>JADKXX010006942.1:0-213112 GCA_017310255.1 Butorides virescens
GGGCACCGAGCACTGAGCACCGGGCACCGGGCACCAGGCACCGGGCACTGGGCACTGAGCATTAGGCGCTGAGCACCGAGCACTGAGCACCAAGCACTGGGGACCAAGCACTGAGGACTGAGCACTGGGTGCCGAGCAGTGGCCGGCACCGAGCACCGGGCACCAGGCACCAGGCACTGGGCACTGAGCACTGAGCACCAAGTGCCAGGCACTGAGCACTGAGCACCAGGCACTGGGTGCTGAGCACCAGGCACTGGGTGCTGAGCAGTGGCCAGCACCGAGCACCGGGCACCAGGCACCGGGCACTGAGCACTGAGCACCAAGTACCGGGCACCAGGCACTGGGCACTGAGCACTGAGCACCGGGCACTGGGTGCTGAGCAGTGGCCAGCACCGAGCACCGGGCACCAGGCACTGGGCACTGAGCACCAAGCAGCGGGCACCAGGCACTGAGCACTGGGCACCAAGCACTGAGCAGCAGGCACCGAGCACCAAGCAGCAGGCACCAGGCACCAAGCACTGGGCACCAAGCACTGAGCAGCAGGCAATTGGCACAGGCACCAGGCACTGAGCACCAAGCAGCAGGCACCAGGAACCAAGCACCAGGCACCAAGCACTGGGCACTGAGCACTGGGCACTGAGCACCAAGGCACCAAGCACCGAGCAGCAGGCAATTGGCACCAGGCACCGAGCACCAAGCAGCAGGTACCAGGCCCTGGGCGCCGGGCACCAAGCTCTCTCTGCCAGGAAGAGCGCAATCTCGAGTGGGACGGATTGAGAGGCTACCAACAAGGGCAGCCAACAAGCTTCCCGGCCTCCTTGGCGGTGTTAGTTCCCAGCTTTAAAACTCAGCCTGTTCCAGCGATAATCTCAAACCTTCAACCCGAGAGCACTTTGCTGAAGCTGGGATCTGCCGTACGCTGCCTGCTCACGCAGTGCAGGATTATCTCAGTCTCCTGAGGTGGAGAGGAAAGAAAAGACGAAAATGCCTTTCCCTCGGTTTAGGTTTCATATGATTTTGTGCTGGAAAACAAATTAACCTAAGAGGATTTTCTGAATTTGAGCTAGGGACAAAAGACAAGGTGAAAGTGTCTGAATTTTGAAAATGTGCCAAAGTCCCAAACTAGCAAATCCTTCTCCTGAATGCTCCCTTACCTTTCATCAGCATAAAAAGAATATAGAGAAGATATGCTTTTTTTCCCCTTTTGAGTTAACAAAAAAGATTCTCTAAAAAATACTTTCAGTAAAATATGGATAGTCCTTTCTCCTCTTCTCAAAAAATGTTTCTGTACATAGAATTATGCCAGAACAAAACTAAGCAACCATGCAATCTGTGGATATGATCTGGAAATTTAGATAAAACTATAATTTGGGTTAATGAAGGTTAGAACTTCATTTGTCTAAGACATACACCTCTGCCATTCTCTTGAACATCAGTAATTTCATTTTTGGCTGAGACTGTTTCATACTGCACTATTTTGAAATAATCTGCCTACCAGCTAAATAAACTTCGATCACTGCATGCTTGTTCATTGCTTCAAGTTGGGTCTGGAGAGAGGAAGCAGCTGTCTTCAGAACTGAGCAAATACCTGGGAACCTAGTAGCCACCTATGATTCCAAAAAGATTTGGTACACTTATTTTCAGGTGAGAATTTTTCCATCAAAGACAGAAAATTTTAAGTTTCTCTTCGAAATCAGCACCTCCGTAGTATCCCAGTTTTCTCTGTTACATATTTAAAACGTATTCATAGCTGGCCAGAAGAAAATAAATGTTTCTGCTTCTATTGAGAGAGGGAATTTCTAAACACTGGTGGAAAAGTTTACTTGAAGGACTGGATTTCTCTTCCTCCAAGAGAGTTCATCATTTACGTTTGGCAACTTTCATGCCTTTGTGCTGAACAAAGCAAAGAATTGTGCAGAGCAGATTAAGAATAAAAAAAAAAAAAAGCCTGCATCAAGAAGGACTGTGAAACAGGAGTAGGAAAATATTCTTGTCAAACCACTCCCACATCATGTACACATACAAGCTAAGCATCTCAGATACAGATCACCCAATCTTCCTGTATATTACAAAACATAATTTTGAAGATATGAGCATGGGCTGCACCAGTGTTGTATGTTCTGTACATTGCAGTGGCTTTCCAAAGCGTGTGAAATAGTCTTGCCTGCAGCCACTGGTTTGTATGTTATTTATTTTGTGTTTCAAAATAAAAGAATAATCTAATGCTCTGTTGGCTTAGTGGTGGAAATGGATTTGGGCTATCAAATGAAGTATGGTAAAAGTCCAAGATGCCCTCACTGAATGCTTGCTCCGTGTGTTTGAACCAGACACACGCTATCCAGGTGTTATCAATCACAGCCTGTGTGCTCGGTTCCAATTGCTGTAAAAAGCAAACAATTTCAGCTCAGATTGCAGAATCTACCTCTCCTCTCCTAGCATTTCTTTCTTTTCCTGATTGCCACTGCCCCAGAGTCTTCCTAGGTGCTTCATCCTTTGACTCAAATGAGGAATGCTACTATGTGACTTCTAAAAAGATTTTTTTTGCAGAGCTCAGAGATCCTATGCAGCTCTGACAGCACAGCAAGATCTGAATTACCAGCAGAGGGGGAGAGTTAGAGAGACTTTGTGATTTGATCTAACATCCACTGAAGTCAGTGGAAGTATTCTCACTGACTGTGTCAATAAAAAGAAGGAAAATCCTTCCAATTTTCTCCAATTCATGTTTTCTAGGTCCTATCCATAGCACCAGTTTTCCTTGCTGTTTATAGTAAAGAGTGTTCATCGCTTTTTCTGTGCAATTAAAAAAAGCTCTGGAAAATGCAAGGCCACATATGGTCTCACGAATAATGATTAAGGTGAAAAAAAAATCCTCCTTGACCAGAATGAAAAGGCACTGAGCAGCTTTAAGCAGAGAATGCCGTATGCCAGCCCCTCATGCCCCTAATAAATCTGCATTTGATCGTGCGCCGTAAGTCCTTAAGCACATTGTAGAAATGGGGCAAATCCTCTTTCGGAATTCACTGACTTAAAAAAATGAAAAGCAACATAAATCCATTTATTTTAACATCATTAGATTCTGAAAAAGAAACCCTGATCATATCATGGGATAGTGTTATAGTTATTTCTATGATTACCACCGCATTTTAACATTTGACACCGCACATTGCTGCTAGCCAATTGAGTCTTCTGCTGCAGAGTTATACAGGAGATGAAGAGCATGTGAAGAGCTGGAGCGAGGCACAAAAAGCAGTTACCACTTTGCACTTTTTTCCCCAAGAAAGTGTATTTATTGTCAGAATACTGCCACTGAGCCTGGATGGGGCAGTGGTGCTGCAGAAGGATGCTTTTCTGCTTTCTCTTTGTATCTCTCTGAAGCATGATAAGGTGGTGTCCTAGCTATCCTATCCTTTAGTATCACCAGAATGTTTTTGGAACTGGCTCCTAGCATTGCAGTAAAAAAAAAAAATACCCACCACAAAACAACCAACCAAAAAAACCCCAACAAAAACCCCCAAGCTAAAAAACAACCAACCAATGAACCAAAACCACTACAAGGCTCAAAGCCTTGTTGGGCTGGGATTCTTGCTGCTGGCTTGGTCACACCAGCAGAGCCAAAAGTTACCTCAGGCTCAAGGAGCTTGTCCACTTTTAGTACAGGCAATACAGAATTTAGCCACTTCTCATTTCCCACATTCTCCTCTGGAACAGCCCTCAAGTAAGTTCCTTATCCCCTTTTTTCTTTAACCACTTCAGTTCTGAAGCTGAGCTGAGGCAGCTCTATTGGCCTAAGCAATTAGCCAGGGCTAAAAGCAATGAAGATCTTCCCTGGTTCGCTTCTGATGTGTGTTTGCTTTCACCAACAGGCACAGTGTCCTTTAAGTCCTATGAGAATTCCAGTTCTCACTGGTCCATTGGCTCCTTGGCACCTTGTCAAGCCCTTCATCTTCAAAGCACACCATCCCCTTTTGATACCAGCGTCTCTATTTGCATTTCGTAGCACCCAGAACAAGCTAGGCAAATACGTTTAAAGTCCAACATATGCTTTGTAGAATTGCCAGATTGGAAAAAAAAAAATTGCTCAGGAAATGGAGAAATCCATGGACCCTTAACAAACATTAAACTCCTGACAAAAAAGAAGGCAAATTCGTCCTCTGCTGACCTAGGTCACCTTTGAACAGACACAAGGTTCTTTATCAACTTGCCAGTTCTCCCATTCTTTTAGAGAACAGGTTTGTGTTGTGTTTTCTTTGCTTGTTTATCTCTTAATCTTTGAGTAAATTGCAAAATCTGAATTCAGCCATTGTAGAAACAGGTTCAGAGCTTCACAACTGACTTCCCACTTACTTGACAACCAAGGTGCCAGTCTCCTGAAATTCATATAACTCCTCATTTACTTTTTCTATCTTATGATTCAAATTTTCAGTCACTTGGGCCTGTATTCTGACATCCTTCCAATGCAAATTAATTTATTCCACCAATACTCTCATTCATTTCAGCATTCTTCAGTGGGAGTACAGTGACAGAATCCACCTATATGTGATAGATGTTTTGGAAATATCTGTTAGCCACATTATCATCCCTGCATCATCCCTTGCTCATGGTGCCAATGATCTTTAGGGCTAAATAAACAGCTGGATCTGATCAAAACATGGAATAGCAGAGTCTTTTTCCTAATCTAATAGGCTTACAAGAACCAGAGATGTGTGAACTACTCCGAAACAGATATTCATAGTTTCTTTTCAGGAACTATGAAGATTGTGTGTCTTCACAGCGCTTAGTGATCGTGCCACTTTCATATTTTGTAATGTGCCTGCAAACTTTGCTCACAGATCCCTAAGTATTTACAGGCCAAATACTTTGATTGCCAATATAGCTCAAAGATGCTGTAAAGGAACTGCTTTACTCTGAGGGCAGCACATGCCATGTTGCAAATGTTGCTGTGATATAAATCAAAACGCAAACAGTGTATCTGCAGTGCCGTTAGAAATCTCCTCTCCAGCAGCACTCAATAGTTTTGGGCACGCTCATCCTCACGAGGCAGCACACATGCTGAAGTACAGAGAGGAGATTGCACTTGGGCCCTCGTAAAGAATGTGCTGGGGCTGAGATGTTGTCTGCTTAAATGGAGATCACGCCTGACTTACAGGGTTTACTCATGGAATAAAATGGTATTCTGAGCAGCTGGAAACAGAAACAATCTGGTTCATCTTTTACTGAAGTTTGTAAATGCCACTTCTATTAAAATGTTATTGTTTCTAGAAATGTGTTATATTTATCTAATATGTAATTATACAACACAATGAACAGCTACTTTTTGAATGTACTTGTTTTAACTTCCACTCTTGATCTTCACTCAGATTTCCTTTGATGCGTTACTATGGCTAAAGTTCAATTATATCATTTTCCATGTAAATTTATGTCACAGCAAATAAAAAAAAAAAAGAGTTGAGCAAGTGAACCCTTCTCTCTGAAAACCAATTTTGAGCCACCACACAGCATACACAGATATTTAAAATTATTTTAAAACAAGTATTCACACCATTTGACATAGTAGCCAGAACAATTGTGGTACAAGTGTCCTAGTCATTTCTGTACTGTGCTGATGGGTGCCTGCCCTCACCAAGAAGCTTTCTTGCAGAATTCACAGCTTACCCTGGAGAAGAGAAAAAAAATCAAGGGTGCGGGATGTATGCAAAACAAATGGTATGGCTGTTTTGCGTGAGCTTAGTGAAAGGGCTGATGTAAATTCACATCTTCGTAGTGCAGTCCTGCCTCTCCACGGGGAGAAGCAGCAGACCTTTCCAGACTTGAGCAGTACAGAAAACAATTAGGAAGAAAACAAGTTACAAAGATAAGGCTAATGGTGTGAAGAAAAGAGCAATGGAAAGCTGTGTGTGTGGACCTGTGAGTACGTGAATGTCTGAACAAATACACCATGCGTACTCTTATACTATGCATAGAGATACTTTTTCAATTTGTGTCAAATTAGGATGAAATTAGCTGGATGTATCTAGTGATTTAGTTTAAAAAAGACACAATTAAACCATGCTTGCTATTGACAGGTTGTTCTGTCCTAACAGAAATGCAGAACACAGAAATGTGCAACTGCTTTCCCATGTATAGGTATGAAAACAATACAAAAGGTACTTTACCTTTGCTCATGCCTCCATGAGGAAGTTATTTCAAGGGTCTTTTGTTTCTTGTGTGCCAGCAGCTGTGCAACTGTAAAGAAAAGCAGGGGCTGGGTTAATAATAAAGAAAGGTACAAGCCGTAGACTCCAAAGACTCAAGTTAAACATTTACTCCAGTTTGTTCTTGTGAGCAAACTCAGAGGGTCTGCTTTGCTAACTGCTGGCATCTTGAGAAACGGGTGACAGCCAATCTGCTGCCTGCCCAGCTACTTCCCTGTCTGCAGCTCGGACAGGCGCAGCAGAAAGCTGGAGTCACCTGTGCACATCTAGGCTAGGATTTAATAAACAAGAAGCAGGAAATTCTCCCATGTGAGAAAAGCCCTTCACACTTCAAATGGTACTTCAAATATTTACACACGGGATTGGATTTGGAATTACACACTGATACACCACTTTAGAATAAACAGGTTCAAGTTTATACTTACATTATATTTTATTTATTCAGATTTTTTTTTTTCTACAGAAGGTCTTTTGTTTCTATATTAGCACAAGGCTAAGGTAAAGACTTCCAGTCTACACAAGAAGTGCAATTCCCTTTCCTAGCGGAGTCACGGAGCAGGTGGCGTATCGTATCGGTTCCCGCGAGGCAGATACCTGGGAAAAGGTGAGAACCAGGGTGGAGCGCAGCCTTGTCCCTGCTCAGAAGCTCCGCTGCTTCAGGACCTTTCTGAAAGTGCACTAGCTACTGCTTTTCACTTTTCACAGCATTACATTCAGGCTGTGCGTTTAGGCACTTGAAGATGTATTTAGGCACTTGAAGATGTATTTAGGCATTTAAAGATGAAATTAGGCCACTTGAGTTTCTAGGTATGGTTCTGTACCATGCAAGGTCAGGAGCAGATCAGAATGCAACCCCTGCCCAGAGACCCTGTCCATTTCTGAACCTTATATATGGACTGAACCTGTTACAAATCCAAACCAACAGTGAACCATAAGGACTAAACAGAGAAATGAGGTGGTGCAAGGCGGTATGAGGCTTCTCCAGCTCACACAGCCAGCCATCAACGGGAGTCAGTTATGCTAACTCACATTAATCCTGGTTTTGCTGAATCAATCTCACTTTATCTTGTGTTTGGATACAAGAAGGCAGTGTCATTTCCTTTAATGACAGCTCTATCCTCCAGAACTGTACTCCAGTAGCTGAGATACCAGGCTATGACTCAGGAGAGATGAGCATAATTCCGAGCTCAACTGCTGAGCCGCTATACAACTTAGGGCAAAATGCCCTTTGTCTGTCTGGTCTATTTAGACTACGGGCTCTTTGAGGTAAGACCAGTCTTTGACTGGGTATTTGTACAGCACCTAATACAATGGCAATCCAGCTTCAGTTTGGTAGTTCTGTAATACAAATTAATAACAATAACTAGACTTGACTGCTTGACAAAAAGCAAATAGTTTGGAAAAAGCTGTCTTAAATCTTTCTATCCCACTTCCCCAGACCAAAAAAAATCTACAAATGTTATTTCTTTTGGCAGCTGAAACCTAATCCTACCTTGGTTAGCATAACAGAGAGAACAGGAAGCACTGTGAAGGAATTTTTCATTCCCTGGGACGTCTTTGATCCACCTCCCCTCCCTTTTCCTATCAGGTAATTTTCAAATCTTGATGTTTCCAGTTAGTCTACGTATCTTCTTGTTTTGTCTACTTCGGTCAAGCGTTATTTAACTTCCATTTCATGGATGAAAAACTGGTCTGCATTTAGACTTTGCTGTTGTGTAAGCTGGAACCTGAGAACTACAGAATCCCAGAAGGGAATACAGCTAAAATTCACAGCCCTTGCTGGTGGAAAACCAATCATTACTTTGCTTTAACACAGACAAGGTGCATTCATACATTACATAAATGCTAAACAAATCATTTAATCGTTTTCTGTTGCAGCCACCACTTTTTGTCACTTAGAGTTAGTGTCTCAGTTCAACTTTCCAACATGTGGAGGAAATTTTTTCATCATTATACGTCTTGATTTATGCTCATCTAAAATGTGCAAAGCTCAAAACAAATTAATGTCTGTTTAATATTTGGGGTTCTGAAGGAATGTGTTGACCCTTATTTCAGTCCCACATGGAATGCAAGACTGCATCTCATGTGGGCAAGCTTTTGACAATAAAACAAGTAATAATTAAAATATGCATGACCCTCAAAGGGCTTAATTACCACACACTGCTGAGTGCAGCCTCATGCTTGTAGCAAAGACAAGTCTGTAGCACTACAAAGCAGGAGATGACAACACACGCAAGATAAAAATGAAAACAAGATCATCTTGGAATAGATAATACAGCATCCCCTTTGCCTGCAGATGAATGTTCCCGTCACACAAGCTGGAGCTTCAGTAGCATGTGCAAAGCACACCACTTGGAATTGAAGCAGCTGCACGTGTACTGTCTTTTTTGCCTTGGCTCTTCCTGCTTTGAGCCAATCACTGTTTGCCCTGCCTGATGACTGCAGCGTGCTGCATTTCTTTTTAGCCTTGATTTGTTCAGATGGTCCTTCTTTTTCTACTTGCTGTCTTCTTTACCCCAGTTGCCACTGGCATTGTCTGCACCTTCAGGTTACCAGTCAAAAAAGTTCCTTAGAAGTCAACAGGAGTGAAGGCAACAGCCTGCTGTACAAATGCCTCTGGCTGTTCAAGCAGTTTTGTGACCATTTCACAGCTGCTCCTGGCCAAATACACTCGTCAGTGGCAGGGACGGGGTTAGCTGCACCACCAATGGACGACGTCACCTGTCATCTACTTCAAGGTATGCTCAAAAAATACCTGTTCCCTAGAAGGGCTTTAGCTCTTGATTAACAAAATATCTCACAGTCGCACAGCTCCATGTATTCCATCCTGTAAGAATACTTAGTCCCTTTGTGTGGAGAGCAAACTGGGGTGCAGAGACAACAAATTACCTCAATCGGTATAATTCTACTTCAGTCAAAAAAAAAAAAAAATCAAGCAAATATTATCCAACAGGGAAATTTCAATTAACTTATTTTTTTACTCACACATAAACAAATCTTCGTTTCAGGAGACTGCTATTGTGATAGTCCTCAATGGAATAGCCGGACATGTATCCATAAATCCTTGTGCCCAGGCCCATATTACATAAGGCCCCATTATATCTTTTTTTTTTTTTTTCCTAGACCATAATGTACCTAACATTTGCTAGTAACTATTGTGCATGCTTCCAATTTTCTGATTGAATGACTAACAGTAATTCTCCTTGGTAATAATGAAGAAACATTGCTTGCACTGGCAAATAACGCATGATAATCAACAGTGGTTTTGTCACTGATTCCTTTATTTGCAAAGCCGTCTATAATTGGAAGCCACTGGAACAGACACCAGCTTGCTTACGTGATTATCGCTACCCACTGCAGCACTGTTAAACCTGAAAGATGCCAATGGAACTGAAGTTGGACTCAAGTCTATGGTGTCTTTCTTTTTCCCCCTCTCCTTTTTCTTCTTTACCCAGAGATTGCCAACATTGCTCCTTCCTTCTGTTCTCTGAGAAATGTTACAATAAAAGCTACAAAAAGTGACTGGAAGGCAGAGTAAACACATAATTTCCCTTGTCTTTATGGCTTGAACTTGTGAAAATCCAGGAACACTTTTATTATTATTCCATGTTATAATAACCTGCACATGGAGGTAGACTCTAGGCCATTATTGACTTCACTGGTCCTGAAACAAGGACATTGCTCAGAGCTCCATTTACAAAATGTAGATACCACTGTTCTGCACTCTTGCTTCCAGCTATTTATAACTCCCCAGTGCCTTGGAGCAAACAGCTGGGGAATGAGTTAGGGACTCAGTGGCACTCTTAGGACTCAATGGCACTATGCTTTTCTTTTCCATTTTTTCCCTTTTAAAATTGGATTCTTTTCAGCATTAGCAGAGTAAATCAGGCAAACAAAGTGTGCACAGAATGAGACAGTACAAAGGCAGTCGATACCACCAGCCTGATGGTGCTTGTTTGTCACCGCCTGCAAGTACGGATGCTGTGGAGATGCATGGCCTACATAGGAGCTGGTGCCTCGAGGATCAATGTGCACTGACTATGCACCAGCCTTTAAGTGTGTGTAACGGGCTGTGCCTGGCAATGACCCACCTTTTTTTCAAGCCCTTCTGGTGTGGTGGTTGCTAAAGGGACTTATACAGACTGGAACTGCTCTTAACTTTACGTGGGTGACTGCCTCATCAACCTGTACAAGAGCCAAGGACGCATTAGGTTCCTTCCTACTTATCTAGCAGAAGGACAGAGGAAGAAATTATAGGCTGTGACTTCCATTGTTGCAGGATGTAACAAGAGAAGGATGGACTTACCCTGCCTCGAACAGAGGAAATTAAATGGAGATGTGCACCCTTTTTTTTTTTTTTTTGCAACCATCATATAAACATTTGTTCATTTGCAGTTCATTTGCAACCATCATAGAAACATTTTCTCCCATTCTCAAACACAGACCTTTCCTTGGGCTTTCAAGCCTGTGAGACAAAGGGAGATCAGAAAGAAGACGTAGCAGTTTTTTATTATTTTAACTGAAGTAATAAGCCTGGAAAATATAATCACTTACTTCCTTTGCTTTGCAGCATTTCTAGGATAAAATGACAAACCCGTTTGCTGCACAGCACCACTCTCCTGCAGGTCCCAGTGTTTCATGGGACCTTGCACGTACTCTTTGGTGTTTCTGGGCCAGAATTCCATTCCCTTCAACTGGGTTATCGGAACTGGAACATGGGCTTGAGAAAGGAAATCTGGGTGCTCTGGAAGGGGCAGCACCGGAACGTGCTGTGATGGGAACCCTGGCAGAGAAACAAACAAATACAATAAATAAAACACCAGAAGGGAGAAATGTAATTGTTCTCAGTGAATGCTTTCTGAAGGGGACCCAGGCCCCTTAGGAACCTGGAACAGCTTGCCCCTGGGCACAGGCTTCACCAGCGGGTGCTTTTCCATGCAGGTTTGGGTGGTTTCCCTCAGGAAAGCCGCAGCCCCCCCCCTCAGGGGCCGCAGGAGGGATTCGGTTCTTTCATGTTTTACACCCTGTTGTTCTCAGCCTTGACAATACCCGCCCCAACCGCGTCCCCAGCGCCTGCCGTCCCCACCGAGCGGGCTCCTGGCCCCCTCCCTCACCTCAGGGCCCGCCCGCCCCGCCACCGCGCGTCCCCATGGCAACGCCGCCCGCCGCCGCGCGGTCACGTGACGGGCGGCTGCAAATGGCGGGCCCGGCGGCGCGGCTGGCGCTGGGCCTGTGGGCTCCCTCCGAGCGGGCAGGGGGAGGCCCGGGGAGGGCGGGGGGGCCTGGGGGCCTCTGAAAGCGCTGAGGGAAAAGGCAGGGGAAGAGTTCACAGGAACAGGGAACCAGGGGGTGTGTGAGAGGCAGAGCAGCCCTCAGGCCGCCTGACGGGGCCTCAAAGCAAGGCCTGAGGTAGCAGCTGGGAGCCATCTGGGCGCCATCGCCGCCTCCCTTAGCGCGAGGGCCGCCCGGTCGCCTCCAGCCCCTGTTCGGGGGGATGCAGAGTTCAGGCAGGGGCCAAAAGCGGGAGGCTTCAAGTTCTTCAAAGTTTAACTTTTCCTGTGGCAGGGCCTGTTCATTGGAGAAATAAAAAAAAAAAAAAAAAAATGCAAACAGGGTGGCAGAAATGCACTCAGGTGCCCAGGCAGGGGCTGCCATCTGTGTGCCGAGATTTAGGGCACCAGTGTGAGGCCACCGAGTCTCTTCAGAAACCATCTTGCTTCCCTAACCAGAGGTGGGAGCCTTTATGGGGAGATCCAGCATCCTAAGGCAAAGCCAATGCCTGCCCAGGTTCTGACAGATTTTATTTAGGGTTTTTGGAAGCCAAAGAGCAAAGAGGCCCAGCACAAACAGCAGGCCATCGTGACAGAGTGGTTTTTGCAGGGACTGAACCTGTGTAGGAATTAACTGTCAAATCAGAATACGGTCAGCTTGTCATTACTGTAACACCAGAGAACGTGGTGGTTTGACCACTTCCCTTCATCCCTTCCCTCCCTTTCTAGCAGGATTTAAGAGAGCACAACTGACAGAAAAAAGAATTTGAGAACGTCATTGGGGAAAAAAAAAAAGTTGGCATGACTGTACAGATAATAAGACTTAATGATTTTTATTTCCAATTTCATCTCAGTGCTTTCTTACAGAAACAGTCTATTTTGGGGTGGTAGTTCTTCATTAAAAAAAAAATAAAAGGAACAATTAGTGGAACGAAACTGGAATGACAAACTGTGCCGCATTGTCAGATCCTTTTATGCAACTATTCTAGTAGCCTTAATGAGTTGTAGGCATGTTTTTTCTTGCCTGTGTGCCTTCCTGGCTTTCAAAGTGCCAGTATAGGAATTGTTATTCTGAAAAGCAACGCAATAAAATTTTATTAGACAGAACAGGCTGGTTCTGCCCTGGTGTGGACCAATTGCAGTGCAGGACGGAGGAAGCGACATGCCAAGCACAATAAGGAGTGAAGCGCTGGAATGTGACATTGGTATTTGTCTCCGATTGATTCTTCACCTTGGAGGAAAGATTTTACTCCGCAGGAAACTCTTTCCTCTTATTCATTGACAACAGGGAAATAATAGAGTTGTTCATCAAACAGTTGTCGTAAAAGACAAAAATAGCTCTGAACCCCTACAACAGCCCCTCGGCAGCCCAAGGAAAGACCTCTCTGCTAATCCTGTCAGCTCCCCTGCCAAGCCGGCACTGTGCTCTGTGCTGGAGTTTCTGCTGCGTTGGTTAAGCTCGTCTCAAATGTTCTGAGGGATGCGGCCTCTATCATTTCTCCTTGCAGAGTGTTGCAGCCTGAGAAGTTGCAGTTTCAGAAAGTTTTCCCTGCTGTCAGGGCATTAGTTGCCCCGGCTTCATCCCATTAGTTATCGCTGTGTTTCATATACTGCGCTAAGCTGTCCCTTTCCAATGCTGATGTTACATCTGGTGAAAAAAAAAAAAAAGGTGTGCAAACTAATAATACTATTTTACTTCCGTGAATCTGTGTCTCCAGCTCCAAGTAATTATTATTGATCACTTCTGAATTCTGTCCAATCTGATGATGCTATTTTTGTGTGATATTACCAAGAACTAAGTACTCTCATCTCTTCACAGATAGTTGTTGAGATATTTCCTTTTTCTTTCACCTGCATTCTTTCAACTTGTTTTTCTAATTCTTTGGCATATATAGTGGATGGAAAATGCTGTATACGAGTAAATTCCTTTTCTGTACAGAGTAATGTTAGACTGAAAAAGCAGGCCTGAAGCCTGGGGTCAGTTCCAGGTTTCACATGACTGCAGCCAACTGTGTTGTTCACCTACATATAAAAATGCAAATTGTATTTACGTGCTTTGAAAAGGTAACATGTAGTAGCTAAATCCATTTTTGTAGGTATTCAGAAATGCTGTTTACATAATACATCGTGATAATCAGATTTTTAGCTGTGACTGGAATACGATCTTGTAAAATGACTGTTACCTGAAGGTTTTATTTTTTTTTAAAGAAGGATATAGCACAGCCCAGCAACTTTCCTCTGAGTGGCAGGTGGCTGGAGGACAGCACAGCACTGAGGCAGCGCTTCTACCTCTTCACAAGCTGGCTCCCTGCAACGGCCCCCCTTCTGGAGCCTTTGTAGTGCGTTCCTGGCGCGCTGTACAAGGAGTTCAGCCACCTTTCCCAGTAGGCGAGACCACATAGAGTCACGTTTGTCAGGGGTACCTGACAAAGTATTTCTACAGGCCAAGCTTGATACCCATGCGCTTCACCTAAAGGGTCTGTTAGGACTTTTTTGGACCTTTTAAGTGGAGGATACAAAACCCAAAACCTGCGTCACTGAATGTGTGCAAGAATTTCTTGCAGAGACTTGAATAAGCTGTTTTCTAAATTCAACATCACTTTAGTCATTGTGTTTCTAATAAAAAGTAATTAAAAACAACCCAAACCAAAATATTGTCTAAAAGAGTGTATTTATAACATCTCATTTATAGTAACTGCCACTTCAGTAGAAGTCGTGGCTGACAAACTGGAAAAGTCCTCATTTAGCTTTTTCTTTGGAGTGAAACGTGTTGGGCTTGACAATCGTAAGCTGTTTTTCTTATCAAAACAGAACACGCCCACAAGGTTGTAAAAGTTAGGGGCAAAAAATGAAACGTGGGTGGGGAAAACTGTTTTCTTGTGAACTGGAGGAGATTGTTCAACTGTATTACGGGAATAAGCGTGACCTGAGTTTCCTCATTGAGATTGAAATAGCTTCTGTACGACTTGAATGCATATTTCTGAGAGGTACGAGCGAGCTGAAGACTGTTGCCCAGGGATGTCGTTTTTGATTAAAGAGTGGGTTAGGCCAAAACCACAGATCCCAAAACCTCTTAAACTTTCCCAAAATGTAACTCCTGATCTGAATTTAACATCTGTCTCTGTAATGAGCTGAACTAAAGCTTGACCTCCAACACCAATGAACTTTGGAAAAGTTCAGTTTCCTGTCTGAAGCTGGGTTTCCTCCCTCCAGATGAGCTATCCCAGGAAATCAAGAATTTGGTACATTGATAAATCCACAAATAATACTTCTCGGTGTTCTATGTACAGGCTATTCGATGCCAAAATGTTATATTCAGCTACCTCCAGATGATATCTATTTAGTGAATAGACATGTGTGAGGCCTCATACACCTAAAAGCATTAATAGCAGTGGAAACTATTTGAAGAATTGCAGGTGAGGCATTTCATTGTGCCCAGGGGTATTTATGACCTGGTTTTAATAATGAAGACGGTGTTTTCACAAGGTCACTAATGGCATTCAAACCTGTCCCGAGAAATGCAGCTAAGAAATAGTTGGAACGAAGGAAAAAAATCAATAGAAACAATATTCTTGTGTACCTCTCACCGCGGATAAAGTAATCTGGCTCTCCAAATGCAAAAATCCAAGGGATGGTTTAAGGATCACAGGGATACTGCATCCCCGGTAGATACAAAACGTTTCTCTCGGGACAGTGAGGTGTTACGCAGTTGTGGTGGGAAGGTTCTCCAGGAAGATTCAGGCCTGCCATGGAGTAGTGGCTCTGTGACCTGAGAAATGTTTGAGATGTCACTCGGGGTGCTGGTGTCTGGAGCTGTTACTCAGGATGGATGCAGGCAGAAACACTGGGCTGCTAAGCATCCTCTGTGCACCTCCAGCAACGGGCAGAGAGCAGTGCTCTGCAGCCAAGGGAAATACTTGTTTTAGCAACCAAATGTAAGTGAATAAATAAAATAAGTACTACGAAACAAGCCAGTAGGTTCCTACGTTGGCAAGTCATTGAATAAGTACAAAGATTTAAGTGTACCAGATGTCACAGACACCACTGAATAGAAAAACAACGCAAAGTGTAGCCTCTTTGAACCCTGAAATAGCAATTCTTTGTGCCGCTAATTAACTGTGCAGTTAAATAAATATTAAACTATGAACAAACTAAATACTCTGAGGTGGGCAAAATGATGTAACTCATTATCCATGAACCGGGGAGTAAGCTTTACCAGCTACATTATTTGCTACCCTGTAGTTAGTCTCTCGTTAAACCGAGTACGAGGTACCGTGTCCTAACGGAGCAGGGAAAACGGGGGAGGGGGGTGGGTGGGTGGTGGTGGTCCTGTAGGTAGCGCCCGATGCAGCTGGTGCTGCCCGACTGCTTAACGATCATGTCATACCTGCGTTAATGACACACGGTGAATAATCCACGGGTCAGGAATGCGCTACGCTTTCCATCCCATAATTGCACAATAAGACACACCAGGCTGTGCATTTCTAGGGGATTATTACACTCCGCTGAAATCTGAAGTCACTCGGCCTTTGGCCTCCCAGAACCACCCAGAGCTCTCAATAATCTCCAGGGCTCTGCTCCCTGTTGTGTCTTTCTCAGACAAATGGAAAACACATTTTCACTTCAAGCTAATCCCCATTAAACATCACTGAAACCATGCAAACCCTTGAGCTGATTCTAATAAAAAAAAGAACGTATTTAGAAGCAAATTAGTCTTGTAGCTCAGGCACTGTAATGTCATTCTGTGAAAACCACTGCTGGACAGCTGTGATTAGCTGCTTTCTAAATGCTTTCCTGGGCCTGAGTGACAGCTAACACATTTCACTCAAACACAGAGATGATCCAAGTGCTCTGCAAGCTGTTTAAGTAAGTCTTGACCTACGTTGGTGTGGGCTTTTCAGCATTTCAATGCGTTACACAGCGTTACGCCTTTTAGTGAAAGGCAGAGCCAATTCTGTACAGGCAAGCTAACCCAGAGAAGGGAACTCTACCTTGCTCCCCCACGCGCTGCTAGCTTTTAATTAAGCACCTTAAATGCAAAGTGTGTGCCGTGATTTACTTAGGGTAGCGAGCAAAGCGTTGGGAGTAAGAATCTCAGCTTTGGGTTACTTGCTAGTGAAAGCCAACATCCCTACAGGATGACGTACAAAGGCCTTTCAGCTCAGCAACATCTTTCCTGGGCCACCTTCGATATTGCATCGATACCGCCTCAGCAGACGATACCTCGTGGCCTGACAGGTCTGCTATCCAGCCACCGGCAACACCCGCTGGCTCAAAAAGGCGAAACGTTCCTGTGGTGCACCTTGCCAATGCGTTGTTGTTCGGCAGGGAAATGCATTTCCTCCTGATCCCGGCAGTGATCAGTTCATGCAGTGAACGTTTTCAGATTAGTGTCTCCAGCTGGGGAGTTTGCTCACATTTGGAACATGGTGCAAAGCTCATCTTCCTAGCCAGGCATTGTTTTGCACATCACTTGTGAGGGCTGGGTTTTGTTTTGGACTGGGCCTTTTTTGTTGTTGTTTTTGTGAGTTAAGGGCTTTGCATGGAAAATTGCTTTGTGAGATCTCTGTTATGCTCCCATTTGAGCTAATGTGTTGCTTATTTTTAATTCTCCATTCTGTACTCCAGTCTCGGTGCACTGGTTACATCCAGCGATCACTTAAGATGTGCAAATGCCCTAACGGCCAATGCCAAAGCCCACTGAGGTTGTTTTCTTCAATAGACTTTGATTGGGCCATAAGTAAATAACCAGGAAATTTTCATTAATTTAACCTTTGTCCTACTTTTCTCCTTCCTTGCACTATTTTACTTGCATTTGTTACCTCACATCTATATTTAAGGATGCAAGTTCTTCAGATTAAGATTCATGCCTTTTCTCTCTTTAGCTTCTACAGATTTTGATTTATTAGTTCTAACCACCTTAAATGGCTCAGAATCAGATGTGTTGTGTAAGTGAACAAGCTGCCAGTATTAATTTGTGTCCTCAGGTCTTTGCAGAAACCCCGTTAAGGATGTAGAGGATAAATCTCTCGAGGGGTTGTGCTCTATTTTCCCATGGTTTGTGGTGCTATCTCTCCACTCAGACGCTGGCTCAGGAGATGGGCAACATGTCCCCCTCCGACCCAGCCTCTTCTCTCAGGCTGCGGCAGGACAAGGCTGTGGTTGAGGAGGGTCTGCGCTCTCCTTACGGAGGAGATAACAGAACAGCAGCCATCTCCTTTGCCCATCCTTTGAGCCATGGAAGATGTTCTGGAGGCCTTTTGCTGGTGTGCTCTTCGACGTTATGCAGTCAGGGCTTCACCTGGTCACCGGTAACCACTTCCATTCCTACCACTTCTCTCTGTTCCTCTGCCCATTCCCCCCATTTCACTGGGCAGCAGTGACCAGAGTGATGCTTCATGTGCCACGAGGGTTATCTGGTGCTCGGAGAGTAGCCATCGGAGGAAAAGGACGGAAGAATGCAGAGTTCAGTCTGACTCACCGGCCCTGTTCATCCAGCAGCGCCGGCGGTTTCCCTGCTTTCGGTGGGGCAATGCTTTGTATTTTCTGTCCTTCTGCACGGTGTACTTTTCCACCGAGTCAAACACCGGGTTGCATTGTCCCGTGTATTTTAGCAAATCTGTGCCAGATATTTTACAGTGTCTTCATTCATCCTGTAAATAGGAAGATGGATTAGCGTGTTGTGGTACCTTCAGACCACACTTGGCCTTCCCTGGGGCAAAGAAGGGTACTTTTATCCTTCTAGGCAATCCTCTCTGGGGGAAAAAAAAAGTTTCCATCTCCAAAAAGTCTGTTAGGGTCAAAGTCTGTGCTTTGCAGTGAATAAATTCAGATCATACTCAGTGTTATACCCTGCAGCTACACTGAAGCCAGTTACTTGGTATTTAATGGCTTTTATTATGGTCTT
Source organism: Butorides virescens (assembly GCA_017310255.1). Taxonomy (NCBI): domain Eukaryota; kingdom Metazoa; phylum Chordata; class Aves; order Pelecaniformes; family Ardeidae; genus Butorides; species Butorides virescens. The sequence goes on from JADKXX010006942.1 coordinate 18,369, forward strand.
AGTTGGCTTGAACAGGAATAGTTAGCAAATAATAGTTAAAATTCAAACAGCCATTAAAGTCCGGTCCCGACAAGATGCAGCTACTCTGTTACTAATGGACTTTCCCCCACAAGGACACATTTGTTAAAGGAAAATGTTTGAAATATTTGGCCAGTTGACAGTGGAAAAAAGGAGAGAGCAAATTCTAAAGTTCTTAGGAAGCTGTGGTAGCAGCATCCAGCCTGCACACATCAGCGAGATCCCCCGATCAAGAGAGGCAGCACTGTCCTTAGGAAAGTTTTCCAGAGTTGTCTTTATTTAAACAGATTTGCACTCACATATCCCCATTGGCTTGGTGGAGAACGCTCGGTGGATAAGCTACTTGGAAGATCCAGAAGTAACATTTGACCAGTCAATTAGCAAAATTAAGCCTCTAGTTGCTGTTGGAAGCCTGGGGCAGTTCAGCATTGCCCGGGCACAACTGTAATATTCTGTATTATCTGTGTTAAGAGGAGAAATTGAGGCAGGAAGAACCAGGGCCTAGAAGTTCGAGTCCTTCAAGATAACGTCTAGATCTGTATATGATGTGGCAGACACCATACCCAGTGTTTGGGGCAAGAATTGCGGGGTTTTGCATTAATTTCAAGGAGGCAGAAGCACCTGCACAGATTGCAATCTATAGGTAAAGATAATTTGGTTTCAGTGCTTCATTTAGGAACACTTAATCTTTAAGCAAGCGGATATTTTGCGTCAACACAGCATTGCTTCTTGGTTTGGCCCTGGATTTACTCCATGCTGCTCTGAGTGTGTAAATGTTTGGTATACAAACCTACCTGAATGGATCAGCTCATGAAGTCCCCCCCACTGATGAGTGGAAGGGTTTCATTCATAAGAATCCCATCACCTGAAATGCCAAGACAAGGATATATCCCGGAGGTGATAATATTCAGAAATTTCCATCTGACCCACCCAACCATTCCGAGGACCCTTCCAGCTGCTCAGAAGGCTTCCATGTGTTAAGTGCATAAAGGGCTGGAGGCAGTTGGAGTGAAGGATGTGTTATGTACTACATGATATCACTTTGTTCGGATCAGATGCAAGTGCAAATAATATAACCAGACTCTTTTAGAATTGCAGTTACAAAAGAGCAAAAAAACCAAACTCCAAAGTAAGAATCATTACACTTTATTTTGTTTCTAATTAAATGCAGGTGCTAGAAACCACTCCAGAGCTACTCTTTGCATGGTATTTGCAAGCTCTTTCTACAAGATGGGTTTTGGAGTGGTGAGTAGAAAGCTATTAAACCTCCTGACCCTCCTCTGCCTCTATAGTAAATGTACTCTCAATGCCCGTGAGTTGTTCATGTCTTTTAATGAAGTTTGGTACTCATTGCTCTTGCACTTCCAGTTCATCTCTCCAGATCCCTGAGTCTGGATTTTTTTCTGGCCGCACCGTTTCTGTTTCAACCTCTCGGCAACTGCCTGTAGAGAACATGAAGCTGCCATGTGCTGCTTCAGCATCGTGGCACTTGCTACAAAATGCTTCCGTCTCTCCGGTGCATGTCAGAGCTGTCGAGCGTGCCGTGTGTTACGTGCAAACCCTGATCTAAATGTGTCGTTAATGACCTACTCTTTCCCAAATTACCCAAGGTGTTAGAGCAGAAGCTAAGGTCTCTCAACCTTTTTCTCTTATCAACATACATATTCAGGATATCTCAAAGGAAGCTGAATGTGTCCTTCCAAAAGGAGAACCTGTTAGGTACCTGGTTGCACTTGAAATATTGGTCCCCACGTTTTGGCCAGTTGAATGAGATCTAAAGTTCATCAGGCAATTTATTATTGATATAAATGAGAACAGGTCTTCCTGGACTTTAGATCATAGCAGCCACTTGCCTATTTCTTCATTTGACTGTGTTTTTTTATAGATTTTGTTCCACTCAACGCTGATTAATCCAAAGGCATTGTGCATACACTTAACTATTTAAAAAGATGTTTGTAAAGAAAGATCTGGTCCCATGAGCCAAAGCCACTTTTTTCTGTCGTGTTCTGCACCGTGCTTGCCCATATTGCATTCGTGTAGGTAATGAATGATAATAAAAACATCTGGTGTGGCTTTATGCATTTTGTTTAACGTCAGCTGAAGGAATACAGATAAAATTCAATCATGAAAGACCACACTCATGCTTTGTGTTTCTCCTCCCAAGATCACTTTTAACTTCCCCATGACGAAATGGATGTTAAGAAGAGGGAGAAACCTTCATTCTCACCTATAAAAGCTGCAGCTGTTTTCCTGTTTTTATAGAAAGCAGCAGGCAGATTTACTATAAAAGAGTAAATACTCTACAGCAAAGTACTGTTCACCTTGAGAGATGATGTCAGAACCATAAATAACACTGCGGGAATACAGAGAAGTCCTTAAAGGCCCATAAGAATGATGTGAAAGGGAAGTGAAAACCAGGCAAGCAAGCGTGCTATGCACAGCATGCGCGTGCTAAACATCACTTTAATTTGGATTTGGTCTCAAGTACAGGAACGGATGGAAACATAACAGCATCAAGAAACATAACCACCATCATGAAGTTGGGGGTGCATGCTTTCAGAGACAGTTAAACAGAATAACGGGCGCTGAATGCCCACAGAGTTTGGGGGGGGGGGGGGGGGGGGGGGAGGAAGAAGGTTGGTGGTCTGCGTTTTCATTTAAAGTGACTTAGAACACCAAGCACTGCATTCAAAGACTGTTGTTGAAAGCCATAACACATCTAATGTTTGTTTCCCTTTTATTTTTAATGAGGGAGTGAAAAGTTTGTGGAACAAGATCTAAAGAGCTGCACTAGTACCAGCTATCAAGGAGCACGCAAGGTGCAGTTTTTCACACAGTAAGCAGAATAAATGTAGCAAGTCTGGAACAGATTAGATCATTCTGTTGAATTGTTCTCTCCTTTTTGTCTTCAAAACCTGTTAATTTGTGGAAGAACTTGATATGCTTCTACAAGCAGTTTAATTACTGAGAATGACTGTAGAAAAGCAGCACAAGTATTCAGAGACCAAAGTCAAGGAAGTTAAGATGCAAAATGAGTTTTATCAGCCTAATGATACAAAACTCAATCATAAGATATTCTAGAAATACCAGAAAAAAAAAAGAAGAAAAGGAAATAAAATGGTTTCTTCTTTGGAAGACAATTGTGCATTTTTATGCTTCCCAAGGAGCATCTCAAAGGTTCTGTAGTCTCTTACTGAAGTGAAGGTGCATCCCCTTTCTGGTGCAGATTTCATGTTTGGTTCTCCATTCCATCAAATAAAGAGAAATGTGCAGAATATTGAAGAAATTATTAGAGTTTAAAAAAAAAAAAAGACATAGTCTTCCAGTTAAAAAAAGTGATCTACAATACTACAACACCAGTAATACTTTCCTGTCTGTGAATATCTCCTCTCATATACTCTAGGGCTGGATTCATCTTTTTCCTCTGTTCATAACCACATCTTCCTCTTTTCCTTTTTTTTTTAATGTGTTCTGTTCTGAATATCTAGCAAAAATTCTTGCTATTACCATTTATGCTTTGACACTGCACGTCACTAAATTTCCATCTCACTGCCATTACTCAGACCCTTGGGACTGCTTGATTCTTCCTTTTTGGTATTTCCCTCCTCCAGCATCCACGTCTCAACCCCAACTTTTTAACATGCCCAAGATCATTGATGAAAATTTGAAAATCAGGTTAGATTGAAGACTGATCCCAAGGAGCCTCGGAGTTGCATTCCTGTCTCATGTGTTACCCCTTGAACGAAAGATCCTCTCCTTCCATCTCTTACACTGTTCTTGATCTTCTTTAATGAATATCTTTGTATGTGGCAGTTCAGGTAGATTTGCATCCACGATCAGGAGAAGATCAGTAAACAGTTAACAATAAACAGGTTAACAGTTAACGAGAGCAATCGACCTGGGGAAAGCCTTTGCTGGTTCTTATCCCCTTCTGTTAGACAATTCTCACTGAAGCCAGTGCCTGGGAGTACAACATGCCGGCAAAGCATGCTGCGTGCTGCCTGTGCCTTAGGGAAGAAATAAAAATCCTTTTTAATTGCTCTGAGGTGCAGGTTCTGTAGCACAGAAGGAGGAGATGCTCACAAAACGAGACTTCTTCTTCCTCCGTCTGTCCCACCACTGGCACCACCCAAGATGGCTGAAGCTGCTCTGCTTCCCATCTTCCTTCAGAGCCAGCCTGCGTCGCCTCTGGTATCTGCAGCTCTGGCAAGGTTTGGTTGCTTAGAGAAGTACAAAAGGGAAAGCAGCAGGGAAGGGAGAGGGTAAAAAGCTGCGTTCTGTTCCTAAAAACCAGCAACGTAGTCAGAGGAGGTAAGTTCTCTGAACATGGCTTCCAAATGGCATCATCGGTTCATTCTTGTGGTTTCAGCTTGAAAACGCTTGCCATTGCACTCTGAGCAGAACAGCTGTCTACCAAATGCTCCAAATGCCTCAAATTAGCTGCCCAAGAGCACCCATCAGAAGGGAACGGTTCTGCTGGCACTCAAGAACACCAGGCTTTTATGACATGTCATTCTTTGCTCTGTCCTCATTCAACCTCTCATTGTTTCCCAGGCAGGGCATATCTTCTGAATTAAGAGTGAGATTCGTTATTGGGAAAATATGGAGACTCTAGTAATTGTACTAGCTTGTGTAACCTTTGCTTAAGTTGGATCGTACTCCTTTAACACCAGCGGTGACATAGTTTTCCTCTAAGGCAATGGAAAGAGAAGAGCGTCAGGGCGGAAAGAAGAGGGATCTTCAGTGCTGATTTGACACTTTTTGTTATATCGTTGACACAAACTTTTTAGAGAGGGGAATAAAAGGAAAACTACATCCCAAAGTTTTCTGCCACCATAGCTCTGATGATAGCAGTGCAGAAATTGGCTCCAGATTTCCCCTGACAGCCGAGATTCTGGTTAATGACAAGCGTGTTCGGAATTGGATCTTTCCTTCCTTATCACGGTCCCAGGGTAATTCTTGTGAGCCAAAAAGATACTCAGGTAATCACGAGGCATACAGCAACCTGGGTTATCAGCCAAAAGCACCAAGACGCTGCTGATTTCCAGAAGCACGTTACTGTGGAAGTGTGCCCTTTGCATGCCTGGCAGCATCTTACTTGGACGAATAAACCAAAGGGGAACACTTGCTTGTGTTAAGTTATTGGCATCAGAAGGCTAGGCAGGACAGCATGCAAAGGCCTTACGGGAAAATAGACCTCAGGACGTTCACTTTGGCTTGGAGTCAGGTCTTATGCTTTTGTTTGGTTTAGCATCTACCGGCCTTTAAGGGTTTGGGGTTTTTTGTTTTCTGCTAGACATAAATGAAAAAATGGCCTCTTCCTTTGGGAGAGGGAGCCAAATTCTGTACTGGTAAAAATAGTGTTTTGTTTATTTAAATCTCATATTTTTCAAAACAACAGAATGATCTTATACTCATAATTGACACATGTTCATTCTAGAAAGTGCTCCTAGAAAAGCTGGAAACTTGGGCAGTGCTATTATCTTCTAAGCATGCTCCTTTCCAGCAGACAGCCCACAAGTCTGAAAGTCTTTGCTCTTCTCTCGCCTTCTGCTGTACCCCAGCGTAGTTCCCCCTGTAGCCTGGGCTCAGCAGGGAGTTCTGCCCCTGAACCATTCCTTTTCTCAAGGTGAACCCTACCAGCATCTTAAAAAAAACCCGTGTAAGGGAGATGTAAGTCATGTAAGGCAGGGTTTTTTTTCAAGTATAAATTAATTAGTGGTCAGCTCAAGCCATCTGTGATATGATTTCTAGCTAGCTTAAAAAAAATTCTATTTAAAGAGATTCATTATGCACATGATTTCTTAATCCAATAAATTTGTGATGACAATGATCCTTTTATTTATACAAGGCATAAGAAGGGTCCTTACTCATCATAGCAGCTCATAGGCACTAGGTAATAGCAGTAGTAATCCGTGTCTCGTAGTAATGAGTTTCATAAGTTTGTTTTCTAAAAGCTTCCTTTTCTTGTTTCTGAATTTTGCTGCCATGAAGTTTGTGGGAGACATGTTTTAATATTATCGCTTAGGGTGAGTAGGAGCTAACTTTTGTACATTCAACACTTCCAGTCTCTTGTCTTCACTGCCAAAAGTTTTGCATCAATTCAAAATAGACAAAGGCTATATATTAGAAAGATCTGTAACTCAAATTAATTTTTCTTTGTGGGATAACTGCAAAATGTTTGTCTGCAAATGCAGATCCCGTGCCCAACTTGTTGTTTGTTCACAGCTTCTTCAGAGAACGAAGCCATTGCGACCCGCTGCTCTGACGATCTGCAAAACATAGACAAGGAGATTTTGCCCAGTAATTTGTGTATGAAGTTCGTAACTTATGTTTTAGCTGCACATCTTCAGAAACGCAGGCATTTTCCTTCAAAAACGCAGGGAATACTGGATGTAAAGATGCATTCCGTTCTCATTTATTTCACATCTACTCACAAATGTTTGTACAGGCAAGTGCTCCCTGTACAAGTGCTAAAAAAGTATTTCCTAAGACCCTTGCTTGTGACAAATATTTCCAGTTCTTCGGTCGTCCGTTCAGTGCTTTAGTAACCCTGTAGATAAGCTGGTGATGTAATGAATGATCTCATGCATTTTAAACTTGAGCTCGTTGCAGCTCAATCTAAAAACTTTACTTAAGCAAAGTATTTGTAGACTAGAGGATGCAGAACACTTCAGCCTTCCATCAGAGAGCTTTTTAAAAAGGGTGTTGGTCACTGCATGTCTTGGAAATGATCATGAAAAGGGGGAAAACGGCTGCCTCAGCTACATCCATGACCCGCTGGCCAAACCGAAGAAAAAATCTAGGTCTCCTTGCTGTCACGTCCAGTGCTCCACCCGTTCGGTAGTGCCACCTCCCCAACGTCACGCCATGGTTGTGCCTACCCAGCATGCTCCCTCTCCAGCGTGCAGCCTGCGAGGAAGGGCAAGTTAGCAAGGCAGAGGAGGGCAAAATACAGCTACCCAGGAAAAAAGTCACAGCTGTCGGCTGCTAAAGGCTGTTATCAGCGCAGCAGAGGGGGTGCGTTGGGTTAGCAGCTGAGTTCCCATGAGAAATTTCTGCTAGAAATAAATGTACCCATGTTGCAGTGCTGGTAGGTAAACTGGGATTCCGGGTAATCAGCTGCTTTGTGCACATGTTTACTTCTGTTCTTGGTCCTTTCTCCAAGGTGAGAAGGGCAGATAAGTATTTCTTTTTCCCCTCCAAAGTGCGTGCCTCGGCTGCCCTACACGCTCCTTGAGCTCAGCAGCGTTCATGCACGTCCGAGACCCGTGCTGTGTCTCCAGTGAGACCTGTCCCCGGGTCCCTGGGGGTGGCAGCTCTACCCGAGCTGGCCGTGGGTGCGAGCACTTCCAGCCTGAGCTTCCGCTGCTCATAGAATCATAGAATCATAGAATCATGTAATGTTTTGGGTTGGAAGGGACCCCTAGAGGTCACCCAGCCCAACCCCCCTGCAGGAGCAGGGACACCTTGAACCACATCAGGTTGCTCACAGCCCCGTCCAACCTGGCCTGGAATGTTCCCAGGGATGGGGCCTCCACCCCCTCTCTGGGCAACCCCTGCCAGGGTTTCACCACCCTCACTGTCAAGAATTTCTTCCTTAGATCCAGTCTAAACCTCCCCTGCTTCAGTTTAAAGCCATTCCCCCTTGTCCTGTCACAGCTGGCCCTACTAAAAAGCTTGTCCCCCCCTTTCCTCTGGGCCCCCTTGAAGCCCTGACCGGCCACACTCAGCTCTGCCCGCAGCCTCCTCTTCTCCAGGCTGAACACCCCCAACTCTCCCAGCCTGGCCCCAGAGCAGAGGGGCTCCAGCCCTCAGATCATTTTAGTAGCCCTCCCCTGGCCCCGCTCCAACAGGTCCATGTCCTCCTTGTGCTGAGGGCTCCAGAGCTGGATGCAGGGCTCCAGGGGGGGTCTCCCCAGAGCAGAGCAGAGGGGCACAATCCCCTCCCTTGAAGCTGGCCACGCTTCTCATCATCCTCATCCCACACAGCCTTCCTCCCCGGGCTGATGGGCTCTTTCTCTCTGCAGGGACTTTAATAGTAAGGTGACTCTGCGTGAAGCGTCGTTGTAGAGGGCAACGGGGGATTATGTTCTGTCCCTAACACAATTTAACATCCTATGCTACCTTCCTGTCCCTGTTGAAAATAACATGCTCCTGTTTTCCTCCCTTTGCCTAAATCATGCTTTTCTGAGCTCCGTTCTCAACCGATGGGTCTCTCTTTATCCAGATCAGTGTAGACTAAGCAGGATTATAAACCCAGATTTATTCAGGGCCATAATACTGTAGTTCCAAGGAACACTCTCCAGTGGCTGGGAGGTGCTTAATCTTTTAGATTAACTAGAAAGATCTATGGCTTTAAACTGCTGGTTTGCGTCATGTCCTGAAAGCCGCTTTATGAACTGCTTGGGAAACATCATAACAGTGATTAAAAAATTGTCTCTGACCGTGGATTCCACATGAAAACTAGGAGGTGAAAGCATCAGTTCTTGGCAGCTTAATTCACCTCTGTCCTCCCAAGCAGTCAGACTTACATGTACGATGCGGAGCGCCGTGCTTTCACGAATGACCGAGTATTTCCTGAAGGCATGGAAAAAGAAAAAGGCAAACACCAGGACATGCCCTCGTAACTCAGGGGAACGCTCTGCTCTTGGCACTGCTCACTTTACGCTTTAGCTCGGCACTCATGCTGTGCTGTGCTAAAACACGCTCTTTAGAGCCAAGTTTTGGGCAGAAAATTAAGAATTAATTCAATAAACCAGGTATGTGCTATCAGTGAGCGCTTCACTATGGGCGAGCTCCTGGCTGCAGGACATCTCTCCCTTTCTTCCTCTGCTAACCTGGAGGATCCGTATCCTCCACCCTCCGGCTTTTCCCATCTTAGCCCTTTTGCAGTGGTCGCTGAAGCCACTCCCTATTGAAACACGCCACATCGCGACGACAGAGGGGGATGCGATTTGTGCCACGAGAGAAACCCATTCACAGAGCCCGCCTGGCGATGAAGAGTTACGCGGGGCAACCTGTGCGCATCGCGTCTGGGGCGTGAATGGCTCACACCTCGGTCTGACCTGGCTTTGCCATCTCTAAACACGCTCCCTGCCCCTGCAGGCTGTGCACGGCTGGTGGGAAGGAGGTAGCGAGGGCTACAAAAATGCTCCGAGGGCTGGAGCCCCTCTGCTATGGGGCCAGGCTGGGAGAGTTGGGGGTGTTCAGCCTGGAGAAGAGGAGGCTGCGGGCAGAGCTGAGTGCGGCCGGTCAGGGCTTCAAGGGGGCCCAGAGGAAAGGGGGGGACAAGCTTTTTAGCAGGGCCAGCTGGGACAGGACAAGGGGGGGTGGTTTTAAACCGAAGCAGGGTAGGTTTAGATGGGATCTAAGGAAGAAATTCTTTAGAGTGAGGGTGGTGAAACCCTGGCAGGGGTTGCCCAGAGAGGGGGTGGAGGCCCCATCCCTGGGACCATTCCAGGCCAGGTTGGACGGGGCTGTGAGCAACCTGATGTGGTTCAAGGTGTCCCTGCTCCTGCAGGGGGGTTGGGCTGGGTGACCTCTAGGGGTCCCTTCCAACCCAAAACATTCGATGATTCTATGATTCTCTATGATCTCTGCCTGCTGGGGCCCTGCGCGGGACTCCTGATTTTCATGAATTGATAAGGTTGCTTGCAAGTCTGGAGAAGAGGAGGCTGAGGGGAGCCCTTATCGCCCTCTACAACTGCCTGAGAGGGGGCTGTAGTGAGGTGGGGGTCGGCCTCTTCTCCCTGGTAACAGACGACAATAGGACAAGGGGGAATGGTTTGAAGCTGCGCCAGGGCAAGTTTAGGCTAGACATTAGGAAAAACTTCTTCACCAAGAGGGTTGTCAGGCTCTGGAATGGGCTGCCCAGGGAGGTGGTCGAGTCCCCATCACTGGACGTATTTAGAAGAAGGGTCGATGAGGTGCTTAGGGACAGGGTTTAGTGGTTGGATGGCAGGGTTAGGTTAACGGTTGGACTCGATGATCTTAAAGGGCTTTTCCAGCCAAGCTGATTCTATGATTCTATAAGTGCCCGGGACTTTTTATTGCCTGTATAACAACAGATCATCGGGACAGCTATGAAAACTCTGTCCAGGTAGAAATAGTCTGTAAGTGCTTTCCCTGGTGATAATTTGCTAAAAAAGGAAACAACCGAGAGAAAAAAAGTTCCATAAATTTGTTTATAGAACATTCAGTGACCATGAATCATGCTATAAATATACCAGACTATGGGTTTCAGGGTTTCTGTACCAGATTGGTACAGTGGCTTGTAACAGACCTTGGTAACAGTAGCTTCGTGATGGTTGTGATAAACTGTTTTTATCCCTTATCTCTCTCTTTACTCCTTCCTTCCAATTAGACCAGGCTTTTACCCGTAATATTTATTCCTCACCTCATGGAAAATTTTTGACCGAGGGAAAGATCACTTCTGTTGAAAAACCAAAAATGTCCAGCCAAACCCAACATTTTCATTGTTTGGCTGAAAATGAGAGGTTTGCCATTTTACGCTTAAAAGTTTTTGGTTTGGGGCCAAAATATTTTTGCCTTTTGCCCAAAGTCTCCAATAAAAATTCCCAATTTTTCAGAGAGACAGGCACTTGTTTTTACATCAACAAGAAAAAAGTTAAAAACCCGATTGCTCACCAAAACCAATTTAGACAAAATCAGTTCTACAGTGAAGTCCTATTTCTTTAAGTGGGTATTAAATAGCAGATGAAACATATTTCAGTTCCCCTCCCTGTTACATGAACATGGCAGAGCTGAAGGAGAACGCTTGCCAGGAAGATTCACGATTGGAAGAGAATCACACCGCGTGATGTCAATGTTTGATGGCAACCGAGACCGTTCCCGCTTCTTCTCTGCACTCGTGCACAGTTCAGAGTTCATGAGGAGCAGCATTGGAGAAGGAGCCTGGCGCTGTGGTGGTTGTTGAAGCACCAGAGCTTTTATAATGACCCTCTCAACCCTGATTTCTGGTACGAACGTCATGAAGGAGGTTGTGTGGGGACTCCGAAAGCGCTAGACCCTGCTTATAGACATTTACATGGCGTTAGGGCGTGGGATTTTCCTCGTTGCCATTCCTGAAGTGTCTCTTTAGCCACCAACAAGGAATTAAATCGGTTAAAGCTGTTTTATTTCTGACACCATATCAAGAATTCATGTAAGAAGTGAGGAGAGGAAGTCATTTGCAGCTCACGCCGCCACGTGTGAGCGGGCCCACAGGAAACTGCACTGTGTATCCAGGTGCTCCACTGACCATTAGAATCATAGAATCATAGAATCACTTTGGTTGGAAAAGCCCTTTAAGATCATCGAGTGCAACCGTTAACCTAGCACTGCCATCCCACCACTAAACCCTGTCCCTCAGCACCTCATCCATCCTTCTTTTAAATCCCCTCAGGGATGGGGACTCGACCACCTCCCTGGGCAGCCCATTCCAGAGCCTGACAACCCTCTTGGTGAAGAAGTTTTTCCTAATGTCTAGCCTAAAACTGCCCTGGCACAACTTCAAACCATCCCCCCTCATCCTATCATCTGTTACCAGGGAGAAGAGACTGCCCCCCCCCCCCCCCTCACTACAGCCCCCTTTCAGGCAGTTGTAGAGGGCAATAAGGTCTCCCCTCAGCCTCCTCTTCTCCAGGCTAAATAATGCCAGTTCCCTCAGCCGTTCCTCGTATGACTTGTGTTCCAGACCCCTCACCAGCTTGGTTGCTCTCCTCTGGACACGCTCCAGCAATGCAACATCTTTCTTGTAGTGAGAGGCCCAACACTGAACACAGTATTCGAGGTGCGGCCTCACCAGCACCGAGTACAGGGGCATACTTTAGATGTTACCGATGCACTGCTGTTTCCAAGGATTTGCCATGTTGTGGTAGGGCTGAAGTAACATCTAAAGCCCCGTGTGAGCGTTTTTAAACGGGGAGGTGAAGACAGGAGCCACAAAGGAGTATTACTGCTCTTGGGGATACCTTGGTGCAGCACTCTGGGCTCAGCAAATGCCAGCAGCATCACTTTGAGTATTACTGGCATAAGGAGAAGGGATAACAAGAAGCATGCACTGTAAATATAAAGAAATTGTAGGAACTGGGCTGTCAATAAGTGAAGATTAATAAATACTTCAATAAACCAGGGTATTATTTGATACAAGGGGAAATCTTTCCAAATACCTTCAAAATGGTCTTCAAGCTCCCCCACATCTTTGCTTAGCTGCTTTTAATTCTAACCAGTTGCTGCGACTTCTGTGGGGCTGCGTTTGAATACAGCTTTTAGCTGGTAGCATGCCACAGGAGGCACTGGCATGGAAAGCACCACGACGTGCCAAATGGCTGTGAAACCTTTGCTGCTCCTCCACCATAGGGGGAACTTACTGATACTTTTTGAATCCATGTCAATGAGGTATAGGTGGTCAGGATCAAGCCAAGGACTAACTATCCACCCTGGCAGAGCTCCAAAGGGAGCCTAAACCCGGTTCTACCTGGAATCCCCAATACCTTGGTGGGAATTGGCTAGATCACAGCAAGAGCCTAAATGTGGCATTTGTGAATGCCAAGAGAAGGCGCAGTAGCTGGCTAGTTTTGGAGGGGATGTCTTTTTTTGCTAGCCATGTTGGTCATCCTCAACTTCAGACCCATTTCAGCAAAACATCTATCGGGAAATCAGAACATGGAAAATTGGCATTTTGTAATGATTTCCATAGAGCAATTTCCAACTAGATAGACATCCTGTACAGCAGTAATGACAAAGCATTGATTTTCTTAAGAAGAGAGACCTATATTTGTTACCCTCTACAGAAGCAGGGCCAGCATCGTGGTGGTGGTTGGCTTGTAATTTGTGCGTGTTTCCACAGTATCAAACACCATGCTATTATGCTTGGCTAATACTGGAGGTGAACAGTTCATCAGAGGAGGGAACGGGTGCACATCCACGAGGGAACCGACGTGGTGCTATAGGAGTAAGCCTGAGTCACTCCAAGTGACACTATAAAATATACGGACACAAACGTTAGAGTAAAGCTTTTACGTTGATCTTCGGGCATTTCTAGGTCCTGAGTTGAACTCGATATGAATAATGCTGATTTCATTTAAACTTCAGGTTTAGTGCTTTGGCTGGGAGTTCTAAAGATCAGCTTAACGATTCCTTTACTTGTCATACTGGCATGTTTTCCAAGTTGTCGGTATATTGATATCCTAATGATTATCAAATATGTTCAGTTTAAAAAAACATCATCACTGGGACCAGATGAAAGAATGGAAAGAGGCAATGATAAATCATTGCTGGCGGGTATGAACAGTGGGTTCAGCACATCCATTTCAACTATCTTTGCTAGGCCCTCTGGCATAGAAGAACTTTAAGATAGGACTTTTTTTTTTTTTCCCCAGAAAAAATGGTTTAGATTGGTAGATTTGGGGTACTTTTTTCTTTTATCCTTCTGTTCTTTTTCATGCCATGTTTTTCTCAAGTAATTTTATCCCTGTGTTTGCATATTAAGAAAAGAAAAGAAAAGAAAAGAAAAAAAAAATTAAATCTGTGGGTTCTCATTTGTAGCAAGTTATGGTTTCCTACATGAGTTTTCCATGGAATTTGTTTAGGAAAAAATGTAGAGTGCACCAAAATGAGATAATGACGGGGTTTGGTGTTTATCAAAGCCCTTTTTCCCTCGTCATCAAACTGCTAACGTCCCACTGTCTACTGGATGAGGGGGTGCTGCACAAGCCAAGATGCGAAACACAACTGAGCTCTTGTAAAGGTTCTCCTTTTCAGAAACCAGTACAGAAACCTGGGACGTTGCGAGGATCTGTGTCTTTCTGCTTCTAGCATTAATTTCAGAGGAGGGAGATGAGTATGTCCATGAGCAGAGAACAACGAAGACTCAATAATTGATTAAATGTCGTACAGATCTCGCAGGATACTGAAGGAGAGCCCCATTGCTAGTGCCTAAATACCCGGGGAGGTGGATACCTCTCAGTTAAGCAAGGCTGTCCCTAGTGTCCCTGTCTTGTACAAGAGTGACCTGGTCCTACTGACGGCTCCGGAGCACGGCGAGTCTGGTTTCACTAGGACTTTTCTGTGACTCTTTGGAATACACTCCTTCAATCAGAGTTTTGGTCATCTTATATCATCTTAAATGTAGTGTCTTAAATATTGCCAGTTTTGCCAGGGTTTTTTGACCCTGAAAAATTCCTTGCAAACTCTGTGTACGACCGTATGCTTCAGGGTAGGGTAATCATGAGGTTAATCATAAAAGTAACCCAATCTCTCCCCCTCACCTCTGCTGGATTATTTCCCTTTCTTTTCCGTTTTGCCTTTCAATCATTTTTCGAACCCTACACTTTGTGTAAGCACGTTCTTTACACATTTTCTCCTATAAAACTCAGACCATTTCATAGGCAGAAAGGGATTTTTCTTTTTTTTCTTCTTCCTCCCCCCGACCCAGGAAAAAAATTTCAGTGTTTTATGTTTTTCCCATCTTACTCAAGTAGTAGAAATCAACATAGATCCACTGAGGTAGAAAGGATCTACTTCCACATATAACAGTGGAGAAAATCACCTATTGAATTTAGGGTTTTTTTGACAATTATCATAATTTATAAGCATTTCCCAATCTCTTTTATTTCATGGATAAAACCGGGGTTTATGTGTATAACTCCTAGGGTGATAATAGCAGGGAGTAGTTTTACTGCACACATATAACTTTTCCTTAGGCCAAGAAAAGCAGCCACAGTGTTTCATCTACTCCCAGCAAAAATTAAGCAGGATTAAAAAAAAATAAATCTAATTGATGGGGACAGAAAGTGGTGGGAGACGAGAAGCTGAAGCATGCAAATTAACAACACGAAGTCTACAAAAATCACCCTAACTAGTTTGTCCTCTATTTTAAATAGGTTTGAACTCTCTCAAATTAAACTTTCAATTAAACGATCATATTTTCAGTCCTTTTTTTTTTTTTTTTTCCCTACAGCTACATGGGACAAAAATCAAAGGATGAAAAATAGAAACATGAATATTTAATCTGCACATTACTCGTGCTGACTTTTCAAAGCACAGTTTCCCAGCTGCCTGACTGCAGGGCAGAACGGCAGCAAAGTCGTTCAGGAGAGCGTCCTTATCCAGGGGAGCTCGTCATCGTCACACTGACAGTCTGCTTGTGGGGATCTTAAGCCACAAGGCTTATGAGGAGCAGCTGGGGGAACTGGGGATGTTTGGTCTGGAGAAGAGGAGGCTGAGGGGAGCCCTTATCACCCTCTACAACTGCCTGACAGGGGGCTGTAGCGACGTGGGGGTCGACTTCTTCTCCCTGGTAACGGGCGATGGGATGAAGGGGAATGGTCTGAAGTTGTGCCAGGGCAGGTTTAGGTTGGACACTGGGAAAAACTTCTTCACCGAAAGGGTTGTCAGGCACTGGAATGGGCTGCCCAGGGAGGTGGTCGAGTCCCCATCCCTGGGGGGATTTGAAAGAAGGATGGATGAGGTGCTGAGGGACAGGGTTTAGTGGTGGGATGGCAGGGTTAGGTTAGCAGTTGGACTTGATGATCTTAAAAGTCTTTTCCAACCAAAGTGATTCTATGATTCTATGGGGGAACCGGGGGTGTTTAGTTTGAAGAAGAGGAGGCTGAGGGGAGCCCTTATCACCCTCTACAACTGCCTGAGAGGAGGCTGTAGTGAGGGGGGGGTCGGCCTCTTCTCCCTGGTAACGGGCGATAGGATGAGGGGAAATGGTCTGAAGTTGCACCAAGGCAGGTTTAGTTTGGACACTGGGAAAAACTTCTTCACCGAAAGGGTTGTCAGGCACTGGAATGGGCTGCCCAGGGAGGTGGTCGAGTCCCCATCCCTGGGGGGATTTAAAAGAAGGATGGATGAGGTGCTTAGGGACAGGGTTTAGTGGTGGGATGGCAGGGTTAGGTTAGCGGTTGGACTTGATGATCTTAAAGGGCTTTTCCAACCTAAACAATTCTATTCTATGATTCTCAGCATTTGCAGAGGAACTGTCCTGAAAATGGACCTTACTCTAGAAAAGAGAGGAGGGCAGAGGAAGGCTTGCGTGAAAGAAAGACCAGAAAGACACCGCCACCCCCCCCTTGCAGTAGCATGCCCAGATATCTGAAGTATTTTGTAGGATTCAAGCTGTGATAAATAATACAAATTTAAGTTTATATATCTTCCATAAAAAATTGGCTCATAAGGAAAGTAGGTTTTCAACAGCATTGCACATTTCCATATAAAGACAAGGAAGAGGATCCTATTAAATATCTCCCTGCCCTTTTCTGCAGAGCCAGTTATTTAGTCGTAGAAAGCCCATCAGGTTGTTCGGGCATGATTTGTCCTTGGTAAATAGGTGCTGACTTTTGCTGCTTCTCTTGTCCTTCCCACGCCTGGGATTGGTTTCCATGAGGACTTGCCCCACAGTTTTTTTAAGGACTGGCCACTATTTCCCAATGGATGCCAACAGCATTGAGAACTGAAAGGGAAAAGAAGCAAAGATCCAATAGGGTCTGTTTTGAACGTAATCTGTACATTTTAGAGACCTGAGAGCTGCCCGCAGTTGCCGGTACTATAGTACAGGTTTTATGGACAATAACTAGAGCATCCCAACGCAATTACGCTCTTACTGTTTCCCTTGCACTCAGTTCTCCCCACTGCAGCCCAGGCAGTTTTTAAACAGCATTATAGAAAATTGCAATTAATTCCAGGTAAATTGTCACCCAACTTCAATCCAATATTGAATAGGTTGGGGGAAAAGATGATGGGTTGAGCTGAGCTGTTCCTGGGTGTGTACGTTAACTGCGTGATGGTACTGAGAGAATATAGGGGCCACATGAAAGAAGAAAAGGTCCTGCGTATGCAGGGAACAAAAAGCAGATGGAACTAATGTGAGATAAATTTATCATCAAGGTGAGTGTATGCAAGCCTATCCTGAATCCCTTTCAGGACCCCAAGAAAGCTGAAAATCCAATATAAATACCCTCAGTATTAAGCTCTTCAGTGTCGTATCTGTTGAGCTTCAATGTGCAGTTTGACAGAGTTAGGTGTCGATAAAAGAATCACTGATCCAACATTGAGATATGCCTGTATTTTGATCATCCGTTCTGCTGGACGTGTTGTTCATGGTGGGTGTTTTCAAGTTTTGGCAGAGGAGGGGTGATGATGTTTCATCCCTTATTGTGCCCTTTTTAAATGTTAAATGCAATACGCGGTGGACTGGCAAAGGTGCATGAGTGGAGCATTATTGGCTCCTACAAAAACACTGGGGTTTGTTGGCCCTCATCAATGGCACCAGTAAGTCGTCATGGCTTACGACATTGCCTTCCCTCTGTGATTACCTCTTCTCTTAAATGTTCTCTGTCAGTCTGCTGAAGACCACAACGGACTGTGTGGACATGTCTAAGTCTGCGTACATATGTATGAGGAATACACCATAGGTACATTCTTTTAAATATGTCTATTCAAAAGAAAGTAAACTAGATGGTTTACATAAGCAAGCTTCTTCCTGAAAGGTTGAGCTATTTTAACAGTGCATTCCACCAAAATGAATAATATTTGGCTTTTGGAGACATATTTTTCTGTGGTTACAACCTCTTTTGCACATCATAAAAGTCCAACCCTACCCTCTTGCTTTTCTTTCATTAAAAAGAACAACTAACCTTTAAAAATACCGTGTTTGTCATATGCTTGCTTGGGTTTCAGTGGGTGTGATTTATGTGTCTATCTTCAGAGTAAACCTACTCATCGAGGTAAAAACCCAAGCATATCACAGCGCAGAAATGAAGTCTTTGGGTGAGTGGGGGTCATGGCAGATGCTGCTGCTGAGGACGCGGTCTCCTTAGAGCTGACTTCGCAAAGGGATCACTGCTTAGACTGGGCTGTAAGGCGAGGTGGGCTTTGAGTCCAAGCTTTGGACTGGAAAACCTCCAAAGGTGGCAGGTGATCTGTGCATACGGCAGTGAGCGGAGCTGGCAGCGAGGCACGTGGGAGCACCGTGGCCACCTTCTGTTGCCAGGATGGGCAAAACCAGACTCCTAAATCCTGAACCCTCGCACATTTTACAGCGTGGATCACATTAGCAATTTGTGGCTCTGGCTTACCTCCAGTTATAGCCTGGCTGGTCATTAGCACCTTCAATTAGTTAACCAGATTCTGTTCTCAGTTGTACCACCGTGAATCACGAGTTGATCCTGCAAAATTTAAAAACAAACAAACAAGTAGCGCTGAAAGAATCTGGCCCAGCATAAATAAATTTGTCCCTTGACTTAACAATGAACATTTTCAGCTGGTGCAGTTTTGTTTAAGACCCTAGAGGTATCCCTCCTTACACAAGCAAATGATCAGCTCCAAATTGAGCAGGATTTCTTGGTAGAAGGGGAAAACTATTTGAGGAGGGAGTACACGGCACTGTACCATACCAACTGTTCAAAATTTGTTTTGCCAAAGCAACAGGAGAAAGCTGTTAAAAAAAGATTTTAATTGTAAGTCATTTTGGCTTTCCCTGTAAGAAAACAAGGAAGAAGCAAACACAATGGCTAAAGAACATGAAAAGATCCCAAAGGTTAAGAATGCTCCAAGAAAAATATGCTCTCGATGTGAAATAGTGAGCAATGGAAACATTATTTGCACTACTTTCAGTGCTGCTGTTGGTTGCAACAGGCAGCAAAGCCTCTGTGATTTCCAAGGGCTGTTTTTTCCATGGGAAGGGGGCAGGAGGAGAGAAACATGGGATGCTGAGCCTTTCTGCCCCGTTCCCCAGCGAGCTCAGACTCTGCTGTTCTCCCACCACAGAGGAGAGATTTGCATAGCTCATTTGCAGGGTGAATGAGGAGGCTCAAGTGGCAAATTGGATATTGATAACTTCCAGAAGACTTTTTGGGACTGCTGTGTTATTCCACTCGTCTGAAAAATCGACAAACATTTACAAGAAAAAAGTTCCCATTCTGGCAAAAAAAGTGCGGCTCCAAACGAACTAACTTTCAGAACTGATATTTAAGGATGTTTTGTTAGTCTGATGTCTCTCCAAGTCTTGCCAGAGCCATCATGTTGAAAAGCTGTAGCCTCAGTTATAATAAAAGAGACATTATTTGCAATTATTTCCTCCCAGAGCTATCATGTAAGGGTAAAGGCGAGCGGGAAAACACTTTTCCATGCTCTGATCCATCTCCCCCGTGTTGCTCGGTTCACGTTCTGAGCTCCTAACG
The DNA here is from genome assembly GCA_017310255.1 of Butorides virescens. NCBI lineage: Eukaryota > Metazoa > Chordata > Aves > Pelecaniformes > Ardeidae > Butorides > Butorides virescens. The sequence continues at coordinate 37,577 of JADKXX010006942.1, forward strand.
ATGGACTGAGCAGGGAGGCGTTTGGGCACAGTGTAGGAGCTCCAAGATGCTCTTGGGGATCTCCACAGCCCGGACCAGAGCAGCCCTGTTCCCGCCCCGGGGCGGCCGCGCGGGCACGGCGCAGTCGTGTCCCATCGCCGTTACCGAGCACGAGTCTTCGCTCTCCCGTACTGCCACTGGAATATTGTCATTCTTAACAGGAGGGGGAGAGAGCGCCTTTTCTTGTTTTGCTTCTCTTTGTTTTGCTGTTGGTTTGTCTTTGTGTAATGTTTTTATTAATTAAGGATGGGATTTTTTTTTTTTCTTTTTTTTTGAAAAGAAGGCAAGGATCCAAGCTTAGACTTTTTGCATAAATATTGGCAGAACAGCTTATATGGGAGAAGGAAACAAAGGTTATCGTGATTAGCACATGATTTTACTTAGGCAGTGTATCAGTGAATTAGTCTCGAAATTATGTTTCAGCTGCTGGTATTTTCCATATTAAAAACAAAATTTAATTTTCCAGTTTTGCAGAAGCAAAAATTCCAACCATTTGTTGATTTCCACCAACAACAACAGAAGGGAAGAAAAAGGAAAAAAAAAAAAAATAGAATGAAATACAGCCTAATCCCCCAAAACAGATTTCCACCAAGGCTATTTCTATCTGGGGGAAAATATCAGCATGGAAATTTCAGCCATCCGTAGTGCCCATACCGCGCCGCATCTCCTAGATAGCTCTGTGCGCTTCCTTGCTCATGGGCTCACTTGGGGTGGGGCAAACCTGGCCTGAATCTTCCAAACTCTGTGATTTTACCCTGTATTTACGGCTGCATAACCCGGATCAGCCTTTACCACGGAATATGCAGATGTGCTCCGCATGCCCTCCCAGTCACTGGACGCGAACCGACGTTTTGCAAAGCGGCGTCAGCGCGCCCGCTGCCCGGCCGGCCCCGAGTGCCATTGCTGACCGTGTGTGGCAAGCCTTTTCAATGCTTGGTTTAGTTCCATTCAGGCTACAAACCAGAGAACCAAACCAAAAACAGAGCAGAAAAAAGAAGGAAAAAAAATCCTTTCTGATTTTCAACATAAAGCTAGGATTACCACCAAAGAACAATAAAAATTCTTTTATTACCAACAACAGGAAGAGCAAAGGGAAAAAAACCCACAGAAAATCTTTGTTATAATTTTTCCATAACAAATAAGGTCTTTTCTGGTCATGTTTGGCTTTTTTTTTTTTTTTTTCCTTAAAATTGTATCTGTTTAGGAAAAAAAAAAAAAAAATCTTGTTTAGAATAAAAACAAAACTGCAGAGGAAAAAGCATAGCTCTTATTAAAGAGCTTGACATCATAACCCATCTATTAAATAGCAGTATTCTTAAAGGAAAGTAATTTACAAATAAAAGGACGGAAATGAAAGGTTGTATGAGTTCCTGAGCCCATTGTTGAGGCAGTAAAGCACAGAAAACTTCCACTATCTATAGTCGCTGAAGTCATGTATTAGCAGGAACCAGCGCTGGAGGTTCCCACAGGGAGAAGATCCTTGTAGAGAGGAACATGGCTGTGACTCGCCTTTGTATTTCTCTCTTCCCCACACTTTTTTGTAGCTTTGCCGTGAGTGACCAGGGAAGATAAAAGCATCAAAGTCGAGTGAAATGTCCTGCTTCCCTCGGCCAGCGGGTGCGGTGGAGCTGCACCCCGCCGTGCCCCGCTCTCCCTGGGCCACCACCGCTGCTCCCACCCTGCAAGCCAGCTCCTGGGATTTTGAGGAGGACTTCAAGTTATCTCTAAGAGCTTTTTTTTTTTTTTTTTTTGCTCTCCCTAGGTTTGGGGGCTGGTGTGGTTTTGTTTTCACTGGGCTTCTGAGGGAAAAAACTGTTTTTCCTCCTACAAAGCCTGGCATGCTCTCTTGCTGCACTCGGCGGTTGCTGTGTGTGGCTGCGTCCGACGCTGATTAGGGTCGATAACGTGTGGCAATGAGTTATTACCATGTGAGACCGTAAAGCCAAACCAGACACATTTGATATGAAACAGTTACAGAAATGGCCTTTTTTCCCCCCTTATCTGACTCTGCTCTTGATAGCAAAGGCAGCCTGGTAACAAAAGATTTTGTTCCCCGTTAATCTGTAGTGAGAAGTATCAGGCAATTCACCCTTCCATCAAAGGACTGCTCTGATCCTCTGCCATGGAATGACAAGAGATGCTGCTAATCCAGACCTGGGCAACAGCCGTCCCAGAACACAGTGGCTGGGGTCCCCCTGGGCACATCCCAAATGATAGCGGAAGGGCAGTGCCTGGATTTCCCCTTGGCCAGACAAGGGACACTTTTCCCAAAGGGCTGTTGAGTGTGGCTCAAGGATGGAACAACAAAGAAGCAAAGTTCTCATCAAGTTTTAATGCGATTGAACAAGGAATAAGTTCCAGGCTCTTTAATCAACTTCTTAAAATAATAAATGAATATTAAAATGCTGACAAGTCCCTCCTTATCACGATCCAGCGCTCTTCTGTTCCTTCACTGCTACCCTTCAGCTCCTTCTCACATCCAAGTACTTCTTGCATCGTCTTGAAATCAAGGCCTGAATTGAGCAAAGACTTGTGGACAGGTTTAGCTATAGGCAGCTTTGTTGGTGCCAGTTCCCAACTCCCTCTCAAAAAATAATTTGGGATCACATGTGCATGAAGCCCAACCCAAGCCTGACTTACTCTGTACTCTGTGCTGGGATCTCCACTGGCATCTGAAGCTGTAAGCTCTTCAAAGCAGACTTCAGAAATGGATGGGTTTGTGCAGCACCAAAAGGGTCCAGTCCTTTTGGCCACCAACATTGTACTGGGCAGTGTTAACCCCCTGCTCCAGTTCATTTGATAGCCAAAGGGGTCAAAGATTCTCATTGTGTTTTGAACACCGATGTCTTAACCCGGAAAATATAGTCAAATCAATCTAGAAAAAAATAAGACCATTCTGTTTCCATGTACTCATTTCCAGATATAAATACTCCTTTGATTTAGTACAAAATTATTGTACTGTAAATTCTTCTATAACATTGCTAGGTTTATTTTTTGTTTGTTTGTTTTTAACTTTCTTATGTATTTCGTGGATTAGGGGTCCAAGTGAATGAGAAGGAACTTCCAATGACTTGAATGAGATTTTGAAAGACATCTTTTTTTTTTCCTCTTCGCACCACTGTTTTTCTCACCATGGGCTTTCTCAGGAGGGCAACACGTTTTGCCATAGTGTGTGATGGGAGGATTAAGATTCCCATGGCCAAACTCTTTCCTGAGGTACATTTATAAAAATATTAGAGGATTCCTCCAGATTAATTCTGCAATATATTGTGGGAAGATTGAGGTGATGAAATGATGATACATCTCATCTAGGATCTGTAGGAGGAAGATGTCCCAGAAGAGAAAAGCCAAGTACCAAGCAGTTACTCAGAGGACGGTGTTCACACCTACGATCAAGCAATCGAAATGACCAAACTGAATAGCATTGGGTGTTTTCCTGTAAAAGAGCTGCTGGTACAAATCTAGATCTAAGAACCCTATCGAAATAAGATGCAAAATCAAGGCAAAAAGTTACTTTAGTGCTGCGTGGAACAGAACTGAGGTCAGGCAGGGCTGGGAAGAGACAGGATAGTAGGGAATATGACCAAGGACCTGAGCTGCATTAATTACAGTGATTCAGATAAGGTGCTGAACAGCTCTGTGGTTGGGGCATAACACGTAAGGACAACATTTACCTGTTCTCGTACAGACTGATACATTATATAAAAGCTACACTTATTAACATTATTTTTCTATTTCACAGAAGGTGTAGTAGCACAAGATACTTCCAAGACATGGAAGACCTTTATCTCAGGTCTATCCAGCCATGAGCTTCCTACTGTCCATCCCTCAGCCCATGAAACACAATACCGTGTCCTACAGAGAAGGCCAGAGATCCGTTCTGATTCATTCTTTCCCAAAGACACTTTCTTTTGAGAACAGTGGAAAGTACCTTTTTTTTTTTTTTCCATGACCATAATTTAATTCTTTATTTTAACCAAGTTGCTACGTTCTTTCTCCTTGATAACTCACGAGTTCGAATGTAAAAAATGTATTATTACAAGAGACAATTACGGGGTTCAAAGCATTCTGAAGCATTCCATGCTTCCAGCTTCTGGTACTGATATAAGTAGAGGAATATTTGTGGTTTTTTTACTTGCATGAAGTGGAAGAGTTCCAAGAGCTGGTGGTAAAAGGCCTAATGAAAGTCTGCCTTCATCAGACACAACAAAGATCCTGCATCCTGGGAGGTTAACTGTTTATATGGACATGATGCCCAAGCACCATCATACAGCTCTCTTTCACAAACAAGCCCTTGACCATGTAAACTCAATCATTTCATGCTCAGTCCAAAATAATAATATCAAAATAATAAGAAAAAAATAAATCCTGGTTTTGTTTGGCTTTAATTTTTTGGTTTGGTTTTTTTTTTTTTTTTTTTTTTAAATAAAACATTACTTCGGAAGTTCAAGGTATGCGGCTCTCTAGTTCCCAAAGTTTGTTTGGACTGAGGATGTGTCTAGCACCTTTGGTGGTATAGTTGGATACCAGCAGGCTATAGAAATAATGTCTGTTTTGAAGTACACACAGTTGTTGCACAAACATCTGACTGCTGTAGTGCAGGAGGTTCTCTTCTACTGAACCTTCTGTTTGTCATTTATTTTTCCATTTTATAAATACTGATTGGAAACTTCTTGGAAGGAAGAAGGAAATCTTGTGGATTGTAAACACTGAGAAGAAGATGGATTGTTTAGGATGGTGAAAGGGGTATAAGGACTAAAAGCATAACGTTAAGTAGAGGAAAGTTTAGGCTGAATAACAGGATAAACTTCCAAGTGCTGAAATCTTATTAGACTGTGGAAAATTCTTCCAAAGGATGTGGGAGAAGCTCCACTGTTTGAGCAGTTTGCCATTAGATTGGACAAAGGACTAAAAATAAGTCTTAAACAGTCTTGCCCTAGCAAAGGGGGTGAAGTGAAGAGACCAAGTTGATGTATCCAGCACCACCTCCTTCCATTTCCTTGATCACAAATCCAGCCATGCCCAGAGAGTGAGAATATCGCCGGGACGTGCATGTCTAAGGACGAATTCACTCACCGTGCTCAGCTCGCAGGGGTGGGCTCTGGCTCTGCAACCTGCTGAAGAGAGGACCTGTGCAATGCAAGAAAGTAGGAGCTGCCAGCAGCCTCCCATCTCAGCAAGAAATACAGCAATTTTAAACCAGGAAAACAGAAAGTAAATATATTTGGAATGGGCTGCCCAGGGAAGTGGTCGAGTCCCCATCCCTGGAGGTATTTAAAAGATGGATAAACGTGGTTCTTGGGGACGCGGTTTAGTGGTGGGATGGCAGGGTTAAGGTAACGGTTGGGCTTGATGAGCTTAAAGGGCTTTTCCAACCCAAACAATTCTGTGATTCTATGATTCTATATTTGAATTGCTCAACTGTCCAGAGGGCCAAGTGTACTCCAGGGTTCAGAGAGCCTTCTTCATCCACATGGAGTAGCCTGGGAGAGCACACGGAGAAAATTGGAAAGATCATTAAGTTTTCAGACTATCAGAAAGAATATGGAAATCAATTTGACACAGCTGAGCCCAAACAGAAAGGTAACGGTGCCCTAACACTTGCCCTCTGTCCTTAAAGGATGCATTCAGATTCAGCACCAGTGGTGATGCCCACGAGAGCGAGAGCAGTCAGCAGTGATTGCAGATCTGCTGTATCACTGGCAAAATAATTTAAGTGCCCCGTATCAGATGGTCAAATGCTCAGGAGAGAATTTAAATTTTAAATATGCGTGTGCTTAAGTAACAGGGTAATAAAATTGTTGTCAGTGTGGATAACTTACTGTCGGATGATCTGAGCTGATAACTTGCTTTATGTAGTAATGGCAGATGACACGAGGCAGAGAAGATACAGCAGGATTTACAGCCGTAACAATTTGCCAGCAAGATTAGGAGTGGTTTGGATGTTAATCCACTTGCTGCCTTTTTCCCTTCTCTTTATGGGCAATCTAAAAGCAAATTCTATTTTTTTTTTTTTTTTTAAGATACATTCATGACGGTATTGACCTGAAGTTCCTGAAGAGACGAGAAATCTGCCCACTGACTTTGCTGGGTCCTTGGATTTTATCAGACCGTCTAAATTTATTACATAAACACCATATTTCTGAACTGTTTGCTCCGGGGACTCGTTCTGAGTCTTCAAAATTTGATCTGAATTACTTAACTCTGACTGGTCAGATGAATCACATGGTGGCGTTTCCAGTCCTGACTGGAGGCGTGTGTAAGCACATCTGGTGCAAATATTTCCTGGTAGAAACCGAAATGTCAGATTCTGTAAATACTTCTCTGTGTGATTCTGAAATTTGCTCTCTACTACGTTTTTGGCCAGTAAAACTTGATAACTCAAAAGTTCTTAGAAAGCAAAGACAAAGAGACGTGAATGTGGCCAAAGTGACTTTATTGCAAATTTGAATGAATCTAGTATCAGTCAAAGCCGAAATTAAAGCTGCAGTAAAATTGAATCTTTTGCAAAGGCTTGGGAAGATGCACAGTCATTGAACTAGGAGTAGATCAGATGGAAAACTCGGGGGTTTTCAAGTGAAAAGCAAATCAACTGGGATCATGTCACTGTTTGATGCACAGAAATATAGAATATACTCTTTTGATAGATGGGCACAAAACACGGTGTTTATGTTTATGCATCTATTTGGTGTTTTCTGCTGTTACATTAGTGGCGAGGGCATCTGAATCCCACCTCAAGCGTAGGTGAACTACACAGGTCTCCTTCGTAAGCCTGTAAACATCACTAAAAATCATGTTTAGGAGCATCAGACTGGAGAGAACTTCTTGGTTATTTCCTGTCTAAACCAAATCCTGCTTTTTTCCCAAGGAATTGACGGATATCAAAATGAATTTGAATTTTCTTCCTGTTATTTTTTTAATTATTATCATTGTTCCAGAACCTTAGTACTTTTAGAGCCAGAAATGTGATTTCTAGCCTACTCTACTTGCAGATGATGCATTTATTTTTTTGCCAACAGCCAGACTCCGTATTCTGGCGGGAGCCTCACCAGACCTTCCCCCAGCAGCCCTCTCATCTTGGCAATTGCTGTCTTAGAGCCAGGCAACCCGCAGCAGCTCCCACCGCAGTCGGAAGGGCCACCTGATGGTCCCCTTTCCTTGGCTGATCCCTGGCCTTGGTTAAGAGGATCCAGATTGCTACGAGTCTCCCAGTGTGGCCACGGAAAGCCCGATGCCGTCGCAATGCTGGCTTGCCGGCAGGGGGGGATTTCATTCTCTGGTTCAGTCAATGGCAAAATCCTTTAATTTCTCTGAATGTGAAGCAAGACGTTCGTATGGATACTTGACCTTGGGACCCAAAGATAAAGGGTCTTCTTGTGTCTTTTCAAGCGAGGCGCGTTCTTACTTGTTGCATTTAGCAAGAGATTTCTCTTCTTTATTCCCCTTTCTCCTAACATACCTCTACGTCGTTTCACTTCTTTTTGGTTTTCATTTTTTTCCTTCAAACTATTCTTTTCTTCCTTCCTAACTTTGTCCTACACCTTTCCTTAATGCTACCCCAGATCTTTTTCCTTCTCCCACTGTTATGAATCCTCAAGGGCCACAAGAATTTTCCATTTTCCTGCCCTAAACTCTTCGTATATCTCTCCCCACCTCGTTACAATAAAATAATTCTTCCATTTCGCTGTCACCTCAATTTAGCTCTCTCACCCTCCACTCCCTCTTTTTCCCCTGGTTTAAAGACCGACCAGCATTTCCTGAATTGGAAAAGCCACAATAATATTTTTTCCATTGAAAATACCACAAGTACAGTATTTCCATTGAACATACCACAAGAACAGTGTTTCCATTGAACATACCACAAGGACGGTGCTTTTGAGGTATCTAAATGCTAAGATGAACTCATAATGTTCATCTTGGACTCATTAAACCAAAGCCCCTTCTCTTCTCCAAAAAAATTTCCTCAGACAGAGAAAGAATTTTTATTCACAGGTCTGAAAAAAGAAAAAAAATACAATAAAAACAAGACCTAGACAGAGCCAGGACAATTTTGCACTTGCTTTGCGAGTAAAATATAAATAGGTTTTAGCAAGTTAAAAAAAAAATCCGTTAAAAAAAAAAAAATCCATTAAAAGTGCTCAGAGTGGTTGAACAGCTGGAAAAGCAACTTTTTTTGATAACATTTAAAGCTGCTCAGCAGCTGGGGAAAAAATCGCCTGTAAAAACACTTAACATTTACAGCCACTCAGTGGCTGGAAAAGCAACTTGTTATAAAATTGATTTAACATTTCAGTGGCTGGAAAAGACATACACGCACACATCCATATAACTGCAGTGTTTAACACAGCTATTTATGGGTATTTAGACACAGATAACGCTATAAATAGATATAAGCTTGGCATTTCTGCTGATGCCATTGTGGCAGAGAATGATTTCCATTCAGAGGATTCACCGGTTTTATTTTCTTTTCTGGGAGTTTCGAACTAAGCCATTTCAATTCCCCATCAGTCTGAAGTCTGGCATGCCTGGATGCTCAGCCATCCCGCCCAGCCCCCGGGAACGTCTTAAATCATCTTAGTTACAGGGCACTTTATGAAATAATAACGGAGTCCTGTATCTGATCAGCTCACATGAAAGACTGACGGAGGCAGCAGAGCCCAAACTGGTTTACAAATAATATTTGTAATCAAAGGTGCTGGATGAGATTGTCTCCATCAGCCCAGCTGATCCGGCAGGAGCTGCGTGCTGCCTTTATCCCAGCCCCGCCAGCAGCCCGACATCCCCAGAAGTGACAAGAGCGATACCTGGTTATTAAAAAAGCCCTGCGAAAAGCACCGTGTGAGTAGTAATTAAGCGTCTTTGCTCCTCTCTGAGCTCCGAGTTCTTTAAAATGCCGTTTTAAAGAGTGAACCATGTCAGGAGCCCTAAAGCAGCATCAGGCAGCATCACCCCCCCCGAACACCGCGCGCAGCTTCTGGTCCCCTGCATCCAGCTGTGCAGCGCAGAGGTGATGTGCGGGCAGGTCCCGTCCTTAGCCCCGGCTCAAAGCCCCTAGAACCAGGACTAAAGCTTCTGCCTAAAGGTTCACGCTAACAGGCTCTCTGTCAGAGCCTGTAAACCATGAAACGCTTTCGTGTGTGAGAACCGTGATGCGTGTGGGCATGCATTGGAAATAATTGCTCTATTAAATTACTGTAATAATGTAATAGATCTGGTTGCAGCACAGCAATTTGATTTTTCCCGAGAACCAGTGATTCCCCAGCCCCCGGCGAAGCGGCAGGGCTTTCTGTCACTCTCCCTCAGACTTCACCTCCATCTGACATTTCTATTTCATTTTACCAAGTGCATCTCTGTGACAAAATTAACTGGACGCATCGGTCATGCCTGAGAGAGGTCATAAAACCATAGAAGCAGTCATTGCACTGTTACAACAAATTTCTGCCGTAAAGCATTTTATGCAATGCAGGTTTTGCTGGCGGGGGTGGTCCAGGCAAACCAAGGACCCCAGTAAAACTGGGTGATCCAGCCTGGCTCCCCAAGAGCCGCCCACGAGCCGGTGGTGAGCCCCTTCAGAAGAGAACGGTGTCTCCTGGAGCAAATGCAGCTCATGACGTCTTATTTCCAAGCCAGGACGTCCTGATGGGCTGGACTGTGGCTGAGGCTGTGTAACCGATTGCTCCCCACCCAGTAAAGAGGGAAGAGTAAATGTGGCTGTGATGGGGTGTCATTTCCCCAAAACTGACAGTCCAAAGCTGCTTCTAAAGTCAAGAGTAGAGCCCAAAGTGTCGGGTTTGATGCCAGCTTTCAGAGGTAAGGCGAGAAACTGGATGTCTTACCTCTGCCGGTAACTCCGCAGATAGTGAGTCAGTGTTCTCAAAGTATCTGAGGCAGGGATCTTTGAAGCGTAATACTTGTGAAAGTGGAAAAATAATAATTACCGATGAATACGTGAAGACGTATATTCCTCAAGGACAGACAGGAATTGTTTAGTGTTGTCCGGGTGAAGGGAGGAGGTGCAAAAAGAAGATTTTGAGAAGAGTTTTCCTGCCAGGGAGAGCTATTAGGCACTGGAATTATTTCCTCAATGAAAGCAGAGGAAGGCGATTCCTTCAGACATTTAATAATAGATTGGGCAAAGAATTAGGAAATATAAAGAAGAAGCCTGTACTGGCAGGTAATTGAGCTAATCAGAACTAGTAGGACTTAAACTTTTATTTTTTTAGGATCATTTAAAGTCAGCTGCAATAGATACTTCATTAATTTACAGTCTTTTTCATTGCAGTCCAATACCCCGGAGTAAGGCAGAACAGCTCAATATTAAAAAAAAAAAACACAACCCCAGTAACTACTGAGAACACCAGGACGATGCAGCGCCAGCGAGGCGAGATTTCATGGGCATGCATAAAATACACAAGCAAGTTTGCAAGCAGGCCACAAAAGCCAATGCGAAAGAGAAGGGGTAGAAGGAGCCAAGGTTTGATCTGGAAAATAAAAAGGGAACAGCAAGGATGAAGAACCAGGGGATTGGACGAGATGGGATGGGAGGGGGTCCTGGAGAGGACTCTGTCTTGGCAACAGCCATGGAAAATAAAAGTACAGAATCAAAAACTGCTTTAAGAACAGCCCGTGATCGAATACCAGACTGGCTAATTTGTATTTCAGGGGCTAGAGGAGAGGATGCTAGCTGCAGTCTCTGTACCTTGCAACACATTTTGTGTTCCTGGACACACAGCAAGTACTAAATCACGGGCATCCGGCTCAGACTTGAACTGGGGTGTAAAGGCTGAGCAGCATCAGACTGAGTAACTAAATTTGGGGAAAGGCAGACACTTCAGAGCACTGTGGTGTCTGGATTATCCAGAGGATGACTAAGCCAGGTACTTTTTTTCTCTCACTGTTCATCCCCAACAGCATGGCGGGTGCCAGCTTTTACCCTTTCATCCTTTCTCCCTGTCCTGCATTTTTAAAATAAAATTTAGAGCATGCTGTAATTATTCCATATGGGATTATTAACCAGTTTTGCACACCGTGGGGCATGGTACCGTGATGTCCAGGGTGCTGAGGTCAGGAGGGGACGTAGCCTGGGCCGTCCCATCAGCTGCTTCAGTGACTGACAAATGATGTCGAGCACATCTGTAATATTTACCAGCAGAACCCATCTCCCCACTTTCCAACCTCGGACATGTGGTCTCTCCTTGCGGGGGGAAGGGGAAGTTTGTTCTAAAAACAAAGCTGAAGAGAAAGAAGGAGACAGAAAATCCTCAAATGACGTCCTCACCCATAAATTCCGTCGGAACCGAGTAAATGCAAACAAAGTTTATTGCCTTTTTAACAACATAATGGCATTTCAGATTATCTCTAGGTCTGATTCAGCAATCCATACCCATTATGAATAATAATTACTCCCGGTTGTAATTCCACAGAGGCCGTAAGTGCTTATCAGAATATGGAAAGGTTGGAGTATTTGTCCCGGAGGTGTCAGAACCAGATTTTGATGTACTTGTTGACTGTCATGGGGGGAGAGGCACAGTCTTAACACATTTGTTCTGGTTTAATCGCTGTTTACTCCACAAGCATCATCACTTGGTGACACCATTATCATTCAACCTGAGTAATGATATCAGAATCTGGCCCTGTACTTCTACAGTTATTCTGTAGCCTGCACACAGAAATCCTCAGTACAAATCTAACCCTATTTATTTAAAAGCTGCTCAGAAGCCGTGGGTATTCACTATGTGTATGCACAGTGACCACAGAGCAATTCAATTTTACCATGATTGGAGCCTGTGATATTCCCTGAGCTGCAGCCACCCTGGAGATGCCATCGACTGAGATGGCAGCTCCAAGCGACATGGTGCTCGATGTCTTTCACCGACCCCAGGGCAGACATCAGAGATGATGTGGTTAGAGAAGCTTCTATCTTCGTAGAGGTGACGTGGTTAGAGAAGCTTCTGTCTTCTCGTCTCTTTGAGAGAAGATGTATCAAATATGGAAGAGAGGGGATACCTCCAGAGTCAATGCTTCCTCTGGAGGTATCTGCACAGGTTGCAGAATAATGGGACCCAAGGAAAAAGAGACCGTGAAGGAAAAGAAAGCTGAATTTCTGAATTTGGATCATTGCACTAGGAAGAAAAAAGACTTACATTATGGAAAAGTCACTAACTTCATGCTGGACTGTACAACTCTAATTCATACCCTATTAGAAGCTGATATCACCATTAGATTTAAATTATAGCGATATTAACATCCATCAGCAAGTTGACCTAGAAACTTATTTATTTAAGAACATAAGTGGTCTGAGCAAAAGACTTCGTTCAGATGCCAAAAACAAAAACAAAAACAAGTACAATGGGGTTTGGATCTAGACAATGGTTGGGAACCGTATTGGCAGCCATCAAGTTAGAATATTTGATCTTCACAGCTTGACGTCAAGAATGGCTTTTAAATCTCCTGGCTGGTAAATAGATCTGGCTCATGGGTTGTTTAACATTTGAGGCGCTTATAGATATTGTGGTTACAAAGTTGATCAAACATGCAAGGCATTATTTGTAGGAAAAACATTTACCTTACTGGAGAGGCTTGACATATACAGAAGGCTCAAATGATTTCCCGTCTGCTTTAATGCATGAAGTAAAGTGGAATTTGCTTTGAGAATAATAAAAAAAAAAGCAGTTCCTCAGACGTGCACCGCTGCGCCTGGTGTGCCTTGTGAATGCCTATAGGTAAGTTCAGCGCCATTTTCTTTTGTGAGATAAAACTGGCTCAGAAAATTAGAAAACGTCTACATTGTAAAGCCAAGCAGAGAGGAAATTATCTGAGATTTGAGAACTGAATGTGAAAATTGTGGTTATCGTTTCAGTTCTCTTATGGAATAGAATCATAGAATCGTCTAGGTTGGAAAAGCCCTTTAAGATCATCAAGCCCAACCGTTCCCCTAACCCTGCCATCCCAACACTAAACCCTGTCCCTAAGCACCTCATCAGCCCAGCTTTTAAATACCCCCAGGGATGGGGACTCAACCACCTCCCTGGGCAGCCCCTTCCAGAGCCTGACAGCCCTTACTGAGGAACTCTTACTCCTTTCTCCATAGAAAAATTTAAAAAAAAAAAACAAAAGGGAGAAGGATTGGAAAGGTAGGGAAAAGAAGGAAGGAGAAGAGTGGAAAAGAGACATAAACCAGCCTCTTTTAACATCTTAGTTGAAAAATGTACTCAAGATTTTCCATTAGAATGTTTGGGAGGAAAAGAAGGGTCCTGTTCAGAGGAGGTGGTTTGAAGTGAAATAAGGAAGGAGGTGGAGGGTTTCGTGTAACGAGATCAAACCTTGTGTCCCCCATGCTGGGGTCTGCCTCTCCAGTCCCTGCCTTCATCTAGGTGATGAAGTAGAGGAACCAAGATTTTAAAATACTTACTGTTGCCTCAGCACAGCAGTGTGAGGCAAGGACTGGAAACTGCCGTAGTAATTAAGGAAGATTGCAGTGGATTAAAAGAAATGAGGGAAGGGAAAAGGACTAATTCTTATCCTTAAAGCTACTGAAGCAAAGAGGAGCAGCGTCCGTGGTGTGCACCGTCCCTCCCCGGCGCAGGGGAGCAGAGCAGCCTTCCAGCTCCACCATTCCCATCCGCCCTGGGCTTTGTGGTGTGCGACCCTTCTCCCACGAGATGCCTTCAGGCTCATCTGGCCATGTCCTTAGATGAGTATAGATGGCGAAACCAAAAACCAAAAAGCTCCTGATGAAGCTGAGCCCCTCTGTTTGCCATGTCTCTGGACCTAAGTGCCCCTTAGAAGAAACTCGAGTAAAAACCATTTGATTGCCAACAGAAAAATGTTACTTTTCCCCTCTAGACATTTAAATTTTTCGATTCCTTCTATTCTTGACGAGAAAAGAGAGGTCTGAGTGCATGGCAAGGGGGAGGCTGGCTTGTGTGGGTTCAGCTCCGTGCTGACGTCGCTGTTCTGAATCACAACTGAGATAAGGCCAACCCTACCCTGGGCTGCATCAGGAGAAGCGTGGCCAGCAGCGAGGGAGGGGATTGTGCCCCTCTGCTCTGCTCTGGGGAGACCCCCCCCTGGAGCCCTGTGTCCAGCTCTGGAGCCCTCAGCACAAGGAGGACATGGAGCTGTTGGAGCGGGGCCAGGGGAGGGCTACTAAAATGGTCCGAGGGGCTACTAAAATGATCCAAGGGCTGGAGCCCCTCTGCTATGGGGCCAGGCTGGGAGAATTGGGGGTGTTCAGCCTGGAGAAGAGGAGGCTGTGGGCAGAGCTGAGTGCGGCCGGTCAGGGCTTAAAGGGGGCCCAGAGGAAAGGGGGGGACAAGCTTTTTAGAAGGGCCAACTGTGACAGGACAAGGGGTGATGGCTTTAAACTGAAGCAGGGTAGGTTTAGACTGGATTTAAGGAAGAAATTCTTTACAATGAGGCTGGTAAAACACTGGAACAGGTTGCCCAGAGAGGGGGTGGAGACCCCATCCCTGGGACCATCCCAGGCCAGGTTGGACGGGGCTGTGAGCAACCTGATGTGGTTCAAGGTGTCCCTGCTCCTGCAGGGGGGTTGGGCTGGGTGACCTCTGGGGTTCCCTTCCCACCCAAACCATTCCATGATTCTATGATTCTATGATAAAGATTATCCTTCCACTCTGCTTAAAACCACTCAAAAAAGCCTTTTCCTGGAAACAGTTCATTTTGAAGTGAACCGGTGCAATCTGCGCACGGCTGCCATTGCTGCAGACGGGGGCTCTTAAGAAGCCACTCTTGGAGTATTTTTGCAAGAGCCGTGTGGAGGTCAGCAGCCAGGCACGGGGCGAGATGCTGCCGCTGTCTCCGCTGAAGGATGCTCTGCAGGGTGACTTCAACCACCCGTAAGGCCCAGGGAACAGACACCCAAGAGAAACGTTAGGAAATTCCCGACAGTGGGAAAACCGTCAGCTGGCACTCAGGCTTCTATTAGACATCAAAGAATCCAGCAGGCTAAAAATCCATCGAAAACCAGGCTTCTCAGGAAAAAAAAAAACCCTTCATTTCTAACTTTCAAAGTGTTGAATTTATGTGGGAACTGCAGCTTGCTTTATTTTGAAGGCTGATTTCCAGCGGATTGGGTGTGTGAGCCCTACAGGCTGAGAAGCAAGAAAGCAAATAAAAAAAGCCTGAATTTTGATATGTTTCTACTAAAAATAATAATGTTTTTTAAGCCAATCCTGGGAGTTTTGGGCATTGACTCATGACTTCTGAATGCTTTGGGCAGACAGAAACAGAGACAATCCAGTAAGGGACCCAGAATGTTACCGTACGAGCGGCACTTAAACTGCAAAGGCCTTGCATACCGAGGGCTATTGCTGAGAAAATTTATGAACGATTTTGCATAACAAATTCATTTGAGAATCCGACAATTTGTAGACAACCGTCGAACAAAAAAAAGTTCCAAAACCCAAGCCCAAAGTCGCAGGATCAGCAAAGGATATGTACAAAATTCTCTTTTCATGTTATTATTGGCTTGGGCCAGACGTCCAGACACACCGAGTTACTCAAGCTCGCTGTCAGCTACACAATAAATTTATATGGAATTTCAGTGCTATCTCAGAGGGGCAATATTGGCTTAAGGTGTTTCCATTTCAGAACCTTGTCCCATGGCAGATTGGGACGTATGGTTTTTTTGCCCCGTTCTGCCTAGTGTTGAGCTTTCTGAATGACTTTAGCTTCACAAATCTTTATTGGCCACATATTCCTCTCCCAGACTGCTCCAGCTCCACGTTACTGCAATCCAACGCCTGCCGGTCAGACTTAACACCAGTCTGCTGTCAGTGGATGCTACCGTGCTATTTATAAACCCTTTGCTACATACAGGTATTTATGGCACTGAGTAGGGTCAGGAAGAACAAAAAAAAAAAGAAAAAAAAAAAAAAAGAAAAAAGTTCACTCCATTTTTATTAGTCAAGTTCACAGCCAACCATATGGCCACAAACTGGAAGCCGCCAGCTCAGACAACTGGAACAACAGCGCTCCCTGAATCCTGCAAAAGCCATTATATTGTCTTATATATGTGGAGATATATATATGTATCTTAAGAGAGGGGTGTCAGATATTTAATAAATGATAACGGGTTCCTCCCTGCGCCCCCTGTGTCACTCTTGCACCTGATCCCTAGTGATAACAGGAGGCCCTTGGCTTTACGGAGGCGCGTGCTGCCCGAGGAGGTGCTGCAGTCCCGCTGCCGCTTCCCTCCCGTTAGACTCGGACCCAAAAAGGTGGGCTGCTTCGCTGGAATAAATCAGGTTGATGAAGGTACAGACACAGTCCGGAGCGAAAGAGAAGAACGTGCAGCTGTGCCTGCAGGTGCTAAAGGAGGAGACAGCATCCCCTCCGGCCCCTGCTAATCACGCAATATATTTTGGAGATTATTTCATGGAGTGTTTTGCTCTGTGTTTGGGGTTGTTTTTTTTTTCTGTGGATGGTTCCTGAAGGCAATTTGAAAATAAAAAGAAGTTTTCTTTTAGATGTGTAATGACGGCGGATTTAGCCACCCACACAAAAAATCTTGCGCGCAATCAACAGGAGCTCAGATGCTTTGAGCGAAGTAGCTCGCATCCCGTACCGCAGCGAGCCGCGCGTCTCCCGAGGGTGCGTGTCTTACGTCCTCCAGTTGACCACAACACGGCAGTGCCCAGCACGCCCTGACGAAGCATTCCTGTGCATCCAGCTTTGTGCAGTGTGGCGCTGTGCTCCCACCTCGTCCCTGACTCCCCCTTCTTTGACCAAGGGCTGGAGCACCTCTCCTATGAGGCCAGGCTGGGAGAGTTGGGGTTGTTTAGTCTGGAGAAAAGAAGGCTGCAGGGAGACCTGATTACAGCCTTTCAATACCTAAAGGGGGCCCATAGGAAAGGTGGGGAAAATCTTTTTAGTAGGGCCAGCTGTGACAGGACAAGGGGTGATGGTTTTAAACTAAACCAGGGTAGGTTTAGACTGGATATAAGGAAGAAATTCTTTACAATGAGGGTGGTAAAACACTGGAACTGCTCAGAGAGGTGGTGGAGGCCCCATCCTTGGAGACATTCCAGGCCAGGTTGGATGGGGCTGTGAGCAGCCTGATCTAGTTAGCAGTGTCCCTGCTTACTGCAGGGGGGTTGGACTAGATGACCTCTAGGGGTCCCTTCCAACCCAAAACATTCTATGATTCTATGATTCTATGACCTCTTTCAAGTGATAACCACCTGTGGCGGTGGTGATGGATGTGTCTGTTCTGTGTGTGGTCCTGAAGGATGCACCCACTGGATGTGGGGGGAGACAGATAACAATACCATAGCCAAGGGCTATTGTGGAATGTGCCCACCAAAGCACAGTGGTCAGGATGCAAATATGACCATGAGCCAATTATCTGACCCCCATCAATAGTGAGCAGCCCAAGAGCCCTTGGAGCTCTCCTGCACGGCAGCGGCTGCACGCCAGGATCTCCCCATGAGCAGGGACACCTCTCAAGGTTACTCCTCGAGGTTGAGAGATTCCTTACCACGACAGATTCTCGGTAAGTGACTAACAGCATGCTAACTTGGAAATCTTAGCTAAGTGACATAAAGAATTAATTGCACATATATAATCCTTTAGGCATAAACTGTTGACCAAGTCTGGGACTAGGATTGGATCCAGCTGCACCTAGACTCCTCTCTGAGGGAGTTTAGAAAGCAAGGGGACCTTTTCTGAACCTCATGACTCAATGGGAGGGTCTCCCTGACAATTTTGTCTGACCCTGTCCTCTATGCAGTAAATAACCAAGTGTACCTTGCCATCGAATCTCATAAACTATTGTCGCATTTATCACTGAACTTTGTTAACTCACTATTTTACACCAATAAACCGTATTATTTTTGCCTCCCTTTCACTCCATCCACGACAGGGGCCCAGCACGCCCTGACGAAGCATACCTGTGCACTCAGCTTTGTGCAGGTCCTAGCTCACATCCCAAAGGGATGATAGCCATACTGGTGCCATTTGAGCAAACCTTGCCTCCTAGCATGTCCCATTAGCTCAGGCGTACCAGGATACCGGTACCTACTGCTGCCAGGGCTGCACGTGCCAGTCTTGCTCTTGGGTCTTTCCCTGTTCTCTGCTGGGCGCAGGAGCCTGTAAGCAACCCTGCGCCCAAGGGCTGGCGTTGATGTTGCCTCTTGTGGTGGCCTTCACAAGGTCATCCACATTCTTTTTGCCTATCTGGAAGATAAAGGTTCCTTAATACCGATCAACCTCAGAAGCTTGCGTGGAGGTTTAATTAATAATCCGCAGTCTCCGTGGGAGCAACAAAGGAGGCGGAAGGACTGGGGGAGGGAGAAGCTGGGTAACAGTCGTAGGAAACACATGGTCGCGGAGCTGAGCCGCGCGCAGAAATTCCCATCAGGGAACAATGCTGCACCAGCTGGGAGGCGGCGAAGGTGACCTCAGGGCTTCGCCTCTCCATTGCCGCGGGGCCATTGTTCTATTGTGTCCTTTGCAGGGAGTTCAAGGGGATAAACAGCATTTTCCAACCCAGCTTAGTCTCCGGGATGGCTTTCTTCCCCTCTAGCTTTCTTTGAGCAAAGAAATCAAGTGTCGATGCACTCCGCACCTGCTGGGGTGCGGGTTCAGCATCTGGTTTTGTAGAGGTATTTACGGTCTGTCCCAAAGTGTCCCGCTGTCCTGGGCTGGAAGGCTGGAAGGAGACAGTAGTGAGCAAACCTGGGAGTCCAGTGGAACGAAGGATGATGTTTCCAGTGATCTTACTGCAGGGGGGTTGGACTAGATGACCTCTAGGGGTCCCTTCCAACCCAAAACATTCTATGATTCTATGAACACCCACAATCAAGGCACCTCCTATGATTGAGAGTGCAGCATCCTCCGCTGCCCCACAGCCATGGCCAAAGGCACCCGCAGAGCCATGCTGCTGGTGAGAGAGAGCCCAGGGCTGGTGAGGAACCACTCTGGTCCTTCCCTACTGATGTCCAGAGCAACTCATCCCTGCACAGCCCGGCCCAGGGAGATGGTGGTGTTCAGAGGGCTGAGCAATGCTGCATCGCAGGGGGCTGGGAGGAGCAGCCACGGCACCAAAGCAGGGCTAACTTCATGTTCTAAATAAATAAAATAAAATGAGACACATGCACTAAGAGCTTCAACTCCTTAGGTTCCCCAGGCAGCTCAGCAGAGTCGGTGCCTGAAGCGGCAGCTTGAAGCACCGGAATTAAAAGCCCAGGATGTGCAGGTGCCTGAAGAAACCTTGTCGACACCGAGCCCGGCTCAGCCAGCCGTTGCTTTTCCCCACTACACCCCTGCTTCCTTCAAGAAGTAAAATGACAATTCTTCTCATTTCTAACCAGGCTTGATGAGCGCACCTTTCTCCCGGTGAGCTTCTCCCCAGGTGGGCTACACTGTTTGGATCCGGCGTTTTCTGCAAGGATACCCTCAGGTCTCTTCCCGGGCTGTGGCTGTGTTGAACCTCTTCGCCTTTGCCGTGCCCAGGACTCTTGGAACCTCTCCCTTTAATATCTCTGCATTGCCCGAGGAAGGAGGTGGCAGACTGGCAAATGTAATAGTGTGTAAAATAAAACCATATAAATTCCAGCTGTTACTGTATGATCCATCTGCTTTGGCAGAAGGAGATGTGCCGTGCTGCCCCGGGCCTATCTGATTTCAGCGTGAAAATATGCCATTTTAAAATTGGAAAACACACCTATTGTTATTCAAAGTTCCCTAAATATACTTAAGCTTTTAATCACCTTGCAGTCTATTATAGTACCTCCTTTTCTTGCTGGCTTCTCAGAGCTCTAGAAACCTAAAGCACCGCAGGAACCTGGTGCAGAGGGGTCCTTTGCCTCCTACAACGAGAGCAGCCCAGTCCCTTTCCCATGTGGAGCATCTTATTTGTGATGAGAGGTTGGAACTGTGGCCAAAGCACAGGGCATGGCCAGTGACTGCCGGGTAAGGGAGAGGAGAAGATGCACAGGGAGGACGTCACAAAGATTCAGGGACAGCAGAGATTGCAAGGACCTGAACCTAGAGGTGTCCTGCAGGACTCAGTGGCCTTATTTGAAATGTGTTATTTATCCCTAGTCCATGTGTTATTTATCCCTAGTCCCTAAATATGAATTTTATGGAGACCTCCTTGGTGGAGTGACACAAGAGACAATTGGGCAATGGGGAATGATGGAAGGGGACAGGGGAAGAAAGATATGGATGTGAAAAGGCCCGTGTCTCCTAAAAGAAAGGCCACAGAGGAAACTGGGAAGCATGAAAGGAAAGCAATCGGCAAGGAGGGAGAGTGCAGGGGGGAGGCCCAGCGGCGCGGAAGCGAGGGGCAGGAGAAAATGGGAGCTCGGCAGCACGGCGTTAGTCGAGCCTTGTTAGTCGAGCCTTTCCAAGCAAAGGTTCTGCCAGCCAAAACAGCGGCAAGTCTGAAATTGGTTAGGGTTTGTTTATTTATTCATACCACAGGATGTAAACTAATATAGTTAAAATTCCCCTGGGAAAATAAAGCTGGCTTTTTTTTTTTTTTTTTTTTTTTGGGGGGGGTGGGTAAGTTTAAGAATGCGTTCAACCTTCTTTCCCCTCTTTCATGAAGTTTAAAAGGCGTCCAAGCACCCAGAAATATTTGCTACTGAATTTCTGCCTCTGCAGGGATGAGAAACAGTCGTGGCATGGAAGAGCGGGTGGTCAGGACCTTTGGTGTCCAGATGTAAGACGTCTTCCTACCATGCCTCACGTTTCACGTCCAGGAATGACTTTTTGACTCTATATCCAAAGGTTTGCTGGGCAGTGGATGTGACTGGTGTTGATATGAAATGAATCCCCCGGTGCAGGAGGCTCTGTGCTCTCAGGTCGAAATGTGGGTTTAGTAGGAGTTAATTGGAGAACGAGTATTTACTTTCATCTCCGGTGTTGCTTCCTTGGCTTCAGTTTGTAAGTGTCGAAGGTTTCACCTTCCCAATGCAAAAAAAAAAAATAAAATTAAAACGGTGAGATCCTAAATTTGCTCCCTTAGAACAATCCGAATGGAGCTTTATATAAAATACAGATACTCCAGGAGAAAAAAACAGAACCTGCAGCTGAAAAACAAGGTCTGCGGGGTTGCGGAGGATAACCACCCCGCCGTGCCGGGCATTCCTCCGGTGCTGCATTCCCAAGGAAAAGAAGAAGTAAAAAAAGACGTTTAATTGAGCGAAGTCCTGATTGTCTTTTCAGACACCCTTCTTGATGTGGTTAGAGATTGGAACCCTTTTGGAAAGCAACCTGACATTTCATAGCTTAGATATTTCCTCCATTGCTTTTGACTTTCAGGCCTCAATTATTTCCACCAGGAGAGCCTTTGCCAAGCTGATGAAATTGGAAACAGAGTGGATGTTATAAAATACAGGTAGCTCCGGCCGCTGTGCGTGATGCTGCCTCGTGTGGTTTTTTCATTTTGCTTCTCCCGGCTGCCGCTAACGGCTGCCGCATGGCACGGGCTGCGCTTCGCGGGAGCAGCGCCGCTCGGTGCCTCGGCCTGCACATCTGTGTCCAGGTGTTGGGTTTAGCTTGGTTTCTAATCTGGAAAATTTCTTATAGTTTTTGCAGGGACAAATTATTCTTCCCGCTTGCGGAGGGAAAGGAGGGAAACCATTCTTGTCCCTCAACAGGTTTTGATGGAAATTACAATCCTGTGCCAAATGATCACTGAAAACATTTTTAAAGAACATTTATGGGGAAAAATGTTGCAATTCTCTGGCTTTTTGTGCCCTGTTTAACTTTTCGTGGGGATGGAAACTGGTAAACTTTCAATCTACTGCAGCCATCCTGTTTTACAGCTTAGAAAAACACTTCTTCCAGGGGCTTTGCTATCATACCTACGTGACACAACGGCACTCATGCGTCCGGAGCTGCTGGAGCTCAGTGCAGCTGAAAATTTGCCCCAAGTAGTGATGCTTAAATATGATGGACTCTAAATTTGCGCTCTTAGGGGCTCTGTATTTCTAACAGCGCTGAGCGAGGCAGTGGCTGGGATGGAGACCGCCAAGGGATCATCTGGACACAAGGAAAAACCAACCGAGTCCTCCGTGCTAAGCCTTAAAACAGGAGGTAACGTAGGATCTGCTTCTTGGAGCAGCACTTCTCTGTGCTGTCCCCATCCCCTGACCCTGCTGTGCCAAACCAGGCGTGCAAAGTGGCCTTAACCAAATCAAAGATTTGGCTCTGAATACACCGGGGTTGATACTCAAAAAGCCAACTGCGCTGAACAATTGCATGGTTCCCACCAGGAGCCCGCGGCCGGGGCAGGAGTGGGCTGGAGGCACCTGGGGGCAATGCTCATCCCACCACCGCTCGCCTGGGGGTCCGAGAGCTCCTGTCACTGCGTAAGGCTGCGCACGCCATCCAAAATGATGTCATCTGGAATAATAAGATGCAGATGCCCCGAAGCCACAGTGATTTGTTTAGATCTGGTGGAGCTGATTACAGGATTGAAGGTCCCGCAGAGGAGCAGTATCTGTCCTCTCTTCTGGGCGACACCAAAGATACACGGAGCAGTTTGTCTCTGCCAGCACTTGAAGCTTGAGGACGTTTCTGTAGGAAGTAACAGTGGTAAAACATCCTCTGCAGCATGTAAACATTTTTTCCCTGTTCAGCATGGTCAAAAATAAAAAAGGGAGCTGTGTAAACATCTCCAAGTTGCCCTTGCTTGTCTCTCACTCCAGAGCCACAGAGCAGAAGGCTCCGCACGAGAGCCAGAACATAGTGTAACTTCCTCCTGATCCGTGATCCAGCACAAATACAAAACCAAATCATGTTTCCACGTAATCAATCCATGTTCTTAGAGAGGAAAAGAGTCCTTAACAGCTGACTAGGAGACCTTGGAGTATAATAGAGCTCTCTAAACGCCCAGGTGTGCCAAAATACTTCACCAACAGTGTGTGAGAAAGTAGTCCCATTGTTCCCAAACCATGGGAAAAACATATCCTGTTCCCATTTCTGAAAGGTGCCATTCATAAGGCGCTCTGTATTCTGCTTGGTGCGGGAACGTGCGTTGTCTCCTCGCAAGCATCCCTGCTTCGGGGGCTGGTGATAAACTTTCGCTTGCTTCCGTGCATTGTGCTGCTCTCAAACAAGCCGGAGAGACCGCGCCGGCGTCCTCGTCCTGCTCGGACGGGGAATTAAGACTGCGCCGACAGCAGCGTTCTGCTCTTTCTTTTGGGCTGGCGTGTATCAGGAGGAATATCAAAGGAAGAGGCTGTCTTGGGGCTGTTGGATTCTCCCGACTGTCCGCTCCCTCCGTGGGTGCTCTGACGCGTGGTGTTTCCTACAGCGATCCCGGGCGTCCAGAGTTACGGAGCGAATGGAGATCGCTAGATGGTGAGAGAGGGAAATGCGAAAGACCAGAATAAACCCTAATGATAGGAAACTTGGATGTTGTGGTTGCATTTAAATGAACAACGTAATAGGGGAAACAGAGAAGTGACTGCGGAGCAGAGGGGCAGATGCTTCTTGCTTAATCGTAGTGAAGTGCTTTTACATTTTTGGCTAACGTGAGAGCATATCTACAATTTCCACTCGAAATGTTTTGGAGATACAAGTAGCTTTCCTCTTCATCAAGAACAGGTCCGTGTAATTCTTTTGATTGAAAGTTCCATATAAAATAGCAACAACTGAGAAGCAAAACATGTTTTTGCTTTCAGAATTTCTGTTTACAATCACTTAATTTTGACATTTCAACTACCCTGTGGGATTGGCAGCTCATGACCATCTCTCCTTCCTCCGTGCAGAGGATATCAGAGGTAATAGCAATGAGAGTCCACTTCGGAGTCATCCCCCAAAATCCTTTCTGAAACTCTGAGGTGTGCCACTCTTAATAAGAATAACACCTTTAGAGCAAAAGGAATTGAAGTGGCATTTGAATTTGATTGTGGACGCTACCTCGGTCCTGTTTAAAGAAGTTTTATGACTTCAGATCAATTCATTGACATCATCCAGCTCCTGAACTTTCCCATAAGGGAAGCAAGGATACACCAGACAGGGAAAAAATGCAGAGTTTTCACAATCTAGTTTGAGAATTGCTAACGGGGCATCTGAGCATCACTAGACCACCCAGCAGAACAGATGCGAAATGCGTTAAGCCTGAGCTCATGCCTGGTTTCTGTGGCATTAGCCAGATCACGTTTAAGCTCTCACAGCAGCTCGAGGGCAGCGGCGGGAGGCCAGACATGACCCACGGCAGCGCTGGGGACAGATCCGGCACGGAACCGACGCCGGGGAGCGAGCACCGGGCGGGCGGCATGGCACGTCATGCGTTTTGATCTACTGCCGCCAGATTTATGGTAAGGCGGGCCCCAGGTGAAGCCATCAGAAAGTGGCTCTCCCTTCCTGCATGAGGAAAAGCATCTCCCAACACTTAGCAGCCAGTCTGGCCCGACTGGGAGTTAATCATTCAGATATTGAAGCCACAATGAGTTCCAGCCTCGGCAGAGTTCATCGGAGGTTCAAGGCGCTCAAGTCATGAATTAATTCCCACCAACACCAGAGTTTCCTTAATTTTACAGAGATTGGAAAAATGTTGTAGTAAATAAAACCTGGGTATGAATAAGAGTCCTTTTTGTAGACTGGTGGGCGTGTTGGGCTGCTGGAGCGGTTAGTGGCGTTACTTACAGCTGACGGAGGCCGTGCCTTTATATTACAGGAGTGTTTTCCAGACGCTCTGTTTTCCATTCCAAAACAGCAATTATTTTACTATTGATCATTCATTTCCAGGGATCTAACTGGGAATGTATAACGATACAGCAGCCTGTATTTTCAAACAGGCATCGCTCATTTTGCTTGCCAGTTTTCAGATGACCATCGTAGAGGTCCCGCAGGGGAGCCGGCTGTGTCCAAGGGCCTGAGAGCTCACCCTTGAACATGAGGTGGCCGTGGTAATCACCATCCTAGCGGTTTCTTAAAATCCAGCCTGATGTGGGTGGTGTTGAGATGCTTAGAGATGCTCCAGAGCCCCTGGCAGGAGGTGGGCACCGACCTCTTCTTGGCTTTAACTTATAAATGACTCTGACACTTGGCGTAGGAAAAGTTTTTTTATTGCAAGGACACTTGTTGTGAACGCTAAGGACAACTGTAAGCAAAGGGATGAGTTCCACTAAGCAGGGCACAAGCCCCACGGCTTTGCAGACCCAAAAGCATCCGCAAAAGACCCAAAATTACCCCGTAGGTAATTCCCCCTGGGGAAGGCACCGCGAGTCGCGCGTCCATCGGCTGAAGTCGCTATCGGGAGAGCCGGCGTTTATCAGCATCCCTTCCCTGAGGGAGCAGGAGTGCGGCGGGCGGGGGGAGACGTGGGACCAAAACCCACCCCCCCTGCACCGCCAACCCAAACAGGGAAGAGCTTTGTCACCCCAGCCCTGCTCTCAGCTGCGGGGCCGGCACAGGGATTGCACAACGAGCCTTTTAAAAAGAAAGTGGCTTTAAAAATACTCTTTTTTTTTTTTTTTTTTTACCATTATGAGAGGCTAAGTGAAAGCAGCAATTTTTTTGTTTTGTTTTATTTTGTTTTAAACCAATGCAAGTTAATGTTTATAGCAGTCTAGGAGCTGGAAACCCAACTTAAGAAACGCTTAATGTTTAGATCTACTTAGTGGTTGGAAAAAACAACTTTTTAAATGCTCCAGCAAGTGGAAACAGCCACCCCTTGTAAACAAACCTTTAGCATTAAGATATTTCTTAGCAGCGGAAAACCTTAACTGCATGGAGACATATTTCTGAGACATTTCGAAGTGATCATGGGCCGCCGGCATAACCACGTTCTGTCAGCAGAGACGTCAATGATCAATGGAGATGAAAGAAGAAAAGAGTTTCCATACAGGATGCTTGCTGAATGTTTGTTTCACAATAATTTACTGTATTACACACATAATTCATACCCATATCGGGATCCAGTTCAACACTGTGTTACTCGAGTTTCACATTTTAGGGTCAGTGAAGTTAAACCAACACAAACAGCAAGGAGTCGGGCACCAGAATAAAAAATATTGGTTGTTTTCTGCAAGTACAGTAAAATTTCCCAGCCATAAGATAAGCCTGCCAGATATTTTAGTGGTGACCTTGAAAAAATAATACGACAACCTGCTCAGTTGGTGTTTTGCCTCCAAAACCTCATTTCAACCCTGGTCATGTGCTTTGTAGCTGCTTGCCCTGACCGTGGGTTGAAGCGTCCCTGAGGTGAGCTATGTATGGGAATTTTTTTTTCCCAAAGAAACAGTGGAAGTCCCATCATGAGACAATTAAATGCATCCGACTTGCTGTTGGCAGGGAAGTGGCAGGGATGAACTCATAGGTCTTTTCCATCCTTTGTGCTTTAAATCTACTGCCTGGCTGGGTCATTGCACGTACCCGCCGCTGCGGCTGCCTGCTGAGCGGCGCTGGATGCGGCCGCTTCCTCGGGGCATCCACCGGCGCATCGGTCCTGACCCGCTGGGCTTAGGGACAGGGTTTAGTGGTGGGATGGCAGGGTTAGCTTAAAGGTTGGACTCGATGATCTTACAGGTCCAACCAAAGTGATTCTATGATGTGACAGCACCGGGGTGTCCCCCCCCACACTCCGTGCAGCGTGCCGCCACGAAGCCACGCATCATCAACACGAGCCCGCGAGGTTGCGTGTCCCCTTCTCCCACCGCGGAGGGGAAAGTGGCCAAAACCAGCCCAGCGAGGTGGGAATCTTTGCGCAGCCCCAGCTCCCAAGCAGGCAGGCTGGGAGGAGATGGGATTTAGGAAACGCTGGTTCACAAACGAAGCCGTCGCCTGTCCGGCAGCAGCAGGGCCGCCGGGGCGAGATGCCCACGTACCCCCTCACCCAAACCTGGGTACCCCCGTGCCACCCAGCCCCGGCTGGCTTCTTGAGGCTGGGAGCGAAAGCCGCCGTCCGACACGCTCCTCCTGCTGGGTCATTTCCTTCGAAACAATTGGGAGCTTTGATCCCGTTGTGTGAGCGCAAACCTGCCGCTGTTCTCACTGGGCGCCCTCGGCGGGGCTAAAAAAAAACCCCCACGCTGCAACCAACAATGCGCGCGGCAGAGCCACGCTGCCGCTGACTAAGCCTGGGTCCTGAGGTTAGGTAATTTCCTCGCATAAATCTCTTTTCAAGAAGGATTTTAAACAGACTTTAACTAGTACCAGACTTCTCTCCTCTGGATTTGATCCTGAGGAAATACCTGATAATAAACAAATACCTTGCCGGGATCCTCAGCCTTGCCAGAAATGACAGTTGATTTAAAAATCACTTTTTTTTTTTTTTTCCCCCCTCTTCTGTTTTCTTACTTTACCCTTTTTTAGGTTAAAAAAACGCAAACAAAGTTGTAACTGTACAGGGCTAAGAAGGCGTTGCAGAACCACCAAGCCCCAGCAAGGCTCGCGTCCGCGGAGGGATAGCATTTCCCTCTGCTTCCAAAACACCAAAACCACTGCTATATTCTCTACTTAATTTAAGATTTCCATTTGGATTTGGACCAGCATTTATACATTTCCAGTGACCTTATGAAAGACGGTAAGGCTCATCACTCCCGCAGTGCTGCGTCCTGCGGGAAGCTTGGGGACCCAAACACCGCGTGTACCCTTGGCCTCTTCAGCCTGGTTTTCTTAGAAAATACGGCTGAAAATCAAACTCAAGGGATGCAAAGGACTGTGTCAGCTGGGCAGAGTCCTCCGTGCGTGGTTACAGTTCATCTCCCTAAATTCCCCCAGCAGCTTCCCATGGAAAAAGCCAGCTCACTCCCGTGCTGGCCCCATTTCAGCGATGGGTTGAGTTGTTATCAGAGCTGTTGTTTGCGTTGCCGTTACCGTTTGTAAATTCTCAGAGTATGAGACTAAACAAACTTCGGATTATTGCCATAATGGCCCAATTTAAGGAAAATCTGTTTATATTTGGCCACCAGCAGGCAACAACTGAGAAGAGGAAAATGACGAAGTGCAGTGGATGTGCCCCGTGTTGCAGCCCTGCTCCATCTCCTTGGGGCTGATGTCCCTCAAGCAGGCAAGGAGGGACATTGCCATAGATAAGAGCAAGTTGTCCATGCCAGTGGGATTTTTAAAGCCCTTAAGGACTTTTCCTGGCTAGCAGCAGCTTTTAGCAAAGCTGTTAAAGGCCACCGGCATGGCTACGCCTGTGGCTGTAAGGTACAAGGAGACTGATGTCTTCTGGCTGCCGCAATCTTTTGGGGACTTTTTAGCTCCCTTCTTTCTGGTAGCAGAGGGTAAAGTCTCATTATTTTTTTTCCATAGCCCAGGTATTTTCTTGGGAGAGGGGGACCACTTTCCAGAGCTCATTTTAGAGTTGCTGACGTTCATGACCAGGCACCCGCTTGGGAAAACAGAGTCCTGCAAAACAGCCTCCGCTGAGGATTAGCCAGATGGCTCGGCTGGGCTCCTGAACTTGTTCTGGGATACCTGAAATGCGTCACCGGCGGTCACGTCCATCAGCAGGATACAGCTGACATCACTTGCCAGCAACTCAGCCTTCATCTGCAGATCAGAAAAATGTCTAAATCTGTGATTTAATTGAGCCAAATTTTTTAAGTCTGGCTTCCTGTGCTTCGCCCTCAGCTCACTTCTGGTGTTTCATGTCAGGGCCATGTCTGTGTCGACATCTAAATGATAAAGCTTCATCAAAGAAGTGATTTATTATTGTCTAGAAGGGATTAACAGAAGTGTTTAAAACCCTGCGGTTGTATCTACATTGAGGATTTGGGGGGGTTCTGGAACGGTGATATCACTGGGCTTCAAAGCAGGGATTTTTATCCATGAAGCTGCAAGGAAGACGTCGGCGCGATGGTTGGGGCGAGTGGGGGCGTCGGGTCCGTCTGAATCGTGTCCAGAAGTGATCCCCCGTGCACACATCCACAGCCCCAACGGCACTAACAGGGGTGAGGAATTGGCCCCTATTCTGATTTAAATCAAGTTCCCTTTGTACCCATCTGTGCCAGTACCTGCAAATTCAGTCCAGTTCGCATGCAAGCGGCAGTGCCTCCATCGCAGGTAAACTTCATCACCTTATTTCAGAGATCAAGCCCTTATCACTTGACCTGCCTCTCTTAGAAAAGAAAAAACCCAAGTTTTTTATAACAATTTATCTTCCAGCAGTACTTACACATTTAAGAGGTTTTCCTGACAGTACATAAAATTAAGGAAATTTAGGAAAGAAAAGGCTCGGTAATGTAAGCCCTCATTTGGGACTGTGCCTCAAAGTATATCTGTTTGATTCCGACTTTCTGCCCACCTTCCAATGGAAACTTTTTTTTTCCCCATTTAAAAAGCAAATTTCTTTCTTTGAAGGCACCCAAGCTAGCTGTGTCTTCCTTTCTCTCTCCCTCTTTTTATCCAGCCATGTCCACCATCTTTGTTGCTTCCTTGCCTTTCTCTCCTAATCTAGTTTTATATTTTCTTTCAATAACGTATACGCAAAAGCAGCTGGTGGAGCTGGTGGGGACAAAGCAGTAGCTCTGCATCAGCTGTACTTCCAGAGAATATTCCTTGGGTTGAAGTGATTATAGCTCTTCCCAGGGGACATGCTGGAAAATACTGTTAAAGCCAAAGGGGCTGCAGAAAGCGCGGTGCCGTCTCGGGAAAGGGGTCAGACCCACTGGAAGCCGCGCGGAGGAGGGAGCGGAGATGCTCCGGTTGGGATGCCACCACGCTTGTGATATTTTAAGTTGATCATGGCAGATTCCAGCTGTTTTCTTTTTCCCTCTTCTTCGTCCACCAAAGCTCTGGGCTCAAGCACGGGGTTTTTTGGAGTTGTTTGCAGGTATGGCCGTACCTTTCCTTCTCCCAAATTAATGATGGGCTCAAAGCGAAGCCTGCGCTTCTCAACTTTACCGCTTAGATGTAAGCATGACTGTCAACCACTGTTTTGCTCCATGAGGTCCAAGCAAACACACACCTTTAAAAGACGTACATTGACATTCCTTCTTTAATGCTTAAAAAAAATAAAAGGCCCATATCTAGCCTGCTTACTGTGGGCGTCTCTCGTGATCATTAGAAGCAGTTTCGAGGGCCAAGAGAGCACTAAGTAGTTGTTGCAGGGTTGCCAGATCTTGTCGGTATTGAGCGGAGAGGAGGGCTCGGGGTGTCTGTGCTGGGTGATCTGAGCACGGCTCAGAGGTGCTGCAAGGAAAAGCTCCGCCACACCCTTTCTTCCCATCCAAGAAAAATATTAAAGAAGGAAGAAATGAATATCTTGTGCTATTGCTTTTCATTGTGTCTTTTTGAAGATGTGATATGCTAAGATTTCCTGTAATTACATGTAATAGCTCGAGGGGGAAGAAGGGGAAAGACAGCGAATGAAAGTCAGAAAAATTAACTCATTTAAATCTGTCACTAAGACTTTTATGAGCCAACCTGTAAATAACTCCACAGTTCAAGTAACTTTGTTTGCATAACTCAGCCCAAACCCCACAAAGTTGAGGGACCCGGTGTTTTTCCCCTTGCTTCTTGCACATGAAGTGCTATTTGAGACACTAATAGTCTGTAAATCTGACTCTGTGGCTCAGCACCAGAGTCGAGTGGATGAAACAAGCTCCCCGTGCCAGCATGCATGCCTAAAATTAGCACCAAAGATATTGGATTCTCAAGTACTTTATTCCTTTTTTCCTCTCACAACAGGACTGGGTTTTTGGCCTGCTGCTGAGGACCAGTTAATAATATTAGCCTGTGGTTACTGCACCATTAAACCAAACCAGAGTCGAGCACCTTTCGTTCAGGAGATGAATAATAAGAGCACTCCCCTTCCCTCCCCAGCACACACCGCACCGAATTAGCCTACTGGGATAACTGGATGATGTTGTTCAGGAGCCAGTGGACTTTGAGCTTTGCAATAATTGTCTGCAGATGGCAGGAGAATGTGAGCCTGAGAAACAGAAAGTGGCTGGGTGGCATCTGTCCAGAAGTCATCACGGGCTCCGGGACCCCGTTAATAATGTGTAGCATTAGAGGTGACAGTTGTGGATGGGCTTAAAGTCCTCATGAGCCACATCCCACCGGTGTCCCCTGGCCGTACCTTTCCCTCCCTGTGCAAAAGCAGTGATGGTGTAGGGTGCTGGTGCTGTCTTAACCGACCCTTGGTGGGACGTGGGTGGTGGGATGCTCATCAGTACCTGATGTCTGCGTTAGGGTCTCATTCCCCTGCCACCGCTCTGTGGTCCACGCAGAGAGCTGGGCACCTCCAGGGGGTATCGCCACCCATCCCAACATAGCTGTTTGAGGTTGGGTGGGTCCTCTGGAAGTGCATCTCTTTGGTCTCCATGTATGTCAGGGAGCCAAGAGTGGACTTGCCCCCATGCTTGCATCCCAGCTATAGCTGGGATCCTGGCCAGTCAGTGAGCCCTGGAGCTGGAGATCCCCAAGGAGCGGAGTCTGTCCCATCCCTTCAGGGGGTTTGGAAGGCTGTGGGGTCTGGGTCCCGCAGGGCTCTCCAGCACATGCTGAGCTTCACGCAGATCGTGCTCGATGCCTTCAGAGGGGGGTAACGTGGTGCCAACAGTGAGCAGCGACTGATGGGGCATCCGTCAGAGCAAGGGAGGAGGTCTGGGCAAAGACATAACTTTGGGTCAAGGAAAATGTGATCCAGAGAACAGAATAAATGGAAGAGAAGAGGTAAAGTGCCACTGATTTTTCATAACCCAACCTGACGGGCTCCAACAGCAAATGCTGTTTCATACCAGGATTTCAAAAAATCATTGCAGGCAGCACAGGTATTGGAGGAAGAACACCCAGAGCCAATTTTCTCTTGTACTTAGCCCATGGAAAATCCTGCTAATGCCTCATGCCCTGGGAGACTGAGCTGACCCCAACTGGCCCAGTTTGTCTGGAGGCGTTTCTGCAAGCCTGACCTATTAAATATTCTTTTTTTTGTTGTTATTTCACAACAAATACTTCCCTCCCCCCCTTTCTAATGAGGCTTTTGGCTGGCCAGCACGTAGGGAATGGAGAAATTCCATGACATCATTTGCAGGTGGGCCAGACAGAGGTATCTCTACCGTCAGGTTTTCATTTTATTAGATATTACCAGAAAAAATAACTTAAGAAAAATAATAATCTAACTGAACTCCAGCCCAACAGCAGCAAAATTTCACATAGCCATCTACTCCAGTAGATTAGCAGCCTTTAGGAGAGGAAGCCAAAGGACATGTTTTCTTTAGTGAACATTTTTAAAATCTCTTGGTTTTTTTCAATCCCAGAATAACTTCTGAAGTACAAGGATGCTTTTCTCTTTTAATCTTGTCAACGATTCCAAGTACAGATTTGTTCTGGAGAAATCTGAGAGTCTGCCCTAGGTTCAGATAAGTGTAGGAGAGCTGGCATCTTTGTCTTGCTAAATTAATCCTCCAAACTCAACTCACCCATGGAGACCCCATAAATTTCAGTAGGACTGGTGAGGAACCTACGCCTTCGTAGGAGGAGGCATTCTGACTCCGACGCTTCCACTTCGGGTCAGACACGGCAATGTTGTAACACAAGAATCTTAAAATTTTCCATCATTTAAGAATTGCCTCAGCTCTATTCAGACAGGCATAAATGTTGTTGGGTTTTTTTCTGCGTCCCAAATAAATTTGACCCAAACCTATGTTCTAGCGACAGC
The DNA here is from genome assembly GCA_017310255.1 of Butorides virescens. Lineage (NCBI taxonomy): Eukaryota > Metazoa > Chordata > Aves > Pelecaniformes > Ardeidae > Butorides > Butorides virescens. Next base: position 70,212 of record JADKXX010006942.1, read on the forward strand.
GATGTAGCATTCATCGCAAGACGATTCCTGCTGAGAACACTCTGACAAACTATTCTTCATATAAAGTCTGCTTCTGGGGGGTTGGCTTTCAATGGAAAAAAAGTCACCATATGCCTAAATTTATTAAGAGGTTCCTGAGCCTCATACTGGCTCTCCGCAGGGGTAAAGGTTGATCAATATTTTAGAAAACGCAAAGCTTAGCTGGCGTGTGTTTGGAACGGCAAGTTCCTGAGTTAATGTAGGGTGAGGGTGCAGGCTAGAAAGCTGCAAGTGAGGTTCAACTTGTTATTAGAAGGCTGAAAAATATATGGAGGGAAAATCTATCATCTTCCTTTTCCACGTGATTTCAAAGAAAAAAGAAACCACTTTGAGTTAAAGCTCTGAACAAAAGATCACCTCTAATTCCATAAGTTATGGGTCTATAAATCAGTCAAATAATATAGAGCTGGCCACCAGGCAAATATATCTTCTAGCACCAATAACTAGAAGGGAGATTCTCTTAGTCAAGAGTTGTCCATAATTCACTATAATTGGTTGGAAAGTGAGGGTTGAGACAATTTAATTCATTCACAATTGGCAGTGTTATTATTTCAGAACAAAAATATTGAGTTATATGAAAACCATCTGGTGTCAACAGAAACCACCACATGGTCAAGCAACAGCTTGGTGCGAGTGGATGTTGTTTTAAAGGTCCTGGGACAGAAAGGTTGGCTGGTTCCAGCCCAGTGCTGCTGCAACAGGCACAAAAGCGTCACTTTTATTAAGAATTGTGGCACCCACTCATGAAGAGTTCTGCTTATCTGATGTTAGGATGGGTTTACCCTTTTTTGTGGGGGTTTTCAGAGCGTTTTGAGAACTTGGGTGTTGGCAGCTGGTGAGGTGAAGGTCAGCGGGAGTCTGGCAATCCCAGGGCTCTGCAAAGGGGCTCCTGCAATGCCAGGAGAAGAGAAAATCCTCCTGACTCCAGTAGCTTTACATGGACGATGACTCTTAGAAAAGGATTTCCAGCAGGGCTGAGAGGTGTGTGGTACCTTGCTCACCACCGCGATAAGCAAACCCCAGGGTCTGCGCAGCCTCAAGCATTCAGTAAAGAAAAAAGCCAAAAAGTTTTTTTTCTGGGTGCTTTGAACATCGCTGTAGATGACTCTGATATTTCCTGGGAGTGGCTGCAACTCTTCTCAGGAGATCACAAGTTCTAAAAAGCCCGTGGAGGCTCCTGGGCTTTTGCACACACTTGAGTCTTCACGGAGGTTCAGATCAAGCCTCTGCAAAATCAAACCTCCCGTGCCTTGGAGGGGAAGGGGTGGGGGGGGGCTTCTGTTTAGTTTTTGAGACTTTGTGTTTTAATCTCCAGCCAGACCAGGAACCAAAGTGAAAAGAAATAATCCTTGCACATCATTTTTTTTTTTTTTTCGTGGCAGCAGCTCAAGCAGGTGCCTGCGGGAGCCTGTCCCCACGAGACCGCGGGCTCTGGGTTTTGCAGACTCAGGCGATTGGGAGCGCTGGGGCGCCCTTGCAGAGAAGGACGTGAACACGGGAGTGTTTGTGTGAACTCAAAACCTCCTCCGGAGCCTTTTGAGGCCTGTCTGTCAGCAGCGCTGACATCAAATGTGTATCCCCACATCAAAGCCCCGTCGAGCCTGCTGACTTCCTACTAAGGAAAACAAGGGAAAACAGAGTTTCGGTGCGTGTTGTTTATTTTAACGTGTTTTTAGTATTTGATTGATTTCTTTTATTTTTCTAGAAGCAAGCCTGAGGGGGATGATTTGTTTTATCAGGAAATGAGAATAAATTTACTGGCGCAAGCTCGGGCAGTACCGGTAGGCGGCTGCCTCAACGCTCTTGCATTTTGGCTGCGGGTACCACAGTGCCCCGGCGCAAGGTCTGAGGCTGTTGATGGAGCTGGGGCGAAGCTGTTGCTCTGGGGAAACGTTTACAAATCTTTTTTGATTCCTGTAAACATGAACAGGCGTTATTTCCAACATAACCAGCTTCAGTGATCCCCAAAAGGTGCCCATCCTATACAGGATAAGCTGAAAACTGGAACGTGAGGGCGTTATGGCAATGCCAGCCCTTATTGAGTATGGGGAGGAAACCCATGACGGCAGGCTGTATCCCGGTTGGATTTTCCTGGGGGCTCAGGGCTGCGGCTTCTCTGTGTCTCTGCGTAGCGTTGCCCCCTCGTTACGGATTGCCCCTAACGATGCCACACGCAGCCTAAAACCGCGGCTCCCCCGCTGCGTGCCACTCAGCTGCCGCCGAGATTGGCTAAGGCGGGCACGTACAAAGCCTCAAATTAGTCATAGAAAGTGAAACAGCCTTTCCGAAGGATTCAATTCGGTGTGAAGGAGTGAATCACAGCAGAGATAATATCCAGAGCAATTTTAGCTGAAAGAGCATGAATTACTGGCTGCGAGCACAGCCCGAAGGAGAGAGCGTTGGCTATACATTGCTGGGATATACAAGAAGTATTTCCCCTGCTCACGTTGTGCCCGTGCCTGGTGTTTGCTGAGTTATTTACACAGAGCAAAACGAGCGCAAAGGCAGCAGCCACCAGTAGGGATGGGACTGAAGCTGAACTTGCCTCAACTCCAGGAATCTGGGGCAGAAAGGGAGGTTGGTGGCATCAGGAATCCAAACCAGCGTGCAGGAAACAGGTGAAGCTTCATCGTCCCCTCTGAAGAGCCCGCTCCTCCGTCTGCCTAAAGACGCTTTACAAGGGCTTCATTCACAGGGGACATCAGCCCCGGGGTGTAGCTGTTCTCCTGATTTGTATATTTGTTCTTTTCTTATCAGTACTTCGCAAAATGGCTCTTCAGTCATTAGTGATAAAGCTAGGAGGGAGTTTTGTGTGTGCATCCATACAACCCTGAGGCTGGCATTAGTTATTAAACCTGCAGGAGCATCAACTTTACGAATTGTATGGTGCATGGAATTCAGAAGATCCCAACTCTCTCCCACTTGAGGTTTTTTTTTTTTTCCCCCTGTGGACTACAGTGATAAGGACCTTGAAGAAGAGCCTGGCTTCTCCCAGGTTTGGATAGAGGCTTTTCCGAAGGACTCAAGAGAAAGATGGAAAAAAAGAGGAAAAGACAGAACTGGCTGGGGACGAGGGAGTTAAGGAACCTGCGGCTTGAACTGCTCTCGAGGGAGACAGGAAAGCCGTAGAGATTTGGCACTCGTGCAGATCCCAAAAATTAGATCATAGTACATAATTATCCTCCAAACTGGCCCTGGTGCCAAAATCTTAATATCTGGGATTGTTATAATTTGAAGTCATGTAGGAAATCCAGGGTTCCAATCAATTACATTCCCATGCCCAGCCGCTCCATGTCATTGCCCGTTCCACAATAAAACCTATCTGGCATTGTGTACGGAATGAGTAACGATTCCTGTGCCGAAAGGGAAGAGGGAGAAACACCGAGAACTCTCTCAGCCGCTGAAGGCAGCGGGAGCCAGTGGTGCTGGCAGGGGCTCAGCGCCCGTGAGTCAGCCCCTTGGCTCCTTCGCCAGCAGCCGTCCTGCCGCTGCCACCCCACGCCTTCCCGCAGCCGCGCGGGGAGCTGCCCGCCCGCTCCGCACCTAAACTGCTCGAAAAAGTCTCCCTGGGTTTTGTTCCACCTACGCTCGCTTGCGTTTAGTCAAAGCAAAAATGCTCCAAAGAGGCGCGATGCCTAATCTGGTGGAAGGTCCCACATGGGGGCTGCGAGGTCAAGTCATGGTCTGACAACCATCTCGGAAGACCTTGGACAAACCGCTGTTCTCAACTGTATCTCAAAAGCTACAGCAATGCCTAGTCCCTGCTCATTTCGTGTCATGATTTCCATGGAGGGAGTTACATGAACGCAAAGAGGGAGGTTTGAGCCTGCACGATGGGCTAACACTGGCTGCCCTTCCCAACAGGATTGGGAGGAGGTGCTTGAGCAGTTTGGAATTTTCCTGCGATGAGCGTAGGATATCTACGTAGAGGTTTGTTCCCCCTCCAGGTCCAGGCTTTTCCTGTAGCTCCCCATGGAACAAAGAGCTAGCACAGCTTTCCACCCTCATGGTCTGGATCTGCAGCATCCCATGGGATCACGCTCCCATTTTTTGCTCCATAGGTTCAGGTAAATGCATCACAAACCCCGTTCATTCAATCCCACTCTCCTGCTCCGAGTTTGGCACTTGGGCATTACCAAGACATGATCCCATCCCATCTCCCGCACGCCATCCCGCTGTGCTGGTCCCCAGATCTCCCCAGCTGAATCCTGCCCCGGCCTCTCCTGTCCCCCTGGCTCGGTGCTTGAGCCCATCCGATGGAGCGCGCTTGGTATGGGACATCTTCAGAAAAGAGCAAAGTGTGCACAAATCTGCTAGAAATGTTATAAGCCTGGCTTGCACCTTTCCTTCAGACGCTCAGCCAGCTTTTCTAAAATCCCAGTCCTTGAGGAAGGCTGAATTAAATGTTCCTAAAAAAGATCATTGCACAAAGTCCCTCAGGCTCACAGGAATCCAACCAGCAGAGGGCATGGGCAGTCACTGCCATGCACTGCAATGCCCGAGGCCAAAAAAAGCTTTTTTGGGGGGGCAAAACCCATGTGCAGGATGGCGTCCATCACTCCCATGGGAAGCCCAGAGAGCAAGAGCTGGCTCATTCAAGCGTTAAGCACCCTGCTCTCCTCCGTGCACTTGCACAGCCTGGGCATGCACCCACCACAAATAACCCCAAACAACTCTGAGGGACGATAACACCAAAGCAAGCTGTAGATGGCACTGGGCTGGAGATTAAAAATTCTGCCAGCAGCGATGCTGGCGTCGATGCAGCTCCCTGAGTGTTCACCTGCTACCAGGGGCTCAGCTTAAGGCCAAGCGGCTCAAACCTCGGTCACCTCCGGTAAGGAAAACGCAGCAGTGCGGTGGGAGCCAAGCGTGTGGTGATTAAGGGCAGGACATGCCTTGGGATTTAGGATTTCTGGTGGGTTTTAGCTTCCTGTTTACAGGTTGACTGTATTTCCCCAGCGTTTGAACTTCTTCGTCACGCCGTTTCTCCGCTGCTCCTGACACCGAGTGAGAATTAATAAGCTTCCTCTGAGCAAATATCTTTATTTAAACAAGCTGCTGCCTTGCTTCGCAGCCAGAATCCCGCCAGTAAATGTCATTTTGCAGGAGGCAGGACACAGGCAAACGCCCTTCCCAGCAGCACCAGGGTGCTCTCCCGCTGCACCGGTGCAAAGCCACTGTGCTGAACAAGTACTTGGAGGGCTGATTTTTTTTTCCACAAGCCAGCAAGACTGCAAATCTGGCTGCAGTTTCTGGTCCTGCACACTCGACCTCAGACCTGCCAAATTTTTCCAAAAACCTGGCCTGCCCAGCTAGCCCCCTTCAGCCCCCAAACTTGTTGTGAGCGGTGGAGCAAGGAGGTGGCAGCTGTGATTTTTGCTTTTCCTGCATTTAATTACACTGCAGCGATCTCCAAACAAGACGGGGTTTGATCAGACCCAAAATGTTTATTTTGCTGGTCAAAAAATTAATCTGCTGCCTGGGGTATGCATGGCATCTCACATATTTCTTCCTCCACTGGCTGTCAAGTGACTCGATATTCCGACAGATACTGCCACAAAAGCGGGAAGTCAGATGCTTCACAAGCTAATTAATCAATCAGTTCACTATATTAGCAACCTTAAAGGAATTCTGATGCAGACCCAATGCTTAAATCTGCTGCGACATCTGCAGCCAATCATGCTTACATTACCCCATTAACAAATGACATATGTGCTAAGCAAGATACCCCGTGGTTCGGGCGTGCAGAGAGCTCCTCGCAGTTTCCTGGAGTACCACAGCCACTTGTCTGAGCAGAGCACCAAAGCGTAAGGGCTTCTTCATTGGAAAAGGTTTATTTTGTGTTGGTTGCACTTGAGACTTGGACTCAGAGTCGTTAGAAGAAGGGCAGATTAGCTCAGGGGATTGGAGAGATTTGGCAGCCCTGCGATGGAATGCTAAAAGGCGTTTGCACGGATGCAGCCTTTATAAAACTCTTTCCTTGGAAGGGCTGGCAGGTTTGCACATCCCTGACTGCAGGTCTGGCATGGGTGCTGGGCTGCTCTCCTGAAAGGTAAGCGATTTGCAGGCACTTGCAGTAATTTAGGGCAGTTTATAGAACCATAGAATCACTTTGGTTGGAAAAGCCCTTTAAGATCATCGAGTCCAACCTTTAACCTAACCCTGCCATCCCACCACTAAACCCTGTCCCTAAGCACCTCATCGACCCTTCTTTTAAATCCCTCCAGGGATGGGGACTCGACCACCTCCCTGGGCAGCCCATTCCAGAGCCTGACAGCCCTTTTGGTGAAGAAGTTGTTCCTTATGCCTAGGAATGTTTGGGAGCAAGGAGAGGCTTGCTCTGCTCTGCTCCCTGTGCTCGGAGCATTGCCCCATTCCATACAGCCAGCCACCAGCCGCTGGCAGCAGCGCCAGGAGATCTTTTTCCCAGAGCATGCATGAAAGACCCCCTTTTCGGGGTGCATTTTGGTTCAAGCTCAGTGCTGACACAGCTCTTGGGGCCCTGGGTGATCTCCAGCAGCCTCGCTGCTTGCTTTGCTTTAAAGCCCCACTGCGTCCTGCTCGCCGTGGGAGGCTGCATGTCCCTGCAGCCCACCGATCGCCCTTCCCAGCGTCACAGGGCAGGATGTGGCCCCCCTACTGCAGCCAAAAATATCCTACACGTGTGCAGGGCCTCGGAGCAAGGAGGTATCTTCACAGCCCCTGTTTTGAAGCCCGGGATCTAAATGCTTTTCCTCTCGAAAAAGCCTCCCGGCTACGTACCGCACAAACGAACGTGCACTTCATTTTCCTTCATTCATTTCCAAGAACTGCTTCTGTTGAACGCTGAGTGGTGCTTCACCTGATTTCTACTGAGTGGCTTCAAACCCCAGAGTGGCTTGAGCCTGTTTTATGTTTGTCCTTCCTCAATCCTTACAGCACCGTCAGGGCAGCAGCCGCTTTGCAAACAGCTTTAAGGACGGATCTGGTGCCACAGAAGAGTTTGAAAGCTGCAGAGGACAGTCAGGGCTCGCAGAACATCGTGTACCATCGGGCCATCTCCTGCTTTTATCTTTTGCTGGGCTTCATCTTTAAACCTAGTGTCTCCCTCTCTAGGAGTTGGTTATAGCTCTTACAGCGGAGTGGGGAAGCAGGTTCCCACGTCAGGGGGAGATGAGCAGCTCAGGACCAGCCTGTTCCCATCCGACCTTTAGGAAGCATCCACGTCTCCGCAGCCGTGTCGGCAGTGGAGTGTTTCCTCTCTGATTGCCCAGCACCCTCAGCTCTGTTGGCTCGTTTTGGGGGTGAGCCAAAGCTGTGCTCTTCCTGCAGAGAAGTCCTGGGGAGCCCCTTTAAAGGAAGGAGTCTCCTTAAATAAAATCCATCCAACCGCGAGTTGCTGTTTTTCTTCTCCCCCGATTATTTACTGCCTGATGACTTCGCAGCACTGATGAGTTCAATTTGTTATTAGGTGTCACCTCCCATCAGCGGGGCCGGTACCTTAACGAACCCCGCTGGTTAGCCTGGACTCACTGTGTTCTCCTTAGCCTCTTACTTTCTGCTGTGGCAGCTGGAGGCATTCATTGATCCAATGGATTTATCCCATCGATTTGTGTGTGTCTGCGGGTAGGGTGGGTGAGGTGTCAGCACAGACCCGGGCATGACACCAGAGCGATGAGTCTGGGTGGGAGGCGTTCGCTTCACTGGTACGGACTGGGAACGGCTCCATCCAGGGATGTGCTGATCCCTGGGCTTGGACGGCGCAGAGGGGATGAAGCTGTTTGGCGATGAATGCACACAGGATTATCGGTTTCTCGGTGCCCTGTGCTGCTGCTCTCTCTAGTGAGCTCCCCGTGCATCCTTTCATATCCTTCAAAAGCCTCTTGGTTCCCTTATCCGGGCTGCAGCTTCCAGCCTGGAGCAGCTGGTGGGAATCAAACCGAATAGCGATGAACCCCTGGCCAAAGAAAGAGTTAACCCAGTGCCGACATCCTCGCTCCTGTAAAACACCCCTGCTTGCTGCGGATAGGCAGCGGGCTTCATTCGGTGAAGGAACGGCTTTTTTATCTGCTGTGTGTGCCCGTGGGCTGGGTTAGATAAGCATCTGTGTTTTCGGTTCTATTCCTCATAGATATGATAAAACTTTAAGCCAGGCTCAGTGGAACTGCTCCTTCCAGGGCACAGGCAGCCTGAGGCTTGCTCTTTTTTAATCCACTAAAGTAAAACCTTGTTATTTGGACATCTATAAGCTCAGCACCACAGGTCAGGATGCTGCCAGGCTCCTGCCCCGCCGGCAGCCTGGGCCCAGCCCTCGGCGAGGTGCTTGCGGCTCTGAGTCGGAGCACAGCACCCGAAAGGCTCGGTCCCCGTGCGTGTGCCATTAACAGGCCATGAGGATTCTCTAGGAGAAATAGAAACGAAAGGAAAGAAATGGAAAAAAATTAAAAGAAAGGCCACTAAACTGAGGCAAAGCTTGGTTTAGTTCCCTGGCGAGTCCAAGGAGCTTTGTGCAAGGAGCTCCTGATATGCACCGGCATGCAGATGCCCATCGCGTAGAAGTTCATTTTTCTGCTACGGGCGATGTGAAAAGCCTGATTTCTGACTCTGCCAAGGACAGGATGGGAATCCTCTTATGAGGATTAAAACTTGCAGGGAAAATAAAATGTTCTCTTCTAAGAAAAGCCATGCGCTTCACTTGTAACGCGGGTAATTAGACCCAAAATGTTGGGCAGCCAATTACTCTGTCAGCAGGAGAAGCAGATAGAGGCAAATTTGGTGAATTTTGCTACAATTTGGATTCGCTCTTTCATACGTAGCTCCAGATGAAGTTATATTTTCCTGACAGGATTATCAGTTTAGCCCTTTATTCTCCCACTGCACAACCTTTCCAAAACCGCTCAGCTTCTGATCCTGTGTGTTACTTGTTTGGTCAGCACAGCCCATGCCTTTGACCAGAGGCCAGTGACTTTTCCCATGGACATGGAGGAAATTTGGACTTCACCTCGATCACAGAATCTTTTTTTCATTTGTCTGCTTTATTGCCTTGCGGAGATTTGATCCTCCTCTGGAGTCAGCTGGGTGATTTCCAAGGGATACAGTTGGATTCCCCACGACTTTGTTTCTCCTTCCAAGATGGAATGGACTTTTATGGAGAGTATAAAATCAAAAAACAAGCTATCGCTTGCGTTTGCTACACAACTCTTCCTGTGCGTTGGTGGAAGTACTCTCTGAGGGGGTTGAAGCCTGTTGTAGTATGTGTGGGATGGTAAAATGATGGTAAAAGAACAGCTCATGAGGTGGGGATGGAGCGATGTGAGGAGGCCACGCGCCTCCTCCAAATTACCTGCTTTAGCAGGGGGGTGGGACTGGGTGATCTCCCGAGGTCCCTTCCAACCCCTGCCATTCTGGGATTCTGTGAATGCCCCCAAAAGCCAGGGACGGAGCCCAGCAGAGCATCGTGGTGCTTGTGTCCCCCATCCCACCTCACTCCCTGAAGTGACACCAGCACGTCTCTCTCAAGGTGGTGGATGTCTCTCAGGACACCTTGTGTGACAATGATATCGCTCCTCCGGGAGGAGGAGGAGGAGGAGGAAGGCGTGCTGCTGGCATTCCCAAGTGCAGGGCAGGGGTTGGCGGAGGAGGACGGTGCTGTGGTGACAAATGACGGCTGCTCCGAGCACAGCTCTGAAGCTATCTCATGCAAATGGCATTCCGCACTAATTTATGTTAATTAGTTTATCAACAGCGCTTCCACATCTCCTTCGGAGACAGGAGACGTCATATCAGATGTGTGGGTGGCTGGGGGGGGGGGGGGAATACGAATAAGCCATGCTGGGGGTGTGATGGGCGAGGTGTCTGCACGGCAGGGCATGGAGGGGGATTTGCTCTCCCGTGCCGACCTCAACCCTCTGCGGTCTGAGCTGAGAACCAGGCGGTTGGGAGGAGAAATCCAATTTTTAGAAGCACAGGTCGCATCTGGAAAATCAGGAAGCTGCTTTTTAAGGAATCATGTCTGAGACGAGGTGTTGCTGCCTTGCCAAGGGATGTCTTCTTAGTTCATAAATAACTCAAGGAGAGCACACCTTATTATATACCTGGCCTGTTGATACGAAGATTTTCCTGTGGTGAAGCCAGGGCCAGATGCAAGCCAAGCAAAGTTGTTTAACACACAGCGTGGCTTAGAGGTAAGAGAAAGTGCCAAGCAGCAAAGTCATCTGAGAAAACCAAAGTCCATCAAGCACTTAATGGGCAAGTCGCTACAACGCTGGAAGTCAAAGCTTCCTTGGTGTCGCTGTGCCACAATTCCCTGAACCCCCATCCCTTTCAGAGCGGCTGGCGTCGCGCGGATGCTGATCGTTCACCAGGAAGAGCTGAGCAGTTGCTGAAGATACACAAATGATGCCAGAAGATGCCCCTCAAATGCCTTTGATCCCCCAGTTTGCGTTTAGCTTAGGGCGTTTATTCCTCAGCTCGGCAGTATTCAAGTGGCATCACTCCTGGGGGTGGTTTGCAAAGGAGGTGTGGGCCAGCAGCCTGTCCTAAGGATGTTTGCAAAATAACAAGCAACTGTCCTGAAAACATGTCCTGCTTCAGCTCCGTGCTCTCAACCCAGCAGAGTTACTGCTGGGAGCAATTGGGAGGAACTCTACTGGCAAGTGCAAGCTCAATGCAAACGTGCAGCTCCTCTGGACTTCATTGCAGGGGAGCATGTTTACATTTCAGCACCCAAAAGGCCCCCTCCTCCATCGGGAAGTTTGAGGTCTGCAAAGATAGTGTGTTCCTGAGTGAAGTTTTGAAAAGAATATACTGTCATTCCCCCCTTCCACGCAGTGCATCTATTCAGCCCCTAGCCAGAGCCACCCCATTACACCCACAACTGCGGGTGTAAGCATCTCTAAGAGCCTCCGTTGAACTCCTTATGAAAAATCTTTAAAGCAATCATTTTGATTGCTCTCCGTTTAGCAATTAGGGCTGACTGACACGTTTTTCAGCTTTGGAAAATGATATGATTAGCCCAGTTTCCCTATGCATAAGTCTCTCATGCATATATATACACACACACACACATATTTACCAGCTTGCATGTGCTAAAGGGTTTCTAAACTCCTGCCTGTCAAGAAGCTGGCTTGATCTGCGAGCAGGATTCCTGTCTGATGGCTGCATGATGTGTGCCAACAGCTCCCTCTGGGTTTTTTGTCTAAGATTTACTTCACTTGCAGAAAAATCAAGGAGCGTCTTTGTTCCCAGAAGTATTTTTGGCAAGCGACCGTACAGAGCGTGACCCATCCTCACAGCCTGCGTGGTCTCTAGACAGCAACTCCTCAGGGCCAGCACAACCTGGGGTGATGAGACAAGGTCTGTAATGGAAACGATTGTGCCTTTGTGTCTGGGAAGTCAGAAAGCCTCGTTCCATGAAAGGCAGAGCATCGGAAAGATCTTCTTCGGAAAGAGCATCTCTAGCAGAGACGGGCTGTAGGGTTCCAGGGCACCGTGGAGACATCCACTTGCATAACCCTGGCAGTCACTGGGGGACGGTCTGCTGGAAAGCGCCGCAGATTCCCCCGCTCCTGCTAAACACGAGGCGTCAGTGACCTCAGTCCTTGGCCGTCCCATCCACCTCCAACAGCAAATGTTAGAGGGAATAACATCTCAGGAACCCTACCCGTAAGTTATGAACTAAGACGACTAATTTTACAGCTGCTAGAATATACCAAAGTTCAAAACAATAGCTCTGCGAGTTGGCTAACTGGTGAACGAGAGCCAAAAGCAGGAGCCATGTGGATTTACACTGAGGTGAGTGGTAGGCAGGGGAGGAGCGGGAGTCCCTGAGCCCAGATTTGAAGGCAACAGATTTATCATAGAATCATAGAATGTTTTGGGTTGGAAGGCACCCATAGAGGTCACCCAGCCCAACCCCCCTGCAGGAGCAGGGACACCTTGAACCACATCAGGTTGCTCACAGCCCCGTCCAACCTGGCCTGGAATGTTCCCAGGGATGGGGCCTCCACCCCCTCTCTGGGCAACCTGTTCCAGTGTTTTACCACCCTCATGATAAAGAATTTCTTCCTTATATCATGCCAAATTTCACCAGCTGAGAGCCTGGTGCTGTGGTTTGCAGCCACCGGCGTTGATCTAATCAGGTCTCGGAGAAGCAGCAGGCTGCTTTGCTTCTTTGTTCATCGAAACTGGAAAGAAAGAGCTGACCATTTTGGAAAAATTCTGTGGAACTTAATAGAAAGGGGACTGAGTGTGCCGTGGAAATTTAATAGAGTCCACTGCAGAAATTACTGTAAATACTTGTAGAATTTAATAAGGGCTTTTATGCTTCCTGTTGGGTTATTTTTAACACTCTTGTAGAATTCCATGGTGGGATATGATTATGTACTAAATTTTAATGGTTGTTTTAAAAAAAAAAAAAAAAAGCTGTTGCACACTATCATTTTCTATTAGGTTATGCAGGATGCCTCCATTAGGAGTGTTTTTCTGCTTCCAAACAAAGCCTGAACAGATTTGAACACTGTACATGAGCAAAATAATCCCAGCTCGGGGAAGATATTAATGAAATCCAGGCTGAAAAAACGTGCAGGAAGCTGCTGTAGTGTTTCTATTTCCAATTTCATTTCACACAGGTGAATTCAAGAGCAAGCCAAGGTTCACCACATCCTAATTGTATTTGAGGGCACTGTCAAAACCCTGAACTTTGAGATTTTCCTTAAGGAAATCTGCTTGATTCATATCTTCTTTTGTGATCAAGGAAAAGCTTTCCTGCAATTTGAAGAGACTGTATACATTTCATGCCTTTTCTAATCTAACCCCATGTGGCACAGATCAAAGGCCTTCATGAAGCTCAGCGCATGAAGCTCAGTAATCTTGCGTTCCATACAAATTACCCTCCAGGAAGACATCAGAGTCCTCTCTGAAGGCATCCATTGCCTTCTATCATTATGTAGGCTCATCTGGTTGCAGGATTAATCACTATGATTTCTGTAGGACTAACATGGTCATGTGTCATTAGCTGGCTTTGGCCACCACACGTTCGTTAGTCAGGCATCATCAGAACAACTTTGGGTTTTAAGACCATGCTAGATTTTCACAGATCGTGCCCAATTTTCACTAGAGTGCTTGGGAATGGTGGTTGAATACAAGTCCCATTGGGCAAGGGGTGAATTGTTCTCTGCAAGCTCATAAGCGGCGTATGCCAAGATGAAGAAAGATTGGGGAGGATGTGGTCAGCTGCAAATATCATGTGAGTGTTCCCAGTATTTGGGGTGGCTAACTTTTTTGGCAGGATTTTGGTAGGAGAAAATTTGCGAATGAAGGAGGAAAAATGAAGAGAAGATCACCAGATGAGGGTGCCACCACACTGTCCTCAAGCCTTGATACATCAGGAGCTGGAAGTCTCCCCCGTAGGGGCTTCTCTGGTTTTGGTGGCTGAACTTTCAAGGTGGCTCCTTCCAGATGCGTTCCTTGGCTGCGCTCAGGTGCCATGGCTGGGTTGGTGCCATGGAGGGCTCAGCAGTAGGGCAGTGGCCACGTCCCGACGGCAGAGGGCTCTACAGGCACCTCTGGCTTCAGCTGAAAAGGAAAGGACACCAAGATGGGGAAGCGTAAGGATCTGCATCGAGGGTTTCACAACAGGTGACTTCTACACTGGGCTGCTCCAATGCCATGGACCATGCGAATGCCTGCAAGAAGCAGACGCTCCTTCCACTGTGGGTTCTGTCTCCATTTATTTCTCATGTAGGCAGTATTCCTTCTGACTCCATTTATTTACCTAAATGCCTTGCATGCTTACTAATACAGACAGCGTGTTCTCTTTTTTTTTTTTTTTAGCTTGAGAAGGAAAGTCTCCCAAAATATGTTGCCAGTACAAACGATTCCATGACTTTCCTACATTTCAAATTAACCGGCGGCATATCAACAAACATAAAGGCAATTCTTTCCCAGTCCCATCTCCTTCAGTCAGTCTTTAACCCCCTTATCAGACACTTGTTACTACAAAAAGAATGAGACAAAAAACCACCAGTGCTGAATCAACACCACCATAATTTTTTATTTTTTTTGCTTTTTTCCTTTTTTTTTTGTACTCATGTAACTCTGTTGGTTTCTGTTGGACGTACACCAGCCTGAAATTGTAGAAACACAGCTGGCTACATCCATCATGTCTTATTGCAGGTTATCAATTTTCCCGTGCAATAAACACCGTTGACAATTAGCAGTGAATTGATGAGCGACTCAGTTTGGGCTTTGCCATTTAGAGCCGATTTCTTTACTGGTTTGTGCTTAACAGAACAGTTCACGATGCGAGCTCAATGTGTAGAAAATGCGAAAGGCTGGTAAAGCCATTAGCGTTTCTTATAACCAAAATGACAAATGGTCTTTACATTAATCTCAAATCACTTCTGTAAAGCAAGGACCAGGAAAGAATTTTCCTCGAAAGGATGTTACCGGCCAAAGGGGGAGGTGCTTCCACGGGGCTTTCTCACCTTCTGTGGGATCAATAGGCATACAGGACTGCCAGGCTTGCTTTTCCAAGCTTGATAAAGCCATCGGGCTCATTTGCTTTGATGAATCTTCTGCTTCTACAAAAAAAAAAAAGTAAATTTGCAAACTCTGCATCGCCGAAGGACCAAACCACACTGTGACTCACACCATACAGTAAACCTTTGAGGAGTAATATTGCAGTAACTCAGATTTAACTTGTTCAGTTCCGTATCTTACTGCAATTAAACTGTGACATTTGGCCAGCTGGCTTTTTCCAATTTCAGCTCTTTATCTGGGGGGAAAATGTGCCAATGCCAACCACCATATCAAAGCTCTATAAAAGTCTTACAATAAGGACTGAAAGAGGTTTTTGAGGAGGAACCTGTTCCTCTCCTCTCCATTCCCCAGGGACCGAGCTGTCCCAAGTGTCGGGCCAGGTTCCCGCTCGCTGCAGCATCTCCCCATTAGGCTTTATGGGGAGATGCCTCAGCCTTGCGTGGATGTCCATCAGGACAGACACGGGTACTTCCAGTGGAGTCTCAGAATCCCAGTGGCCAGCTTTGATTTCTTCAGTGTGCAAATAAAATGAGGCTGGTGCAAGAATGAAATCCCTTTCCTTTTCATTTGCCCAGTGCATGAATGTGCTCTCGATCCCATAATTATTCTCATTTACTCATTGTAATGACAGGACTTTAGCTTTTCTCTTTCTTCATATGGGTTTTGCTGGTCTGGGGTTTTTTTGGGAGGTATTTCTTGTAATCAAGACTTTATTAATTTTATTATTTTTTAAAATTTTTTTTAGGTTGGAAAAGACCTTTACGATCATCAAGTCCAACCTTAACCCAACGCTGCCATCCCACAACTTTCTCTTTACGCAAGCTGAATATTTTTCTACTGGCAAACTTCTCTTAACTTTTCTTTACAAGTGCATTTTCCCCTTCATTTTGTTTCCCCCTGCCCCTAGCGGGTGTGGAGATTTGCTCTGGCAGCAGAGATGATGGCCGCAGCTGATGCCGAGGAAAGTAAAGCCCGCGTGGAGCCCTGGCCTAAGCAGCAGCATGAAAATGCCCCATGCACATCCATTAGTGAGTGAAAGAGTTTTGTTTGGCAAACCTCCCTGTCCAAAAGCCAGGTGGACTGGGGTTAGGGTTGGGTTTGGGTGGGGGGGGGTTGCCTTTAATGTCTGTTTGGAAGAAGAACAGCTTAGGCTCTACGGTCGTTTGAGGATCGACGTATAAACGAGGAAATATTTCACCAGGGAGATGTCAGACTAGTGATGCTACAGACCTCCTTGGTGGGCACAGGGGGTCGTGTCATCATGAAGGCCAAGCTGGTGCTTTAGGACGTTGCTGTTGGAGACGGTGAGACGTCGCTGCTTCTGCAGATCGCTGCTTTACGTGAAGCAATGGGCTGATTCTTCTTGAGCCTTAAAGATGTGTTTCATGCTCCAGGCATAAGATGTTCAGCCCCATGGTCCCATGGTTAAGGAGTTGCTACCCACGAGCTCTACCTGTGTGTAAGCACGGGCTGTTGGTTCTGCAAGGTGACTTTGCTCAGCGCAGGGAGACGGGCTTAAAAGGCGATGCCTTGTTTTGCATCTGCCACAGATGTAGAAAACAACAACCAAAAAAAAAGGCACATATGGGGATTTCCTACAGCTCAGCTGAAGCATGGTAACTTGTTAAATCCCAGGAATTTGAAATCTCTTCCTGGCAATGGAAATACAGCTCTCCCTAGGCTGGCAGCGCTTTAGCAGAATGCAGCGGCACTTCATAACGCTTAGAGATGTTTTGGTAAAAAAAAAAAAAAAAAAAAAGGTCCAAATTGTATCACACAGGAAGCACTTTTACATAGGATGTAACAACGAGCAGTGGGTGAAAAGTGAAGGTTCCTAAAGCGGTCTGTGTTGGGAAAATCATCTGTAGGTTCCAATAACTGTGTCAGCTGAATCGCTTGGCCTGCTTTTGTGTGCAGAATCGTTCAGGAAATCCCAACAAAGCAGAATTTCTCGTAAGGCTTCTGGTGCATCTGCCTGTGGTCCGAGCCAGAACGAAACCACAAAAACAATTGCTCTCCTTGCTGTGCAGCTACTACAAGTCCCAGGTGGAACCTGCAAATGAAAAGTGTGTGTGTGTCAAAACAGCGCAGGACTTTCCAACCCCCTCTCTTTGGATGCAGTTCCAGCAACAAGCACATGAGGAGGGTCAGAGGGTCCTGCTCTATATTATACATTGTGCTCTCATCAGCTTGGCTGGAATGGACCCAGTGACTTCATTTATTTAAGAATCCTTTAAAACGTTTCCTATGTGTCTCAGATTTGAGCACCCGAGATCGTGTATCGCTTTGGAACATCTTTAAGGAAACTTTAGAGCTTTATATATTTTACTGAACAATGGACCCATTTCTTCGTCGTTGTTCCGAGATGGAGCTCTGCCGAACCCGAAGTGTATGAACAGCGAGAAAAATTGGCTCTAAAAGGTCTTTAAAGCTAATTTATATTCAGGGCTTGGTTAAGGAGCTAGATTATCCTATTCTTACCTTTTAGAGGACCATAATAAGGAAGGTAGAAGACTGGCACCGGTAATACGAGAAATGTATGTAAATCAAATCTGCATGTTACTAGTGCCTTCTGAATGCTTGCTGGATATTCAGGGCTTGATCTCCAACATGGGTTTCTCTCAAAACCACACAACCTTCCTCCCTTGGATGGTTTCTGTGCACACATGAAACAAGCAGTGAGACTGAGGCCGAGAGCGCTAAGACTCTGCTGAAATTGAAGTCTTGTTAAATTAATTTTTTCCAGGGTTTGCGAGAGCTATTTCCCTTCCACCTGCTGACCAAACAGGATAGCAGTAAAATGCTTCCTCTTCGTGACTCACAAATCTGTCGGAGGTGATGAGGCCCAATGGGAGTTTGATGATGTCTTAAATAGCGATTTGCTGTTCGCCTCTTGGCAAACGGCGTTCTCCGGACTGGTAACGCTAGCTGCATTTCCAGGCTATGGGAATGGGAACCAAGGAATGTCTGCTGTCGGTTGTTTTGCTGGCAGAAGATTTCCATCGGGCAGCTACAGCTCAGGGCGATTTCGGACGTACAAAAAAAGGGCAAAAAATTCAGAAGCGTTTAGCGATGTGCTTACCTGTTAGAGGCTGGAGAATTGTTCGCTAAAGCCAATAGTCCCGTTTCCTTGCTAGGAACACGGTCTCTCCTCCACTGCGTGAAACGAAGATTTTGTCCAAAAGTTACTTTGTTGGGGGGATTTTCCAGGGTATGGAAAGACAAGGGGGCCGCAGCCCTGGGAGCAGGATAGCTATTTCTCCTTACAGATGGTCTGACACTGGCCTGCTGAAATAATATGCCCCAATCTTTTTCCAAAGGGCAAATCAAAGGTTTCTGTGGCCCAGCACAGCTCGTTCAGTGCTGTCCTCGAGGTAGCTCTGTGTCTACCGTAATTGCTATCGGCGAGCCCTGCTCGTCCAGCTGACGGCCAGAAAGCCAGGAGGCAGTTTGCTCCAGTAAATCTCAGTTGGAATTTTTTTTTCCTTTTTACTTCCCTGCCATAGAGGCAAGACAACAACGGAAGATTAAAGTGAATTATTATATGCTATGGGTTTCGGAAACATCCTTTTGCTTCCTTCCTAGGTCATGCACAGTCCTGCGGTTTTCGGCTGCAGGCTCTGCTCCCGTTTCCAGTCCGGTAGCTTTCCATTCACATCACGCCGAGCCACTTCTCCAAATGTCCGCCTAAACGTGTCTCCCGGTGTGTTTGTAAGGGGAAATGATTAACTCAAACCGCCTATAGAAAGCAATACTTCCTATTTAAAGATACTCCTGACAAAGCTGAGTAGGAAAAAATTGCTATGGTGGTTTCAAATAAAAGACGCTGCACTTTTTCCAAAAACTTCTTGGTGTTTTCCATAAGGAGCGGCTTCTGCGGGGGAATAGCTGCCATCTTGCTGCAAATAATTGTTTGTCGAAGCAAAGGGAGCCGCTCTTTCCCCGGTTGAAATAAAATCTCATGCATCCAATGAAAATAGTGATTTCTAAGGAATCTTTAGTCAGAGCGCTAAGAGGTGCGGCCGATTTAACGCCACTGATGTAAATACAGCACAAACCGAAGATCTGGTAAATTAAAGACACTGAATATTGAGCCACACAACTATTAACATTCGGACTTGCTTTTAAGTGCTGATCTGAAAACAAGGCGACACCCGGGAACGGTCAGGCTTTGCTTTTATTTTCTTTTGTTTCAGAAATGTATTCAGGATGGAGACCAGTATTTAAAATGTCCTCCCAGCTCTTTGCCCCCCACCCAAGATTTTAAACAAAGGTTAAAGAAGGAAAGAAATCGCATCAGCAGATTTCAAGGGACAAGATTAATTACTACACATCTGTAGGTTTTTTCCCATTCTGCTAATAACCCACCCTGAAATGTTGCTGTGTTGTTTTCCCTGCACTGAAATGTGCCAGCAGACTCTCGCTGAAGTTATCCGAAGACATCCGAGCAGTTCTTAACTCACCGCTGGCCTTAAGTTAGCGACTGCCTCGAAAGCCAAATGAAACCCGTCCTCTGCCAGCGGGGTCACATTTGTTAGCAAACTTTAAAATTGAGATGCTGGTTTTTCTTTTCCTGAGTCATCAGTTTGCCCATGCCATAAGGCTTCCAGGAGCGGGGGGAGTTTTCTTCCTGGCAGGGGGATATCGAGGGGAAGGTCTCAAAATTCGTAGCAGGAGGTTTCAAAGTCGGTGCCCTGATTTGAAGCACTTATAAGTAAAGATGATGGCTAGGATGAAGCTGTTCCCATGCGTATGCGGAGCGATCTCTCTCTCCCTATAAACCAAAAGAAATGTTTTCAGTTTATGTATTTTCAGTTTACATAGCATGGAAGGCTTATGTAAGTAACAGGGGAAAAGAGAAAAATGTAATGAATTCCTAACAGCCCAGCTAGGCACGGTATCCAAAGCTAAACCTGTCAGGCTCTGGACTGGGGAGGATGCTTGTTGGGAGAGCTGACAAGTGAGGCTGCGGAACTACAAAGATTTATTGTACACCAAAATAATTCCTACGTTTGCTGAGCAAAGTCGCTGCCCCAGAGTAACTGCTCTCAAAAAATATTTTCCATCGTGCACTCCAAGTCCTTTTTCTTGCCCAAATTCCATCCATCACAACAAACCGCCCCAAAATTTATGTGCCTCTCGCTTACCTTGTGATGACTGCCTGGCGCACAGGTTTTGTGAAGGCAAGAGTGAAGGAGTGCAACCCCCCCTTGGCGGTGGTGGCAGAGGGAAACTGAGGACCGGTTCGTCCTCTTCAGGACAGAGATGCCTGGGTGGGGCCCTGGGAAGCAGATGTTTCTTCAGCCCTTGGTCTGGTGGATCTGTTGTAAGAGTTGAGCAACGACGTGTCTAGCCCAGGGCTAACAGTGGCCGACCTCAAACTCACCAGATTTTTCTTCTGACACAAGAAGAAGCATTTTCAGAAGCGTTGCGTCACTTCCTCATAGTCAATACCAGGCTTTAAAAAGAGCAGATTTCAGATAATGCTGGGCAGGTTTGAAATTCTCATGCTGTTTTCACATGCAGGTGCCCAAAACGAATGGGGCAGAATGTTGTCTTCAGAAAAGCCATTTATTTGTTGTCTGGCAGCTCCTGATCTGCGGCTCAGCAGCTGGAACTGGCTTAGCCAAAAGTCATCGCTACCTTGTTGATGTGCAAACTTCTGCATAAAAGTGGAATTCATCTTATCTGACTTTGGGTGTCTAAACGTTAGATGCCTAATCCTGGGCTCATGCCCTGGCCTCCTTTTATACTCCCTGAAGAAAAACAGACATCTCCAAAATTTCGCTCAGAACGACTGTAGGCATGGGTCTGAGGATGAGACAAACCTGTGCCTTCTCATGGGCTATAAAGGGATCACAGATAACGAGCCCAGGCTGAGGTGTCAGCGGCCTATTTATAGGATTGCAATAATAAATCAGGAAAATTATACTGTCGTAGCAGTAGAAATCCCCAAATAGCATCTCTGTACCACTGCCTATCCGCAGATCTCCTTCTGCTGATAAAGGTGGCATGGAAATGAGATGAGGGACAAATGGCAGAGGCTTCTGTGATAAACAGGGCTGAAAAACAAATTGCAAATGGAAAAAGGAAAAGAAAGATGTGGCTGTATTAAAGATCACGGGATAAATGAACCACGGGTGTAACAAGAGCTGAAGATTGAGGCGGATACGAAATTGGTGGGCTCAGGAGGGAGAAGGAAGGTCCCTGCCTCGTGTGGGGCACTGTGCCCGGCCAGGATCTGGCCGATGGAGCAGGTGCAGAGGAAGAGATGGGGCAATCAGGGCGGTGGAGAAGAAACTAAAATAGCTTTGTTTAGGCTAGGAAAAGGAGGAAAAGGCTAGGAAAAAGGATTGCTTTCTATAAATAGTCCAGGTGAACCCCCAGGGAAGGGAGATAGTTATTTAATCTAAGGGACAATGTTGGCCCTGAATCAAACTGGTTGTGAGTAAATAGCGGGTGGGAACATGAAGAAGGTTTCTGAGCATCACAGGAAAGATGTTCTGAAGCAACTTTCCAGTCGCAGCAGGAACCTGAGCACTTCTAAATCCGTCGGAGCAGGAAATTGATCTCAGTGCCAAGATATCTTCCAGATCTACATACACATTACTCATGCTTTATTTAATCTTTATTCTGCCAATGACAGTTTTTTGCCCTGCCTTAGAAAATAGGACTGGAACAAAAACTTGAGAGGCTGTGTGGTTGATAGCTTGACCAAAAGCGGGTTTGTTCATAGTGATGGGATTTGGGCTGGCATCAGCTGGCACATCCACAAGTGACATCCTACAGCTCACTAGTCCTCCACTACCCTTGTTATTGCAACATTTTGTTAATGGGTTGGGGTTTTTTCTCATTATCTGGCCTTATCTCCCTCTCTGCAGTTTAAGTACATCGTCAGGTCAATACCAGCTCATGGGCCACTGCAAGAATGGTGGGATTTTTTAGTCTGGGAAAAAAAATGCAATGAAATCTCCTTGGGAGAAACCCCAGTCAACAAAAACTATGGAAACAAAACCAAACCAAGCCTAGTGCACTGGTTTGAATACGGCCAACCAGCAAACAGGGAAACTGAGGAAACTGGGTTCAATTTTCCTTTCCTCTAATTAGCCTCTTTACAAGGCCATATACAGAGAAATTTGATAGTGATACAGGAAAACCCCACATTCCCACAAAAACTTTGGTGCACCCTTTCCAGCAGCAATACATAAGGAAAAAAAAACAGGGTGGTCTCTCGTTTTGAGATTAGCGACATAGAGTCTTTGG
Organism: Butorides virescens; assembly: GCA_017310255.1. NCBI lineage: Eukaryota > Metazoa > Chordata > Aves > Pelecaniformes > Ardeidae > Butorides > Butorides virescens. Next base: position 92,034 of record JADKXX010006942.1, read on the forward strand.
CTTGGCTCTGAACCCAGTAAAAAAAAAAAAAATCTAGACCAGTTTGCACAGAGTTGCATTCTCAATGTTACAGAGTTTTACCAAACTTCTTTCTTTTTTCCTCTTTATATCCGAGGTAAATTGTGCAAGACAGGCACTAGTAGTTAATAGTTAATAGTAGTTATTTTTAATTATACTAATAATTAAGTAGTTAATAAATTGGTCAAAAGGTTTTCCTCTCTATATAGAAGAGATTTCTACCACTTGGCCCTAAAGCAAATAAGTGAATTTATAAAAACTAGTCTGGTTTAAATAGGAATTCTTATAATATAAGGAGAGATAAATAATTTCCTTTTTTTCTCTTTCCGCTTCTAAAAAATCAGATTGACACCACCTTAAGCTTCTAATTTAATCAGGCTACTGTAATCGTGACTCATTCACCGTTGGATTGACCAAAGTACAGCAAGGCAAGAAAACAGCTTTTTCACAGCTGAATATGAGTCAACTGTCCATCTCAGCCCTCCAAATAAAGACAAGGCAGGGCTTGCGGCACGCTGAGATGGGGATGGGAGCAAGGTTTTGTCAATAAAAGCGGACTGTGACCCCCGCTTCCCTTGATGAATATGAATAACCTCCTAACTAGGAGGGGAAATATAACCTCTGCCAAGTACCTCATCATCCACCTCCCTCATGCATCACATCTGAACCTCCATACCCCCTCCGACACCAGTGGGCGGTTATCAAGGGCTGATGAACAACCTTTCGTCTTTGGACATTCTCTATTTAATAGCAGCTTCTGCTGTGTCTCAGCACTAGGAGCCCTGTCCATCTCCCATGTCCTAAAAAAAGCCCTTCGTGAAAGCAGGCAAGCACAAGAGCTGAGTAAACTTGGACACAGCTCCCAGCCAAATTATAAGCGTGTTGCCAAACATGGAGAAAAGTGCATCTGATTCTTCTGTTAAGGCGTCCAAGGAGGGCCACAAAATTATAGTTCAAACTATAAACAGAATGAGTACATTTTGTTCATTTTCCTGTTCTCTTTATAATCGATGCAATATGAAGAGCTGCTATCAGTGGCGAGTTATACAATCAGATGGCAGCAATAAAAAGAACGTTAGCAAGTCTGGGATATCAGAGGAGGTTGACTGGAGGAAGCAGTTATAAAACAAGACCGTTTATATCTATTTAGATGGGAACATCAGATTCGTGACAAAGTCATTCTGATGTCTGTCTGCCCACTTAATACTCAACTAATGGACATCTGCATCCTGATTTACAGTGGTTGCCTGGAGAAGGATCAGTGCTGAGGATTATGTATGCAGGGACATGGCTCTTCGTGCACCTTGGATAGGATGTGCGGGCTATACGGTAACACCACAGCCAGATATAGATGAGTTAATCTTATGTACACAATACAGGCATATGCAGAATTTCATAATTATTCTCTGTTTTACTGTCTCTTCGCTCTATTCGACTCGTGGAAGGTTTTCATTTTTGTCATTGTCATTTTAGCACAAATTGGGCTACAGGTTCACAGCCTTACAAATCTGTGGCGTGGGGAATACAATAAGTACAAGACGGGTGTCTCCACCAGCTGTCAGCAGGAAGCCTCTACTGTAGCATCTTTTGTTCTTTGGCATTTGAAAAGGTCCTGCTTCTCAGATGGTCTTCAGACTTGTTTTCTTCTCTTACAGCCATCTCTCCTCCGATAGCTGCAGAACGCACTTGGAAAATCTAGGGACTATCATCAAAATGAGAGCTGTAAAGCTTTAAAAACAAACAGACATTTCACCTGTCTCTAATCAGCCCCATCTCATGGTTTGGCTTTGATTTCCCTAGTGCAGAAAAGAAACGTATAGGATTTTAATTTCCTTGGCTCCCAAGAGCAGTATGAATGAGACTGCAGCATTGCATTCGGCTTGTGTTATTAATGGGCTCCATGCTTGCAAATGTCTCATTCAATATATTTGCTCAAAGTGCTTCCAAAAAGGGGGAAAAAAGAAGAAAGAAAACATCAGGTTTCTAGGTCTAATGTATGTGACCTGACAGCATGAATACATTAGATCTTCTACAGAAACACACAATTCCAGCACTGTGCATTGGATCCCTAGCCTTTTTATCTTCATCTGGACTCTAATCAATCTGCTAGCGTACTGCCTGGAAATCAGCCGTATTTTCCTGCCATTCTGGCTCATACTTTCTATCCGTTTGAAAGGGTATGACATGCCTTCTTATAAAGTCACTGGGACTTGGGAATGTTTCTGAGCTCTCTGTTCAAGCATCCCGAGCATCTTCCAATACAAGTGTTTTCTTTTCTGCCAACTTGCTTAGCCCCCCCCATGCCCTCAGATTCTCTGCAGGCACAGGGCAGCATGGCTTTGCTGAAGGCCATCTGCTCATGCCTTGCTGCTGAGGATCTCACACCTCTTTTTCCAGCCATAAAGAAGGTATGGTCCAATAATCCCAAACTGAGACCTGCGAGATCTCGGTTGTCTTCTAAAACTGCAGGCAGGTCACGGCATTTCCTCGCTTCGTGTCTGCTTTCCCCTTCCCATGCTCTGGCTTATCTGCAAGCCTTTAAGTTCTTAAAAGGAAGAGCTGGTTTATATTATGCATCTGGACAGTGTCTAACACAAGAGGGCCTCAGTTTGATTAGGGTCTCTTGTGACTACCATAATACAAATACTGCTAATAAAATGCATTCCGATCGGAAAAAAAGGAGGTGATGCTTCTTTTCCAGTTAGCTCTTACCTTGGGAAAGTCTGGGGGAGGTGGGATCATCAACCAGAGGCACGGTGGCCCAACTTGACCCATCCTGGCACGGAGAACCCTTTCAGTTGTCCTTGCAGCGCTGCAAACCGAAGTTAGCAAGAGCCGTGCTGGTCTGTGCAACGCCTTCCTGCGCCTGCAGCGCTTTGCACATCCAAATGGGCCACATATTTGCCTTCCCAAAGCAGGGCTTGCTTCTGTTAACAGCAATTAATCACTTTATAGCCAGTCTTTTATTATTATGAACACAGCAGATGTGTTTCCATTAATAGGTCCCCAAGTGAGCATTATCCAGCATCACTGAGACTTAATGAAGGAGATTATGTGGCCTAAATAGGGTTTTCATTTTCAGCATCCTTCCATTTCTATCTGCACGACCAAGTAAGCAAACAAAATGAAGTGGGAATCTTGTTACGGGCTCAGTTACAGTACATAGGATAAACTTGCTGCCAAATAATAAAATGGGTCCACTAGCTTAATGTGATTAGTAATAGCTAAAACTTGCATTGGTATTTTTACAAGGATCTCAAACAAAACATTAAAAACAAGCACGTAGATGTCTTTATACTGTAGTGGTAATTCAAAGCTCTCCGCTTTCCCAGTTAACCTCAATATTTGAGCAATGAGAGGGCAGGCAGCCGGCTCCCCGGGGAAATTGTCTCCAGAATATTGTTCAATCTCAGGGAATTTTTCGAGCATGCCGACTGCCATTAAAAAGTCATCACTTCCAACAGTGGCTAAGACCTAGCATGTCTTTGGGTGCTTATAAAATAGCGTCTAACTCATGACAGTAATCATGAGGGTTACCGAGCGGCGGCATGTGAGGTTTCTCCGCGTGAGCCGACGCTTGGCCGCATCCGTGGAGGGTGCATCCGTGCCAGGACAGGCTCAGGACCGAGCGGTTGGGATGCTGGTACAGGGCACGGCATCGGCTCGGCTGGGGTGGGCAGCCCTCTGCTGCGCCTGGCTCTTTGCAGGCATCGCGGGCAAGGTGGGCATCGCTCGATCTGGACGTGTTCCCTGATGCACCACCCTGGCACTGCTCTCCACCTGCCTCCATAAAATATCAGCAGTAAAATCTCTGCCCTGATGTGGAGCCTCTGGCTTTTTTAGCAAGCGGCCCCCACGGGTAGTGGGCACAGGGCGTGCACGGCTGCTCTTCCTTGGCACGAGGGGGTTTGTGAAGGGGATGTTTCCTCTGCAAGGCCAGACTCTGCAATCACTTTTACTCCCCTGGCTTATTTCTTTTACTCCCCTGACTTATTTCTAGAACCAGATCCCTTCTACCCAAAAGGCTTCCTCACCCATTTTCTTCTCTGCATTGTCTGAGGCTCATTGGAATTTCATCTTTCATTTTCTTGGATCTTGAAAGCAGATGGTCAAGAGGATACATCTACTCCTTATTTCCAGCACAGGAAAGAGAGAAGGCAGTTCCTTGTATAACACAGGCAGAAAAAGTCCTGTGCATTTCAAATAAGTCCTCCGGGATTCATACGGAGCACCTCCACTGTATAAACGTATCATATAATTTTAAAATCCAGAAGGCTCATCTAATAAATTCTATAGATCTGTCTTCCACTGGTCTGTGCAATAAAGGATATTAAAATCTGTAGCGTCTGCGGCATGGAGCCACCGGAGAGGGAGTTCAATCACTCCGGACGGAGTATTTAGCCATTAGGCAGTGACAAACTGGCCTCATTCCTAGAGGCAAGGTGGGAGTGCAGTCACGTGTAAAATCGCAGGGTATGGTTCTGCAGACCCCTTCAACTCACAAGCATGTTTTCGGTTCCTGCACGAAATGCTTGAGGTATGACAGAATGGAAAACCGATGAACTTTCTTTCTCCCACACATCAAAACAGCTTTACCATAAAAAAAAAAAAAAAAAAAAAAAGCTAGATAACTAACAAATGATCGCCCTTCACCACGTCTCTTTAAAACAAAACAAAACAAAGTGTGGCGTTTTTAATTAAAGCCCAATTAATTTGAATAAAGTGAGGAAATCACATCTGGGCCGTTGCTGCTATACAGCTTCTAACCGCAGCGTGCGTGAGGTTACGTCAAGGACTTGCTTGTCAACTTTGCTTTAACTCACATATGGGACCGGGTATGAAAGAAAACCCAAGAGTTTTTACTTTCTGCAGTAAAAGCCAAACTAACATAAAATGAGATTAATGGCAACAGCAGTGACTGCTTTCATTTCCCAATGAACTTTCTCAATAGTACCAGTAATCAAGATCAGGTTGGTTTTTCTTCTTTTTTTTTCCTTCTTTTTTTTTTTTCAGAAAAAAACAACTTTTCATCAGAGAAAAGAAAAAGAGATCCTTAAAATACATAGACACATCTGTTCTCCCATATTAACAACATTACGTCTTTCTCCATGTGATGCATAATGAATCATCTCAGTGTGTTTTGCTTTATAGTTTTGTACAAATCCAATTCCTTATGACTATTACTGTAATAATAATATTTTCCAATTCAACAGTACCTTTCATTTTGGGCTTCTCAGTACAAGAAACTGTAACGAGAAGTGAAGTGTGTTGAGCCCATTGAAACAGCGAGAAAAAGGGAGGCACAGCTGTAATTACCACAATTAGAATCTCTCCTATATCGGGCAGAAGATAACAGTGCATATAACTTTTTTTTTTTAATCCAGACATATAATTTTCGCTACATTTTGGTTAAACGAGCAATTATTGTCATCTTCTTTCTTAATGCTTGGGAAAGCAAGGCTTACAGCACCTTACCAGTGCTTTTTGTCTTTTTTTTTTTCCTTCTTAAGAATTAAATTGCATCCATCGTGCACGCTGAGCTGGTAAAACTTCACATCTGGGTCATTGCTGGCCCTGAACGATGAACACAGGGCAGAGGTCCTGCAGCCCACCCGTTTTTTGGAAGGGTGGTGCTGAGGCTGTACCAAAGCAGAGAGATGAACACCCAGCACCCTGCGTTCTGGTCCCCTCTCTGCCACTAATTGGATGCCCTTGGGCAACTTGTTTGCCTTTGTGGGCTCCACTCAGCACAGCGATGGATTTTACCGATGCTCCTCATGGACCAAAGTTATATCCAGTTTTCTTTTCCCTCCCCATGGCTACTTGGGAAAGGTAATCTGAGCTGACTTTTTCCCAGTGAATTAGTAAAACTGCAGTAAACCCCAGTTCATCCGCTCTGGATTAGTGGGGATTAATGCTCCTAAGTAGGTACCAAAGCCATGTCTACATGCTTCCAGTCAGTGGGAAACCACAAAACTTGGACACCTACATCAGTTTTATAGGAATTGTTAATCTGATTTGGCAGCAGTAATTAACAGTTCCTCGAAGGATATAGATCCCGATTCATTTGACCGTGTGTCTTAAATGTGACGTAAGAGAAAAGTCTTGTTTCTGTTGCTAGCAACATCCAACGGGAACAAAGGAATGTTTTCTGCAGCAAGGAATGATAATGGCCGTTCTTTATTTAAGGGGGAAAAAAAAAAAAGAAAAAAATAGAAAAAGGAAAAAGAGGAAAAAGAGAAAAAAAAGAAAAAAAGAAAAAAAAAAAGAAGAAAGAACAAGAATCCTTGATCCAATTAAGTCTTAGTCATGTAAATAGTTGGGAGTTTCCAGAAAGTAATGCCTTTATAGCAGGATGCCAATGTAGTGTACAATTAAAATGTAAAAAATGCAGGAAGGTCGCCAAGCCTTTGATTATAAACAAGATTTTCCTAACCCACCCATGACTTGGCATTTTGATCCTGAAATTTGTCAACAGGAAAAGGTGATGATTTCTTTTTTTGGACTGGAATGGAAAATAAGTTAGTTTGTAGAGAAATAAATCTTGTTCACAAACTTTATTTGCTCATTACAAAGGCTTTTAGTATTTGATCACGCTTTAAACGAGAAGGATTTTCTGGAAAGGGTTTTTGTTTTGTTTGATTGGGTGCTTTATACAATAACTGCTTTCTATTGTATAATGTGAAAAGCAATGCAAAGCAATCAGCTTTTACATAACAACAATTTAATTACAATAATTTAATTCAGCTTTACTGTGCTGTACCAAAATGATAACAAGGCTAAGCCTGACACTGGCAGCAAATATCAGTGTTTAGCACAAAGGAATCCCAAAATATCATTGAACGCTGTCTCCAGTTTCTCCACCAGCACTCCTAAGCAAGTTCACTAGCAAGCCCTACACAGCTTTGTTATCGTTTATAACCCCCTTCTGATCTGGAAATCAGGTAGAGCCATTGACACAAGGTGGTTGAATGGATCTGTTGTATGTTACTATATAGATACACCACCATCAAGCAGGGGCAACCAGTGGGAACCTGATAACATCCCACCCAAAGTCGCTAAGTCCAGGAAGAGTTTTTCCATGGACTTCAAGCACTGAGTGAAGATGAATTTTAAAACGCAATATTGTCTTTTTCTTTATTACACTTACCCTTGCAGTAAGGTAGTCGTTAAATGGAATATTGTAAGCGATAAATCTTACAGAGAAAGGGTGAACAGAAAGGAAAGGCTTTTTGCACTCTAACTTCTGCGTGTTATAAAGTCCCTTCTGGTATTGTCAAGTCTTATGGAATTGGCAGAAAGCTGAATCCGTCTCTGATAGGACTTTTCCAGCTGCGCCTTTTCATAATGAACCTCCAGCAACATAAATGCCTTTTGCCAACGTTCAGTACTCAGCTCAGGATGAGCTGCAAGCTGGCAAAAGAGAGCCAATCTGTAATAAAACCTGCCCGGAGCTACGCAGCTTGGCCAGTTGTGAAGTTAACCCTCCAAATGGTTTACTACTGGTGCCCCAGTTGAGTGCTACCATAGGAAGGAAAGAAAAAAAGTTGGACACAAGTCCTGCCCTCCTCACCAGAGACTGGAAAGGTTCAGCACCTCCAAAATGCCACAAATTTAAGCTTCACTTATACTTCAAAGTAGGAGCCACCAAACATCTGGGTTGTTCAGTCTGGAGAAGGAGGAGGCTGAGGGGAGACCTTATCACCCTCTACAGCTACCTGAGAGGAGGCTGTAGTGAGGGGGGGGTCGGTCTCTTCTCCCTGGTAACGGGTGATGGGATGAGGGGGAATGGTCTGAAGCTGCACCAGGGCAGGTTTAGGTTGGACATTAGGAAAAACTTCTTCACGGAAAGGGTTGTCAGGCTCTGGAATGGGCTGCCCAGGGAGGTGGTCGAGTCCACATCCCTGGAGGGATTTAAAAGAAGGATGGATGAGGTGCTGAGGGACAGGGTTTAGTGGTGGGATGGCAGGGTTAGGGGAACAGTTGGACTTGATTATCTTAAAGGTTTTTTCCAACCTAGACCATTCTATGATTCTATGATCTGCGATCCCCAGGGTAGGGTCTCAATTCATTGTCCAGTTGAACATTTATTTTTCCTTGTAGCGCTGTGTGAGGTCCAGGCCTTACATTTTAAACCATAAATAGGTAAGATCAGTAAAAGATCGCATGGCACGCATCCTCCCTCATGAACAGTTGGATCTACAGATTTTCTTATCCAGGTGTCTTTGATAGGAAGCGCCTTCCTCCCTGTCTTTTTATGGAGCGGTGGTTGTGATTGCAAAGCTTGAATTTTTGCAAAACACAAGCTGTGTGATTTCATCAGAATTTATTTGTTATCAGGCAGCTAAAAAGCAATATCATGCCTAGAAAATGTGAGCAAAAGCTAAATAACAAGTCGCACATCGCTCAGCTAAGCTTCTCAAAGTGCATTTGTGTGTTTTAATGCAGCACCGAGCATGTTCGCATTTTTTGTCCCAAAATACAGCGTTCGGCAGCCTGGGATGCAACAGTTCAGGCTGTTGGCAGCAACGATCCAGTTTCCATTTCTTTGAGTACGAGATTCAGGGTGTGGAAACTTTCTACTTCCTTGGAAACTCTTCTGAAAACGGGTTTTCACTCAATTCAGCCTCTAAGTGTTTAAGAGGTGACTGAAATTCTGAAAGTGGACTGACTGTTTTAGTGCCATTGGCAACCTCAGGAAGTTTCTCACTATGTGAAGGAAAAGGGGGGGATAAAAGCGGGGGGGGGGGGAATCTACATTATTAAAAATCTAACTCAGGATTTTCAGTGAGCACCTTCTCTCTCTCTCCTTCTACTCCTTTGAAAAGCAGGAGGTGAAAATAGCATGATACTTTTCACTTCGAAATATTATTCGCCCGCTGCATCAAAATTTCTACCCATGCACTTGTAGCTTCACTTGCTGCTATTGCTCAGCACCGCTCATTCCATGCGGTTGGCTAAAGGCAAAAAAAAAAAAAAAAAAACACTTCAGAAAATTCCCACCATCGTCCAAGTAGCAGGCAAGATTTTGCCTGATATATGCCATGACTAGAAGGGTATTCCAAAAGAAAATAGTAACGGGACATGGTTAACTGACCTGAGATAGAAAATCCCATAGGACGGGATTACAGAATCACAGAATCCCAGAATGGCAGGGGTTGGAAGGGACCTCGGGAGATCATCCAGTCCAACCCCCCTGCTCAAACAGGTTCTCCTAGAGCATGTTACACAGGACTTTGTCCAGGCGGGGGTTGAATATCTCCAGAGAAGGAGACTCCACAGCTCCCTGGGCAGCCTGGGCCAGGGCTCCATCACCCTCCAAGTCAAGAAGTTCTTCCTCATATTCAACTGAAACCTCTTATGTTTCAGTTTGTGCCCATTGCCCCTTGTCCTGGCGCTGGGCACCACTGCAAAGAGTCTTGCTCCGTCCTTGTGACACCCACCCTTGAGATATTTGTAGGTGTTGATGAGGTCCCCTCTCAGCCTTCTCTTCTCCAGGCTGAACAAGCCCAGCTCCCTCAGCCTTTCCTCATTAGTTTCGCCCAAGGTTGCTGATCCTGGGTTAGGCAGCTATTTAAAGCCGATCATCTGCAATTCCTCTCAAGGCACTGGTGGTGGGAGATGTCTGCTCTCAGAGGGTGATTCACCCCACCCGGCATGGGGTGGATGAATCACCCCCTGGATGCTCGTGCCATCCCCTGCTGACAATGGCAGAAAGCGGCCGATGAGCTCAGGCCATGTGCCACTCCGAAAAGGCTGCTGGCGGGTGGGATGGGTGCTGCATATGGACTTCCAGAGGAGGGCCAGCTGTGACAGGACAAGGGGGGGGGGGGTTTAAACTAAAACAGGGTAGGTTTAGACTGGATCTAAGGAAGAAATTCTTTATAATGAGGGTGGTGAAACCCTGGCAGGGGTTGCCCAGAGAGGGGGTGGAGGCCCCATCCCTGGGACCATTCCAGGCCAGGTTGGACAGGGCTGTGAGCAACCTGATGTGGTTCAAGGTGTCCCTGCTCCTGCAGGGGGGTTGGGCTGGGTGACCTCTAGGGGTCCCTTCCAACCAAAACATTCTATGATTCTATGATTCTCACCCCCACAAGGCCATGGGCGCTGTGCATGCTGGCCGGGATGCTTGTCTTTGCTGATGCTCCATCTGGCATGGTACAGTCAGGTCAAGAGACGGCATTTTGTTGCCTCGGGCATGTACAAAATGAGCAGCAGCCTACAGAAGGCTAATTAAGAAAAGGTAGTCACTGCCCAGCGTTATTAATAGGTCGATATTAGCTGGAGAAGAAACAGAGACTTCTGCAACTGTTGGGTAGGGAGGGAGTCCTCCAAAGCTGGACTAAGTGGAAAATGCATTACTTAAAAGTCCTTTGTATTATCGGTCCATCTACCAGATATTAGCACCCTAAGAGAAGGAAAGGAATAAAACTACTCATAAATTCAAAGACAGAAATAGACCCAGCATTTCTCAGAGTTTATTCAGAAGAAAAATCCTGATTTCTTCAAGCTGTATCTTGTCTCGCTGTGTCCACTTTTACGATGGTGCTGCCAGTTCAGAACTGGGGAGTTGACATTTCCAAGAAGACTAAAATACAGACAGGGCACGGCTCTGAGCACGTGAGTATGAAGTAAGAGATGGGTCCTGCCCAAAGGTGTTAAAAATTAGAATGGATAACCTTTGAGACTGAGCAAGGATCACCCTCCGGGGCTGAGCAGCATGGCGACCACTGGGTCAATGGAGAGTGAGAAGAACTTTGTCAGAGTCATATAGCTGGGCCTGTGCCTTACAGCGAACAGGAGCCAGGGCAGGGGCATCCCATCTCAGACCTGTAATCACAGGGTAAGTCCTCCTAGACCCAGCTCTTTCGTACGACCCTTCGGTAAGAGCAGGTATAAAACCGAGGCAATACACAACCCATTTTTAAGCCCACTTTCCCCAAACCGTATGCCCCTTGATTTGTGAAGTGATTTGGAATGATTTGGGTTCTGGCATCTGTGAGTACACATCTAGTCGCAAGGAGCACTGTTTTATTGACAGTAATCTCACAGGTTTATCGATGCCTTAACGCCTAGCTTATATATTGGGCAGTTCCAGGAGTGCCGCATAATGAGAAAACTTGTGAAACCTGTGTCCAAATTGCTCTCGGTCGCTTTATTTACAACCGGTGTAGATGGCTGGAGAAGGCTTCTATAGCCAGGGATTTGATATATTTTTGTGTAGTATTTAACAAGACAGTCGTAAGCTTTTATGAACTTTCTGCCTAGCTGAAACACTCTGATTTGTGTCTCCACTTCACTTTGGTCTCTTAATCTTGTCCTAATCTCACTTTTTTCTTTTCTATTTTTTTTTTCTGCTCCGCTTTTAGATCTTGACATTCCTTCCCTTTGGGCAACCTTCATGATACAAGAAAAAATTAGTCCTGAACAAACTAACCTTGGGATGTGTAAAGAAATAGCTCTTTTCCCAATGGAAATATCTGAAATTCCTCAGCAATACCATGCGAAACTAATCTCGAGTTTGATCTGATTTTACAGGATGAATCACGGTTTCTGACTCAAGAAAAGTAAACTTGTTGATTATGGTTTAGGTACCTCATCTTGAACAAAGAGATGCTTTTTATTTTGTTACTTTCTCTCTAACCAAAGAAAATCTTTTTTTTTTTTTTTTTTCTTTCTACGTTGCCAGTATATCATGAATATTAATAGCTGACATCCACTGTGGGCAGAGTAACACGTGGAGACTTAACATTTCTCACCGACCAGGCAAAGGAGGCAAGGCAGGACCCAAAGCAACTGGGGGAGTTTGCAGGGAAGCTCTTCCCGAGCCGCAGGGAGCGGATGCAGGGGCAGCGAAGCATCGGCTCAGCCGCACTCTCCCGACCTCTGTTTCGAGTTGGCTGTGTTGGGTTTTGTTGTTGTTGCTGTTTTAATGGAACTTCTTGGAACAGACTGTGCATTTCTGAGGGTTAGGCTAAGGCACATGCCATAACACAGCATTTTCAGTTGCCATGGAAGGGAACGGGGTTGCTTTTATATCCTGGGTGAGGTCGCCTTGGTAATCCCTGGGATTTATTCACCCCACGAGCAGATCTGTGCGGGGAGCTAAACGCTCTGTAATGTGGCCAGTCTGCCATTCCTCAATCCCAGTGCTGCGTTTGCATTACTATACCCAGATGTCCATCATCTGACAGATTTGCAAGAGGGTTTTTTCTTGCATGGTAATTCTAATAACTTCCTCTATCGCACTTCCCTCCAGGTGGGGGTGGGACTTCTGACTTCTGGCGTGGACGTGGCAAACCCATGCAATCCCGTCAGCCGCTGCAGTAACAAAAAGAAGACAAAGTGAGTGGACAGCAAATGCACACCCCACTCTTGCATTTATCCCAATTCATACTTGACTTACAGACTTTCCGTAGCCCCAAGGACATCAGTGGATTTCCCAGTTTAGGGGAGTGAGAGGGAACTGGCTGGTCCTTGCACGGTGGCCCTGCAGCGATGGGGACACACCTCGTGAGCTGACACCTGAGCATGGACACCCAAAGTGGCGTGGATGTTGTCTAGGCTGTTGCGGGAGCTGAGCTTTAAAGCAGGTGCTGGCTAGGAGAGGATCTGGCTAGGAGAGGATCTGGCTAGGATGCCTCTGCCTCACTTGCTGGGAGAGAAGAAGAATATTAAATTATGAATATTTTATTATTGTTATCTACAATAAAACAGCTACACTCGCTGTTGTCAGAATGCCGCAGCAGAAGGAAAGGCTATTGAATTATTAATTCCTGAAGGCTAATTAATAGGAAGGATGCTAGAAAAGTCTGCAACTGGAAGTTCAAAACCTGCACGTATGTAGCTGTGAGCAACCCTCACCTTGGTCAAAAACCGTCACCGGTCTTTCAGTCGGCCAAGTACACCGTTTGTCGTCATACGCGCGTCCAAACAATACTTAAAATAACGACACAAACACACTAAGCTGGCAATAGAGAGCCTTTGTTAGCAGCAGAAGACCACTGAAAGAATTTGATTTACAATTGATTACCAAAAAAAAAAAAAATAAAATAAAATAAAACAAAAGCCTCTTGCCAGCTGTTCCTTTTAACGGAGCCAATTCAGCACATGATACAAAGCAGATTGCCCAGACTGACACAGGCTGGATTTCTGATTTCTAGACTTGTCCTCTTTTTGACATGTGCGACTGAAATCTAATTTAAGATGTTGTTTCTACAAGGTAAAGTTGTTGCTGTAATTATCTGCTGCAGTTGTTAACTTTTTTAATTTGCTGATTCACTGCCATGCCTTCTTCTGTAAGCAAGGTCCAAAGGAATTATGAGATTGCAAAACAGCTGGGAAGATGGAAGTTGCTTTTGCTGCTGGACCAGCACTGGTTTAACCAGAGTTTTGGGTTGTGCTGGATGCGGGTCCTCTCATCCTGTAGGTACAGGAGCAGAAGGAATTGGGAGTTGGGAGGGGTGGGACGAGGCAGCGGGAGGTACTCAAAACCCTTTCTTCTGTTGACATTTGCAGCCTGGAGCTTCTCTGCAGTAGCAGCCTGGTTGGCACAGCGGATTGGATTCTGGATGGACAACATGAGCATCCCTGCTTGCTTGCAACTTGGTCTGTGTAGGATGCTGAAGAGCAGTGGGGTCCATGCTCCACCGGCTAATTCCTCTGGAAGGAACCAGATTTATCAACAAGGCCAAGCAGAGGGTTGGCAGCTTCTCCACACGCAGTGGTTCCTTCTAGCCTTTTGTTCTCAAGCAAGTATCATTTCAGTGCAGTGCAACCATTTAAAAGCCACACGCGTTCCTCAGAAGCATTGTAGGTGTTCAAGGGATACATAGATAGTTCTTTATGGGGATGAATATTGCCCTTCAGATCTATTATATGACATGCTGAGAGCATCTATGGCTGATGATAACGAGGAGCGTGCAACAAATTCTATCAAGGACAGAAAAATGTCCCCAAGGGCCAGAAAGTTGTTTAGGGTCAAGGAATAAATGTTTCATATCAGAATAAATCAACTGCTAAAGAAGGTGAGGGAAGAGATGCCTGCAATGATAAGGCACAAGGTGGAACTTAATTAGCACATCCTCAAATCACCATTTCTCACTTTGTTTCTGCCTTTTGGGATGATCTTGCAAAATAGTGACCCTCTCCAGCTCTGATGGAAGGAAGCACAGAGCTGATGAGCTCATGGGAAAACTAGGACTGGGGTTTTTTTTTTCCTTTTTGATAAACATACACTTAGCATTACCAGAATGAAACAAGTTTCCCAGGTGGCAGAAGAAAGTACTATCGTCCCTTGCTATTGGTGATCATAGCAAAAGAGCAGTGCCCATGACTCAGAAACTTTGTGCACCTGGGACTGGATGATACAGAACCGAATCCCTATCCCTGACCCAAAGATGCTGATAGCTTCAAAAATACATAGAGCAATAGTCATGGGGAATTATATTCACATGAAGTGCAATTATCCCGTGGCATGAAAGCTTGTCGGGAACCAACCTGCCCTGGCTGTTAGGTGAAGCACATGGACTCTGAGCGCTTGCTCGTGACTCCGCTCCCCTCAAAGATGGGCATTTTCATGGGTTCACACTCCCAGGTCACATGCAAGTACCAAGGCAATTTAAGAAGGGATGTAATCCATCCATATCAAACCTGGGTTCTGCGTAAGCAGTGGCAGCATCCGCAGTTAGAGCAGCTTAGCTTACATTTATTTTACATTGAGGAAATTTAAGACAGTAAAAGAACATATTTTGGCTAGCCTTAATCCTTAGCAGCCTCCTAACGATTTAGGCAGCTGCTCATTTCTGAAGGACGAACACATCTCAAGGCGTAAAGGTTAATATCTGTGAGAGAAACTTTTTCCTCCCATTACAACATTTTCTTTGCCAGATTTTTTTTCCAGATGGAGGTTGTTTGCTTGTTTGTTTGTTTGTTATAAGTTGTACCCAAGAGAGAGGTTAAGAAAGTTCTCAGTCTTTTTTTTTCTTTTTTTTTCCCTTTAGGGGGAGGGGAGCTAAAAAACTTAAACTGAGGAAATCCAGGCAGCCAGAGATGTCTGGACTACCCTAAAATATGTCGTCCTGATTTCTGCAAAAACAATAAATTTCAGAACGTTACATTCAGTTGACAGAACATATCCAAGGGATAAAAATTTCTTTATCTTGAGTTCAAGGATGCTTCAGCCAAAGGACTTGTTTGAGATTTATTCCAAATTCTACTTGATTTTAATCGACTTCCCCACATACCATCTTATAACATAGCTGCTTAATAAAATTGTTGGTAAGCAGCAGTTTTCTGTTTCGCCCCTCTCTTTGGTGCGGTGGCAAGGGCATTGGTCAACACCCTTGGCAATGTAGGCACAACCATGGTCACTCACCGACCCCCCCCCTCCTTCTTCTGCCCTCCAGGCTCCTTTCCCAACCACACATCAGAGGTCTTGGTGAAAATGGAAAATGTCCGAATGTGTATAAATATTTCCTTATGGCAGTAATATTAGCAACCTGAATAAGCTGCCCTTGGACATGCTCAGCTCATCTTTTTTTCTCGGTGTTACTCCAGTTAAATCACTGGATGGATTTGAGGGGTTTTCACCACCTAGCTGGAGAGCGTGGTCTGGCTCTCCCGCTCCGAGCCACCACTGCTGCTTGAATCCAAGAAGGAGGATGAAACGCAAGCAGAGCCATCCCTTCTCTGGACCGGGTGCTGTTGTTACCTCCCAGTTGGAAAATAGTGAAGTATACCTTGGCCTGGAGACATTGGCCTTTAGGAAATTTCAACAAGTAAAGATGCAAAATTGAGACGAGCCTGAAGACAGTGAAATAATAAAGGACACCTTGAAAGCAAATACTGTAACCTCAAAAAAAAAAAAAAAAAAAAGGAAAAAAAAATGATCTAAGGATCCATCTGATCAATGGAAATAAGAAAAAAAGTGAGATAATAAGGCATGTGATGGAGGAGGGGATGGGTTGCTTGATAGCTCATCTAAGGAAGATATTCTGGTTTATTATCCTCCATTCTGGCAGCGTGGTGAGGGGAGATTGCTGCCAAGGAGGAGGATAGCTAGAGGAGAAAAGCAAACAGAAAAAAAGGATGGGAGCTTGTCAGGCTTGACTTGTGAAGAAAGGTTGGCAGAGGTACACGTCCCCGTGTTTGTGTAGCGACAACACTGGATGGAGCACGTTGCAGCTAGCTAAATAATTTTAAGAAAGGCAGGGGTACGTTGAGTCCAGCAAGCAGTTCTATCTCAGTCAAAATCCTCTGCTGATGTGTAGGCCCTGTTGCAGAAGTGCAAAGCGAGGTGCAGGAGGTCCGGGTACAAAACAGGGGCTAAACCAGCATCAGGCAGTGTTGTATGACCACCTAATGGATGTGAGGGCCCAGCAGGACTGCAAGGAGGGAAAATGTCCATTATTTGGGATGGGAAAGAGATGCAAGCGGTGGGATTGGGTCATCAGGCATCTCCCAAGAGAACCCTGGACGGCAGCGCTGCTCCGTGCCCTGCCTCGAGCAGCCCCTCGCTGCGGCCGCTGGCGCTGCAGTTCTCCTCAGTGATGGATGGGCTGATGGGATCCCCATTCCCACACTTTCCAACATCCATCTGCAGATCCTAAGAGGGACAAATGCAGACCAGCTGCCAATTGGCCTTAGAGATGTGAGGGCTAACATCCAGTTGGCATCCAGCAGGTTATTCACACTGGAGCAGGAAGCAAACTTCTTGCTGCAATTACCCTCCAATTTCTACTGTTTACCCCAGGAATAAACTAATTGCTGCTGTAAAACACCCCTCCCACCAGGTCCAGGAGTAAAGTATGGAAGAAACGAATGTCAGCCAGTTGGTCAGTGGCCAAAGGACTGGCCAGCAGCCAGCTGGCATCCCATGTCGTATTTGCAATGGAGGAGGGCTCGAGTGCCTCGCTGCAGATAACCTGCCTGGCATTTTCTCCTGTTTACCCTACAAATACGCCAAACGTCGCACGCTAAATCAGCGTTTCCCTGGTGGCCTGGCAGAAACGTGGTAACCAGCGCAGGTCTTCAATCTCCCGCTGAATAAAGTCAATTTAGGGGAGAGTTAGGAGCAGGGAAGCGTGAGCAAGCTGAAGCAGGGCTAGGCAATTTCCATGGAGATGTGGAGTGGGCATCTCTCAGGGATTCAGCCCTAAATGCCACCTGCCACTGTATATCTTGAGTCTCCTTTCTTCTTCTTTTATATGTACTTGCAAGAAACACGGCAGGGGATATTGTCCCACACCTGTATAGGTGCTGGCAAGCTGGGGGGGTTACCAGCCAAAGAAAAGAGCAAAGGGCTGCCTTGCAATGCTCGATCCCTGCCTTTGATTTGCTGCTACTGGTTATCTCAGGCCCTTAATCCCTTTGGGGTTTTGGGGGGATTTGGGGGACTGGTTTGAAAGCGCAGCTGTAAGCAGCACGCCGCATCCCTCTCTAGCAGCCTTACATCCCAGTCGGGGCTGACAGCCTGGATGGAGCCCGTCCACCTCTGTTTTCAGCTGTAACCCTGGAGGAGGATCTTACCGGGCTGTCTCTTAATTGCAATGCACTCCATAATCACTCCTCTATTTCTGTCTTTCTAAATTCTGCTCGCAGTGGCAAAGCCAATTTTGGATCCCGGGAGTAAATATCGTTTGTTTTTCCCTTTAGTGTTGTTATCCCAGCAAAGAGGGAGTGACAAGAGTGAGTCACTGTGGCATTTTGCAAAATATCCCAGGAAAAGTGTTTGTCTGGGCCCAAGGGAGGTGACAGGATCCTTTAGGGCCTCTCAGAAATTATAGGAATGGAATATTCCAGCATGGGTGGACAGCGATAAGCAATAAAAAAAACAGCTAACTGCAGAGCTGTTTGAGTGCTTGACTTTTGCCTGGTAGATATTAGCAGTTATATCGGATTGCACGCCTGACTTTTCCTCTTTTTCCATGAGGAATGACGCTTAGCTCAGCAGCTCGGGTCCCCATGCTAAACCCCGCTCTGGGCTGAGCTTTGCAGAGCTGCTGTCCCCTCGCCGTAACGGCAGCCCCTGCACCCCCAGCCCTGCTCCCACTGCCTCAGCTTGTCACCCACATCTGGGACGAGCAAAGGACACCCCCTGACGTGGCAGTCTTGCTCCTTACACGGGTGGGAAGGGGGCAGCGGGGCTGGCCCGGGGCTTGCGGGAGAGCTGGAGAGGGCTCTCCGTAAAGCAGCGTGCAAAAGTGCAAGGATTCCCTGCTTTTGCATTTCTGCAGAGCATTTCCCACAGCTCTGGCCAGCCCCTCGCCACCGACATCAGTGGGAAGGGAAGCAAATTCCTGCCAAGATGGGTTTGCTGGGCACTGAGGTGGAGCAAGCTTGCAAAGGCCAGCCGGGAGGTGAGGGCAAAACCCTCATCATGGGCAGGGACACAGAAACCTTGCAAGTGGGAAAAGATTATTAGGAAAAAAAAAAAAAAATCCCAAATTACCCAACCTAATTAACCCCCAGAATGCTCCTGCCTCCTTTAAAATGCTGCCTTGTGTCACTTGTTCTTCAAGCTTGCAAGCACCGGAGCCTGATATTTTTTCTTCATCCAATGTGTAAGTTCCCCTTAAAAGAAAAAAAAAAAAATCCACAATAGAACCTATGTACATTGCTGCAAGACTGTAAAATTTAATAGCAAACAGATTACATACTTAGCAATAGACTAAGCACAATTAGGCCTCACATTCCTCTCACTCCTATAAATAACTCTGTTTCCTCTCTGTGTCTGCAAATTTCATTAGTATGGTGGAAAGAAAAGAAAAATACACACACACACACACAAAGCCCCAAGCTCTCTTTTCTTGCAAAGTACAGAGCTGATCTCTCAATCAGGGGCTCTGTTCAACCTGGGGGAGGGAGTTAAAATACCCACCCCCACCAACCCTTGGGCCATGTGTTCCTGGCCACCAAGGGAAAATTTTCTGCAGATGGCTTAGGAATTCACCTGCAAGAAACAACAACAACAACAACAACGAAATCCCTCCTCTTCACTAGTCTGTGTGTGCAACCTGCGGCTGAGATGGGGGGGAGCAGGGATGTGCCGCTGCCTTTGGGAGCATCAGTGCCTCTGCTTGTCCTCGGCAGCAGCAGGAAGGGTGGACATCATAGAATCATAGAATGTTTTGGGTTGGAAGGGACCCCCAGAGGTCACCCAGCCCAACCCCCCTGCAGGAGCAGGGACACCTTGAACCACATCAGGTTGCTCACAGCCCCGTCCAACCTGGTCTTGAATGTTTCCATGCCCAGGCCAAAGCCACCCCTCAAACACCTCCGCTCTGAGCGTGCCCTCTTCAAGATCTCTGCCTCGACTTGAAGGTTCCCCACGCTCAGATTCAGCTCTGAATTTCATTCTCTATAACGGAGGCAGCTCCACAACTGCCCACTGATTATTCAAGGCTCGGAGGTCTGTTCAGTCTGGTGGAGATCTCCAGCATCCACATCGCCCCTTCCCTGAGCGGAGAGCCACCAAGCAGCCCAGGCACTAAGGGCATGTACATCCAGGGAGTCCTTGCGTGGGCTGTAAGAGTCCATAGCGCTGGCCTCTTCTATCCGTGTGCTGTACTGAAGTGACCTCAGTTACGGTATTAAGAGAAAAAAAAAAATTTAAGAGGTTCTTACAAACTGTAAGGAGGAAAAAAAAAAAGGAACAAGAAAAAAAGATCAAGCTCAGACAGGAGTGTGCAAAGCCTTGGAAGCTTGATGTAGTCAACACTACGACTTAGTTAATAAAAACTGGAGATGTTTCCTTGGGTCCCAGCGCTGTCATGTGGCACTGAGTGGCTATTTTATTTCGGACATGTCAAAATATGATGCTGAGGTGCAAGGTGGTCTGGGAAAACAGACCTATGCTACATGGAAATGGTGGTGAGAATGTGGGCAACTCAGGCTGTTTGTCCCATCAAAGGGTATCTGAAACTCTGAGCCAGCCTAAATGTTAGTTGTTAATAACTCTTATAATGTTTGGCAGGGGAGAGATTTGGGGAGTTATGCCAGGAAAAAGCTCCTGAAAGACAGAACTGGTGTTTCTGCTGCGCAGGAGCTCACCCCGTACAAGGATGAGCTGTGTGTCACATCCTTGGAGCTGGGACCGTGTCTGCCACTGCTGCCCAGACCACATCATCCACGGCTCCATGGCGTAAGCAACAGCAAGAGGCACGGCTCATGCTACCATCCCCTCAGCCCGTCCTCTGCTGATTTGGCTCACCCTTCTTTGGGCTTCTTTGGGCACCCTTCTTCATAAGCCACGTCAGAGCTAAGGGGAGAGAAATGAGGTGCTGAGTGGGTTTTTTCCCTTGACAGCAGAGGCGTCTTTATTTTCCTTTCTATATGTTCTCAGCTGACTCACAAGTTAGTATCCCAAAGCACGTTGCGTAAATAATAAAACCCATGCAGTTCAACGAATTATTTGCTCTTTTTTCTAAGAAAAAGCAAGGTTTCTTTCCCTTTCTTTCCCTTCCCTTCCCACACCCTTCTCCTTTCATCTTTTGAAGAAAGACCCATATAAGAAATGATGGGCAGCCATCCAGGAATAATGAGGCAACGATGATAATGTAAACCTCAGAAGAAAAAGAGCTGGCTATGGCAGGCAGGCTTTTTGCATTTGCGGTGCTGTACGCGGCCAATAGAAAGAAACGTGGCCCGTCAAGCACGTCACGCAAGCCAAGATGCATTAAAAGAACATGCATCAGCTGAACACAAGGCATTGACGTGCACCTAAGTCTACAGCTAGGCGCTAAAATGTAAGCACCCCAACTCTCAGAGGAGCTGATCGTTTATGGGTCGGTCCAAAGTTGATAGATAGACCCTCCCCCAAATTTTTTGGTGTTTGTGTTTAGGGCGCCTCATAAAATCATTGCCAACCTCAAGAGGGTAGCCCGTACCAGCTCCCACTCTGCCATTTTGTTCTCTTTTTCTTATGTCAGAATCTCAGCGACCCAATTTACTCTTTGAACCGTTATCTTCCTCTGACTTTATGAATTCCATTAAATTTTTACCGAAGGGAAATAATTGCCTGGCTTTTTTTTCTGCATTCAGTTCATTGTTGTTTTAGTCTCCAGTGGCTGGAGGATGCTGAGATTGAAAGATCCAGATGAATCTAAGGAGTTAAAGGCTGGAGGAGCCTATTGTTCTGCCTCAACGTTTAATGAGTTCTTACCCAATTTATTACTTTGCCTCATCTCTCCATTCCTATCAGCAGAAGAGTAGCACCATGCGCCTGCACATAATCAGGTCCTGGTCCTAAAGCCCATAATGAGTTCATCCCAATGCAAAAGAAATGTTATCGCTAACGTGTTAAAAAGCCCAATCGCTGCCTACCTTTGAAGGAGTGTAAAGTCCCAATCAACAGTATTGAGGAAATGAATCACTCGCGAAGCCGCACTTCGAACGCCACGTCGTTATTATTAGAATGGGGAAGCAGAGTGGAAGATAAAGTTTGATTCAACACAATGGAAAAATACCGCGCAGGGGGAGAGAGGCCTGCCTGCTAAACAGATAACGCCAAGTTTGATGAGAAAATACTTTATATTTCCTCTCCTTTGAAATCCGAGCGTGTATTTTCCAGGTCGGCTGGAAAGAAACAGGTTGTAAGATGTCACTGCACGCTCGAGGAGAGGAGACCTCCCCTTGCCAGATGCAGAGGCAACACACGGCGCTCACCAGTACGGTTTTACGCGGCGTTTCCATCCTGAGGATGCACACTGAGGATAACCAGGCAGGCTGGCACGGTTCTCACCCATGTTTTAATCACTTCGCTTCCAACGATTTCTCCCTCCAAGGGGCCCTTTAAAAAAATGCATTTAAATTTCATTGCAGGCTTCCTTCTCTTGATAGTGAAGAAAACAAAGTCTCCCTGACTTTGCCTGCCATCCTCAAGAGCGAGTGAACCCCTCGGATTTGGGGGGGGGGGGGCTGTGAATTGATTTGAACCAGACACCGATGCAGGCTGTGGTTTGCTAAGATGCGATTTCTGCAGAGCAAATCGTCTTGGCTACCCAAAGCCAGGATACAGAGGGGAAAGCACAGCGTGCTTCCTTCACAGCACTCGGTAAGCACGGGCCACTGGCAGGCAGGGGATTCAGCTTCCTAATGTCCCTTTTACACCCCTTTCCCTGCCCTGGGGATAAGAGTTTCTCGAAGGGGAAGGGTGGCCTTTTTTTTTTTTTTTTTTAAATACACAGTACTCAAACTGAACCTCAGACCAGAGCTTTGCAAGGGTAATTTTGCACTTGATGTATAAACCATAACATCCAAAATCATGTAGACAAATCTTTCCATTAAATAAATGACTGAATCGGCTGTAAAACTCGGTTTCCTTCACTCTGGATTCAGTTAGCCTCACCTCCTCAGCTCTCCGTGGCAGCTTTGCAAACTGTTTTCCCACTTTCCGGTCTTCTTATAAATGCAAAGCTGACACCAGGTTTGTGGATACGCTGGCTGAGATCAAGGACACTCTCAAAACCCCTGATCTAGAGCATGGGGTTGCCACAAAGCCCAGGGTTTTGACCAAATTCCCGTGGTCAGAGTCAAAGGTAGGAAGTCAGAACTGAGCGATGAGCAATGCAAAATAACACATTCCCCTGGGCCGAGGCTCACCCAGAATAGAAGAAGCCAGCTCAGGAGCTGCTGGCTATTTAAACCCCATTTTGTCATGGTTTTTAGCAGGGCCTGGGGGGGAATTTGCAAGTGCAACGCCCTGCTCTGGAAAGCCCCCGGGAAGGGAGCAGCGGTGGGACCTCCCTGCATGGACACACCAGCTTTGGTCACGTTGTTCCAGTTACAAACTTTGCATCAGAAGCAGCCCCATCCATTTGAACAGCCAGCTCCTCCAAACGTGGTTTTGACAGGTTGGACATCTGCTTTTGCTAATGTACCAGCAAGAAAACAGTTGTTTCGCAGATCTCAAACCCCTGTTGTCTGTTAGACAGGAAGGTCTGCAGCGCAGAACACATGGGCAGTCTCTCCTCTGGCTAAAATATATTCTTATTTATTCACCTGATTTCCACTTTGGCTGGATAAAGCTGGTTTGGTTTGGTTTGGGTTTTTTTAATGTTCCCTTTTCACTCGTGCGCTCAGTAAGGTTCGTGTCTTTTTCACCCAAAGGTAATCGAATCTCCAAAGCACACCACCACTATCAACGTTAAATCTTCCCTGACATATACACACTTTATTGAATTTTATTAGAACACATGGGTGCTTCACTGAAATAATGAAAAAACACCTCCCTGGAAAACGGAATCTTTTCCAAGAAACCAAAAGTCTGTTTTGGGGAGGCCAGAGCAAATGATGACAAAATCTCATTTTACTGGGTATAAGCGGAAGGGTATTTTCACTAAATCTGGGAAGATGCACAGAAGATGGGAATTTACTTTTCCCCACAGTGACTGTGGGCTCACATGGACAAATAGGAGGAAGAAGAAGAAATGGGTCATACCCAAAATAAGACCAGAAAGACGTTTTAGGTCACCAAATCCATGCCGGTACTGTGCTCCATAGCTCCAGGTGGATCTTCCCTAGGAATGATGGTATAACTAATATACCTAAATAATAGAGATATAATGCAGAAGAGTGTTTTTTTTTCTGACCCCTGAAACACCTCGTCAGAGTCCAAGAGAAGAAACCACTTGAGCCATGGCTGCCAACCTCTAATTAGAAGGAAGGGGTCCAGCCAAAGCAATGGATGACTGGCATTTAAGTTCCTCTGCGACGATTAATGAACTTTTAAAGGCACTGACCTCCCTCATGGGTTTCTTTACTCCCTCGTTATGCATGGGGCTGGAAAGGGGCCATGCCAAGGGTCTAGTGCATGTGAGCTTAATCAGCAGTGATGTAATGTGATTACACTTTTGGACTGGTGCACGTTGTGTGAGGCAGAATAGCCTCAGCAACAGCTGATGGAAACCACAAAAAAGAGCCTCGTTGAAGCTTTTAGAATTCGGGTTTGAGAGTCAGCTCTCAGCCATTCCTGCACAGCACCTAATAGTGTAAAGTCATGAAAAACCTTTTATAGAGGAAGGAAAAATGTCCACTGTTGTTAGAGCTTGCCCTAGACGCTCTCAGTAAAACCTGCTCCTTCCAATATTACACAGGGGAGCATGTGCCAAAATCTGTGGTTCTGTTTCTGCGAGGCAGTCTTAAAGACACAGTGGGTTCTGTGAAAACCAGATGAATTCTTCCCTTTAGAAAGCCGTAAGCATCAAGATGCAATAAAATGCTGTACTTGAGAATGTGCCCATTTTACAGAAATGAAGAACCAAGGAGAAGAAAAGAATAAGGTGATCCAAATTAGTGACCGAGCTCTGGTGACTGCAACAGCTCCATACTCAAATGTGGAAAAAGGGTTCGTCAAAGGCCCCCAGCTCTTGCTGACCGCCACTGGGACCACTTTTCCCCTTGCCTATTTTTGGGAAGCTTGATGACGGGCCAAGGGTCTCTCCACAGGTGATGGAAGGGGTCAGAAATTACATGAGCATTTCTCCCAGAAGGTGAATTGCTCTTTTACAGGAGGAGATGCAAGTCACCGAACTGTAGGCATCGTCATCGTCCATGCCCTGGCGCATCCCATGGGCCGTGGGTTGAGTGTGCGACACGCGGCGTAGGTGTTGTCACCTCCGATGAGGATGCTGTGACGTGTTTGAGCGTACGGATACTTTAGGAAAGCAAACCACTTACTTGTGAAGTATTAAGCTGCTTTTGCCTCAAGCGTTCAATCAAAACAAAAAATATTACTTTTGTTTTACTAATCTTCTGTAGGCTTAGTGAAATACATAATGCATCCCATTAAGCTCAAGTTGGTTAATTACTAGCTAGGAAATCCAATCTATTCTCAGGGTTCTTTTCCAGTTGTCATTTTGCAAGAGAATTTTGCTTTGACGTCACTGAGAGACAAAAAACACTCTGTGGACAAAAGAAACCACAAATAGAGGAAAATACATCAGTATTGGTTTTCTTATAGCCTGCCACTCATTGGGTGGAATTTTTTGCAGGATTGCGAGCCTGCCGCCGGCAAAGCTCCGTTTTCAACCCCAATGTGTGCAATAATAGAAGACAGCTTACGGAGCCATTCCTGGAAAAGTTTTGCAGATCTTGCAAGTCCTCTAAGGGCTATCTTCAGGGAGGCTAAATGCTGACCTGTGTCTCAAGGAAGAGGCCCCACTGGGAAAAAAAAAAAAATATATATATACACATGTCTATATTCATGTTGAAATTAAAGAACATAGGTGTAATTGTTTTTCCTTAAATTCTTTTGGATTCGCACCCAGGTGTAAATCTGTTCCGCAACCTTAACAAGAGAATTAGCATTACCAAGGTGCCATACTTGGAACAGAGAGATAATTATGCTCATTAATATTAACCTGATCACCCACTGACTCTATTGTCCTGCTTCAGCAGTAGCCAAATTAAAATTTCAAAGAAGTTCATTATCAACTACAGACTGACTCTAGCAAGGTTTCTAATCCGATTAATCATTATCTAGTTTATTTATATACAAAAACATGAAATAATCTATCAAATCCAAATACACGGTCACGTCTGTGCATGGAAATGCTGACTGCAAAAGTGGCGACAAACCCCCATATTCTGCAGGGCTGAAGTGGAAGTTAAATAGAAATGCTTAATGAAATGTTGGGGGTTGTTTCCTCTGGAATTTTGTTTTGGAAGAGAATCTGAGGGAAAAAATTCTGACAATGTCAAAATATTCTGTTTTGACTATTTCAGAACAAAATGTTTAGGGTTTCCTTTTCGAAATGGCTTTTGTTTTGAATTTTTTGGTTTTGTTATATTTTCTCTAACGTTTTTATATATTAAATATATTATATTATAGAAATAAAGGTTAGAAAGCTATAAGGAAAAGAATTGGCTTTATCTACAGAAAACATTTTCTGGATTCTTCCTGTGGAAAATTTGACTGCAGAGCTTTGCATAGACTCTGGTGTGTAAAAAAGGACTAAAGGCTGCGTTGGCCTTGAAGGATGCAGTAGGGAGAAACCAGCCACAAGAGCTGCCTTGATCCTGCAGACATACATTTTCTAGCATACATCCAGCTTGGGTTAAAACCATCAGGTGCTGGTTTTATGAAGGGTAAATTGAGGGAGACTGGTGCATGCCAATCTCATCTGGACCGCCCTCTGCTTCCCTGCCGTTCACCACGAGATTCCGCCAGATTTACAGGCAACAACGCCACGTGATGAAGGAATAAAGAGAGTTTAGGGACTGGTCTGCATCCCATTATGGAGGCAATATTTTGCCATACTGTTGTTTTGACGTTTGCGATACAGACACAGGAGAAGGTATGGCCCTCCGAAGGCTGCATCCATGCTATGTGCATCCAACCAAAGAGGCCATTACAAGGACAACAACTTTTCAAGGAAACTAAGCTTAATCTCTTTTCTCTTTACTTCTTGTTGCTTATTATTTTAAGGGTTAATTGCCTTTTTTGAATACGCTGATTGCAGAGAGGTTGCCCAGAGAGATTGTGGGGTCTCCGTCCTTGGAGATACTCAACATCTGACTGGACACGGTCCTGAGCATCCTGCTCTGGATGAGCCCCAGGACTAGGTGGTCCCCAGAGGTGTGAGCCAACCTCAGCCTCCTGGGAATCCAGGGGACTGGGACAGCAGAGAAAGAGAAAAAATGGATGGTGGGCCATGTGCTGAAACGCAAACAGGTTGTGTGGGGTTTTTTAGGCACTTTTTTGGGGCCACCGAATGCAACAGAGGGATGAAGAAAAAAGGTGCAACAGCATTTTTCTTTTATGGGTTCAAATGCAGGCATGTCTTCCAGGTAGCAAATGCACAGCATCAGTTCAACTCCTTCCTTGCATATTCCTCGTAACGCAGGGCTGCCTCTCGCTCCCTCTGCCAGCTGACAAACAAACCGCCAGCTTCCTCTAGGCTGAAAGAAGATGTGTTGTATTAATAAAATTATCTCCTGAATGAAATTTAAGCTTGGAAAAAAACAACAAGGTTTGTTCATGGAGGGGAAATTTTGTTTGCCGTAATTTGCTTCACTTACTTCACTCTGTGATGGCAGCTACCGGGAGGCGTCTGGGAGGAAGGCGGGCAATTTCCCATCTGAAAAGGTGTAGGATGAAGGCATACTGGAGAAGGTAGCTTATTTTTAAACTCTTGCTGGATAATTAAATAGATAACCTTGTTCCTGTTCCCATCTCACAGTCAAAAAGGTCTCAGCAGCCCCAGGCTGGATCCCCACCTTGACTGGCAAAGCCCCAAGGACCTGGAGCCTGGTTGGAGGTCCTGCCCCGGGAGGAGGTTGCAGATCCTGACCATGCCAGCCCAAGGCTGGCACGGGGCAGCAGCCACACCGGGGAGCAGCACCCTTGGCTGGAATATGGAAATTTGGAAGCTTATTGCTATAATCTGTGGTTATGATATCCAGCCTTGCCAGCAATGCCGGGAATCAAACCGCAGTCTCCCGAGTGCAAAGAGCCTTTATTGTAATCCGATAAAACCTTAACAGCCAGTCGTCTTCTTTTTATGCTAAATTAAGGGCCTCGTTTGCTCTGCAGTGGCCTCCTTGCCCTTTTGTTTAAGTCTCAATAAGAGTGAGGCAGGGAAGGACGGGGAGGGAAAATGGATCCCAGATTCCCCCAGCCTTGCGGCTTTGAAGAATACAAACAAAATATCCTGTTTTCTGAAGGAATCTGATTTCCGACTGGTACTTTGGCACCTTGCTGGAGTACCTAGGAGCCATAAACAAGGCCAGTCGTGAGGTTGCATGGTATGAACTCCAGTGCACCTACTCCGCAGCCGTGTCCAAGTTTCCCTGTTTTGTTTCTTGGAAATGCAATCAGCTCTCAATCTTAGATTTCTCCCAGACTGGCAACGGCAAGCTTTTGCCTCAAACGTCTTGACTGGAAACCTTCCAGTGAAACTGTGCTTTCAGCTGGCTTGGTTCTTTCCATATTAAATGCTCCCACTTGCAGAGCACTGTCCCCTCGGATGGAGACGTACGTAGGCTGCGCGCCGTTGTGATAACTCATGGCACTAATTACAGGTATCCGTTTCTTTATGGGATACAGATGGGCTACCCAGGGATGCTGCTGCTCCCGGGGTCCCTTTGCAGAAAGGATCTGTTTCCGTAACTCTGGGGTAATTTATGAACTTCCTTCTTCTTTTTGGCAGACGGTCGTACTCGAGCTGATCCCCTGCAACCCACACTGACAACGTAATGCGCTCATCTCACTGCAGCGCGCGATGCAGCTTCATCAATCAACCCCGCATCCATTTAACGGCTCAACCTGTTCAAAGCCATCCCCTCACCTCTGGGGAATCCCTTTTATTCCCAATAAGCTCATAGTTCGGTGTTGCCTTTGCAGCCCTCTCTGTGCTCTCCTGTTAACTCCTCCGTTTCAGCCTTGCTGTAGCAGAGGCTTGGCTGTCAATCACTGCGCTACTGTGATGGGGCTGAACACTGAGCACGGAATATTTCATAGAATCATTGAATGTTTTGGGTTGGAAGGAACCCCTAGAGGTCACCCAGCCCAACCCCCTGCAGGAGCAGGGACACCTTTAATCAGGTTGCTCACAGCCCCGTCCAACCTGGCCTGGAATGGTCCCAGGGATGGGGCCTCCACCCCCTCTCTGGGCAACCTGTTCCAGTGTTTCACCACCCTCATTGTAAAGAATTTCCTCCTTAGATCCAATCTAAACTGGTATCCTGGGTGCATTAAGAGGAGCGTGGCCAGCAGGTCAAGGGAGGTTCTCCTCCCCCTCTGCTCTGCCCTGCTGAGACCCCACCTGGAGCACTGGGTCCAGCTCTGGGCTCCCCAGTTCAAGAAAGATGAGGAACTCCTAGAAAGAGTCCAGAGGAGAGCAACTAGGATCATAAAGGGACTGGGTCATGTCCCCTACGAGGAAAGGCTGAGAGAGTTGGGTTTGTTCAGCCTGAAGAAAAGGCTGAGAGGGGACCTCATCAAGGCTCATCATATAAATATCTTAAGGGTGGGGGTCACGAGGACAGAGCCAGACTCTTTGCAGTGGTGTCCAGCGACAGGACAAGGGGCAATGGGCACAAACTGAGACATAAGAGGTTTCAGTTGAATATGAGGAAAAAATTCTTGACTTTGAGGGTGACGGAGCCCTGGCCCAGGCCACCCAGGGGGGCTGTGGAGTCTCCTTCTCTGGAGATATTCAACCCCCACCTGGATGAAGTCCTGTGTAACATGCTCTAGGAGAACCTGCTTGAGCAGGGGGGTTGGACTGGGTGATCTCCCGAGGTCCCTCCCAACCCTTATGATTCTGTGATTCTGTAAACCTCCCCCGCTTCAGTTTAAAACCATCACCCCTTGTCCTGTCACAGCTTTTTATTTGGGAATAGTTATTTTTGGGTAATTTATTCAGTTGTCACAGTCCAGGGTGTGAGTGGCGATGGGCACACTGAGAGCCAGTGCTGCTCGCTTGGCAATCGCTGCCAGCTCTGCGTAGTCGCATCGGGATTTGGGAGCGCTCGCCACGCTCCGCATCACTGCGGATGATTCCACGAATAGGTGTCAGTCCCCTCATATGCTTTAATGATAAAGGAAAAACATGTTTCAGCAACACTTCTTCTTCCTTTTCAGTTATTTTTATATATTTTCCCTCAAAAAAAAAAAAAGAAAAGAAAAAAAGAAGTGGTAGTTAAAAATAGTTTATGACACAAATATTAAATTACCAGTTCCTTCAGGGTGGCAAACGAGAGAGGGAAGTGCAGTTTGAATTTTGTACCAAACAAGGCACAGTTTTGGTCTGCTTTTAGGAGCACCTTCATTCTCCAAGCTGTTCAAGCATAGCCAAGCATTTCTGAAAATCAGGCCGGAGAGAGGTCAGCCCAGATTTCCAAAAATTGAGAGACTCAAATCAGAAACCACTTTAGAGCTGAAATTGTTGGTCTTAAACGCCTCAGTCGCCTTCCCGGCTTCTTGATGAGCCAGCCCCATGCTCCCAGAGAGGGGATCGCTCCAGAAGAGTGTGGACATCAGAACCAAGAAAGAAAATAAGCTCCGGCAAAGAGGACCGAAGGCAAATTGCCTAAAAAAGATCTCAGCAAACAGCTTCTTTTCGTCAGGTTTTTCACTGTAGCGAGTAGATCTCATTCGCTTCGGGACCGGTTTTCAGCGCAGCTTCCAGAGGCAGAAACAGCAAGCAAAAGAAGTTGGAATGAAGAAGATTTCAGGCGTCATAAAATGCTTCAAGTCCTGATGGTTTTCAATAAAGCCATCTTGATTTATGATTTCATTTTCCAAAACCTGCAGATCTTGATTATTCCTGGGATATTAAAAAAAAAAAAAAAAAAAAAAAACCAAACCAACCTTGAAGGTATTTTTGTCAAATATTTTCATTCCTTTTCCAAAGGAAATAGTTGATTTTATAACTGCAGATGCCTCTTCATGAGCTGTTCAAGAAAGATCCCATGGTTTTTCCATTCATTAGCCAGCCCAGGCTCACTTTGGCACCCGCAGTAAGGTGTTGCCCTCATAAAACTGGCAGACAGGGTTTGCATTCTCATGGTGTGCTCATAATTAACAACTTTCTTCGATGTCGCTCTGGTTATTAATTAAAGAGCAGCTGACACTTGATGGAAACTTTAAGAACATTCTGGTTTGGGATTTTTCTGCCCGTATGTCCCCTATTTTCTGCTTTTTATTAAAACCGAGGGTAATTCTGCAAAAATAAGCTCATTATTGTTTAAGGTGAGACCTGGTGCTTCCGCATCGTCGCCAGCTGAAATCGCCACGTCGCTGCATGACATCATAACGTTACCCATAGCAACCAGCTCTGACGCCACAGCCGTAGAGATGTGATGTCAGCTGGGAAAGGAGCAGCTGGAGTAAATGAAATCTGAAATTCAGCGCAGCAGACAAACGAACCCCTGAGCATCCACACATGTACGCGAGGAGAAAAAGCAAATAAAAGCTAAGCAAAAATATTTACTTCTGAAACGTCCCGTGAGCACGTGCTCGGAGGCTTTCGCCGGTGGAATTTACTGCTGGATTTTTGTAGCTGCAAAAGCCTCTCTGTGTTCCTGCCATGCACTCCTTGCCACGCTGCTCCCACGGTGCACGCACAAGCTGCTTGATGCATGGTTATTTCTGCACTCAGGACATCTTTGTGCATAAGAAAGTAAGGCAAACCATCTAAGAGAGGAAAATATGTCTCCAATAACACCGTGCACCTGCCGTGCTAGTTAAAATTATAGCAAGGTAGCATTTTTTTTGTAGTCCCTTGTACACGGGAATTCGTCTGGGACACTGAGAGTGTTCCCACCACACAAGTGCCTCTTGTTTTCCCTCCAGATCAAGCCTGTAGAGTCCAGCAGAGGCCTCAGTCCTGCAAGGTACTAAGAATCCCAAATTCTCATGGGTTTCCATAGAGCCAAGACCAGCCTGCTCCTCACCAGAGGTCCATGGCCACCAGCAGCAGAAGACCCTCTTGGCTGATGTAGACCTTTGCAAACTCCATTGGAGCCAGTGGGAACTGGGCTTGGAGACCCTCAGCCGGTCTCTAGAGAAGCCTTTCTGATACCGCAAGTTGTTATTTACGCCTCTAACTCCAGATCTGCTATGCAAATCTGATGAAAATTGCTCCCCCCCAAATTTCATGTCCCTGGAAAGGATCTCTGTTTGGCTAGAAACTAGTGAAATTTGTCATAAAGTTGGTTCCCTTCCACATAAACACTTACACGTGACTAAGAGGAGGGCTGTTAAATCCGTCTGTGTGTAGCACGGAGAATTTTTGCTTTATGCTCTGCCTATGTCCAGCCTTCATGGTTTCATTGCCTGCCGAAACAAAAAAAAAAGACTAAACCACCCCCAAAGAAGTTGTGTGATCACTCCAGAGTCCTTGGGCTGGAAGATCATTCTGAATGAAATGAAGAACCTTACGTTTCCCAAAGGCTGGCAGATCCTGCATCAGAGCCTTTCACCTTTTCTCTCCTGATGGATCGGTCACTTCTAGTAAGCTGATGGCACTTGCAGGTGACATGCGATACAAAATTGCTCCAACACAGTATTATTGTCACCTTTTAGCTTTGCAATTCTCTTGCAAATTACCTCTTTTAACTTGGTTTATCTGTCCGACTGCCAGACGTGGAAGGTAGGGAGAAAGCAAGACATAGGCAGAGAGTTTGTTTTTCCCACGGGTTGACAAATTCCAGGCTTAAGAAGGGATCACTGTGAGCATGATCTCAGCTTGCTGTACGCTTCAGAGAGTAGAGTCTCCCTTCTCCTCAAGCTCAAGAGATGGTTCTGGAGGTAGGACCAGCTTCCAGGGGGCATCTCGGCTTGACCGAACAATTTTGAAGGAATTTCAAAAGACTTCACCACTTCTCTTTCTCTTTTGCTCCTTCCTACAGCTATTTTTGGATTCACTGGTGTTGCTGTTCCTGATTCTGGCCAACGCTGCCTTGCAAAAGACCATTTCCCCGCGTATTTGCTGAGTGTAAACACGGTCTTGCAAAAGAGACTGTGTGCTTCCAGAAGGTCTGAGGAAGAGTGGAGAAAAGGGGAGTTGCTCAAAGCACATCTGATGAGAGATCTTGTATTGACAACAAAGAGCTTCTCAAAGAAGAAATCTGGCTGCAAGCTTTCAGCGTCTCGGGCTACTGGAGCGGTTAACGAGTGAGGAAATAAATAATAGATGGAGAGAATGAGCCCTGCAAGCAGATTGGTGTTTTATGCAAAACTTAATGACTGCATTTAGCATCCTGGTATGATGATTCCTGCCTTACAGCTTAATGAAACATCGCTACCCCCCTTGTATCAGCTCTTCAGGGAGGTGTAGCCCAAATTCACACGCCTGGGTTGCTGCTAAATGGGGACAAACCAGAAGAAGCCGCTCGGTACAGACCAGGCAGAGTCCTGCCCCGTAGCCAGCCTGAATTTTCTGAATGACCAAGGCTGTGCAGCACCAGGGCTACCCTTTGCTCGGCAAACATCCCCCTTTTCCCATCTGCAAGGGCAACGGTTGGGTTTTTTTGCCTTTGCGGCCACTTTCAGAGACTGCTTAAAATTTAAAAATAAAACACAGGTTCTGCCAAGAAAACAGGTGTCCGCTCATTAATTCCTCATCACATGGATTTTACAGCAAGTGAATGATAACGAACACATGGGAAAATATCCGACTCTGATAGCGCATTGTTTCTTATATTTTTATATCGATAAACACTGACTCACCTTCAAAAGCATAATGCAAAGACAATAAAGGGAAGTACATAGGGATCTCACGGTCTTTGCTGACTCTGTTTTGTTTATCACCCCAAAACACTGTAAAAGAAATATCCATAAGCATGTCCTACATCTGCAAATATGGGCTGCAGCACTGTGTAAGAGCTGAAAAATGATGTAGAGCCTCTGCTTCCGGACACAGGAGCTGCAAACGTCGTAGGGCAATAGCAAAGCAGCTCAAGTTTGCACATACGGCTGATTTTTTTCTAGCTATAACGTTTTGGAGAATGAAGAAGTACCATATTTTTCTCATTTTTCTTTTTCTTTCCCACCAAATGCTGCATTTCATAACATTTGAAATGCTGGTAAAATGTATTTCCGATTCTTAAAGGGGACCATGCATGAAACCAAAGCCAAAAGGGGCCAGCAACGCTCATAACTAATAAATATCAAAGGGGAACATTCTTCTTCTCACCCTGCTTGCTGTAAAAGCACCAAAATCCCCACTTCAAAGTGGATCTGCCGTGCTGCAGAACACATCCTGGACGTGTCCTGAACGCAACGTACCAGCGTTTTGATGAACGCAAGAGAGAAGCGACCTAAAAATACTGTGCAGGCACATGGGCTGAGACAAAGGTGATGAGATCTCAAGCTTCCCGCTCTGATCTCTTCTGCAGGGAAGCAGGAAGGACGTCCAGACGTGCAAGACCAGGAGATGGTTTGAAGATCAAGCCTACCAGATGCAGACTGTTGGCAGAAGGAAGGAGCCAGGTGTTGGTGGGCATCAACGCTCCGGTCCAGCGTGGCAAATCCTTCCTTGCAAAAGTGTTACTCGATGTGAAAACTATTCTACACCCCCAAAAGGTGGTGGGAATTTCTTGTTATTCTCCCTGACACCAGGATATTACCTTACGTGTCCTAAAGCTTACCAAAAGCCATTAGAAGTTTTCTCATTAAAAAGAATGAAAAAGGCAGAGCTTTTCCTATAGGCGCTATTGGCTTGCGGTGTGTGAAACCCATGCTGCCGGGATTTAAACTTTGTCCTTTAATAGACTTCATTTGGGCTCATATTCACATATTCCCAGGAGGCTCGGGATGATGAGATCTAAGTACCCCCACTCCCCAACTAAAATTCACTGCATGGCTCTGAGGGGGGTATTTTCACAGAATCCCAGAATGGCAAGGGTTGGAAGGGACCTCGGGAGATCACCCAGTCCAACCCCCCTGCTCAAGCAGGTTCTTCTAGAGCATGTTACACGGACTTCATCCAGGCGGGCTTTGAATATCTCCAGAGAAGGAGACTCCACAGCCCCCCTGGGCAGCCTGGGCCAGGGCTTGGGCACCCTCAAAGTCAAGAAGTTCTTCCTCATATTCAACTGGAACCTCTTATGTCTCAGTTTGTGCCCATTGCCCCTTGTCCTGGCGCTGGGCACCACTGCAAAGAGTCTGGCTCCGTCCTCGGGACACCCACCCTTAAGATATTTGTATGCATTGATGAGGTCCCCTCTCTGTCTTCTCTTCTTCAGGCTGAATTTTGGTGGCAACACATCCTGGGCAAGAAGTAGATGGTGGTGAACAGCCAGAGCGGAGTCTCTCCCAACACATTTTATCACAAAGCACAGCCCAAACCGGGGCAGGGTCTGGCTCTAGCGGGTACCCACCAGCAAACCAGGCTGCACCCCTCTGCCTGCAGACGGGAGTGAAGTCCCCTGCTCCCCCCAGCACGCGTATGTTGGTCCTCAGGCACTCCATGGCGATCGTAGCTGAGGTCAGCTCTCCCACCGAGATGCCAGGGCATTTCTCTGGGTCCCCCTCTTCCCTGCAACCCCACACTCTCTCAGCCCATGCCTCTGCCCGCACCTTGCCCAGGCAGAGGCCAGGGAGCCAGTGGTGATGGCTTCGGGTCTCTGCTCTCACAAAATAGCTTGGCTGCTAAAAAGGAGCCCTCGCCCCAACCCCATGCAACGCTCCAGGCTTGGTGAAGAGTGGCTGGAAAGCTGCCTGGTGGAAAAAGACCTGGGGGTACTGGTTGACAGCCGGCTGAGTATGAGCCAGCAGTGTGCCCAGGTGGCCAAGAGGGCCAATGGCATCCTGGCTTGTATCAGGAATAGTGTGGCCAGCAGGAGCAGGGCAGTGACCGTGCCACTGTACTCGGTGCTGGTGAGGCCACCCCTTGAACACTGTGTTCAGTTTTGGGCCCCTCATTACAAGAAAGACGTTGCCTTGCTGGAGCATGTCCAGAGGAGAGCAACCAAGCTGGGAGGGGTCTGGAGCACAAGGCTTACGAGGAGCGGCTGGGGGAGCTGGGGGAGTTTGGGCTGGAGAAGAGGAGGCTGAGGGGAGCCCTCATCTCCCTCTACAACTGCCTGACAGGAGCAGGGAGCCAGGGGGGGGTCGGGCTCTGCTCCCTGGTAATGGGCGATGGGATGAGGGGGAATGGTCTGAAGTTGTGCCAGGGCAGGTTTAGGTTGGACATGAGGAAAAACTTCTTCCCTGAAAGGGTTGTCAGGCTCTGGAATGGGCTGCCCAGGGAGGTGGTTGAGTCTCCATCCCTGGAGGTATTTAAAAGAAGGGTCGATGAGGTGCTTAGGGACAGGGTTTAGTGGTGGGATGGCAGGGTTAGGGGAACGGTTGGACTTGATGATCTTAAAGGGCTTTTCCAACCAAAGCGATTCTGTGATTCTATGATCTGCGATAGCTGTTTATCTGTTGTTACTTTTACTTGCTGTTCCAAGCGCTACTTTCTTTTCCTTGATTTTCCTTTTATCATGCACAAGCATCCCACCCAAATTTCTGTACGTCTCTCTTTTTTTTTTTTCCCCCCTCTTTGTTACCACATAACAAAAATGTTTCTCTTATATTAATTTTGTTACTCAGGCGAAGTAAACCATCGCTCCTCGCTATGTCGTATAAAAGCCAGAAACGGAGTGACTCAGTCGTGCAGGATTTTATTTAAACCATTTGTCCTGTGGTCAGAGTAGATTAAAGGCAGATCAGGTTGCCCTCGGAGCAACACTGGGACAGTGAGAGTGAGAGATGTTGGCACTTGCTCCTCAAACCACATGCAGCTCGCGTGACTGCAGCTTCCTCCGGCCTCCCTTCGCCTTCTGCAAAAGCATCTCCGTGCGGGAGCACCTGCGGGTGCATGGGCTGGGGGGGACCAGCCTGTCCCCCGCCACCAGCCCAGCAGGGCACTGCAGGGTGACAACCCCCCAGGGATGGGTCCTGCACCCCCCGGGGACGGGCAGGTGAGGAGGAGGAGGAGGAGGTGGTGGGAAAGCGCATTTAGCATCTCCTCGTCCCTCCACACACCGAGGGGTTCCTGCTGGGTTTCTTGCTCGTGCTGCTCATCTGCAGAAGGGTTAATCAGTCTGGGAGCACAGGGAGGGTATGTCGAAGGTTTTGGGATGAAAATCCAAAGCCTCACGGAAGATCTGAAATAAAATACATGTGATAAACTGGCTGTTCTCTGCAGAGACGTCCCTGCTGGACCATAACGATTGCAAAAGGATCCAGGTGTGATTTAATTGCTTTCAGTAGTTGCTGTTACAGCATCACCACCATGCACTTGGTGGAGGTTTGGGCTGAGGTGAAAGATGGTAAAATCCAAAGCCGTTGGAGGTGGCCCTGACCATGGTTTCACACTGTGAAGTGGTCAGGGATGACACTGGGTCCTCTCCTCTCCCTGGCGGTGTCTGCTTGCCCTCCTGCTACCCCGAGCAAGGATCCCTCCTGTGCCAGCACAGCTGGCCACACGATTCCACCACGAACCGAACTGGGAATTGATCTGGCTTTAAAATAACCCAGCAGAAAAGTAACATTTGGTTTAATTTTAAGGAGCATCATTTCCCTGATCTGGCGCTCGGCACGTGCCAGCACCAGAGGAGCAGGAGCCGCGGGACGGGGAGGGAACCAGCAAGGGAAACACCTTGAGCTGCTGTCGCTGAAGGTAGCCACAGCCTCCCTGAGCTCCAGGAACATTAACCATTTATTTAGAAATTGAATTTAGGGCTTCATTAGCTCTAAGCAAAGCATTATACAAACCTGAGCCTTTCTTCTTTCTCCGTCCTGTGGCAACTCTGACAGCGGATGGCCAGGGTCTCTTCTGGCTCTCTCACCAAAACACAAAACCACAAAAGTGCTGTAAAAAGAGAGAATAAACACAAACCCGCAGTGTGAACTGTTGCAGACTGTCCTTTCGTGGCCACAAAGGACATTTCTAGGTCCTTACATATCCACGCATATGTAAATGTAGCACATAGGAGGCTGGCTAGCTGAGCCCGGGCAGTGCCCATGCCATGCACCATAGATTTATGCGAAGCTTTTCTCCCAAATTCATCAATCCAGCAACTCACTTAAACCAATAAGTTCCTCCATATTAAAAAAATACATTGAAGGCTTTGATTAACTGCATCTTTCTGAATTCACCCTTCAGATCCAGGGAATGGGCTTGCAGTTGGGGATGCAAATGTCAAATCAACTCACTACCCTAATCCTCGGAGAACCAAAGCCTGGCAGCCTTGCATCCGTTTTTATTACAGATTACAACTCTTGTGATCAGTTACTCCACGAAATTACTCAGTTCTTCCAGTTTACAAAGTCAAAATATGATTGCTCTTCAAAGAATGCAAACTTGCATAAATTAATCTCTTCATCTAGGGATCTAATGGTTTTTTACCAATTTTATACAAAAACATTGCCATGTGTGGGCTCCATAAATCTCTCTCACCCTGTTGCTCGTTACTTTCCCCAGATGCTTTGAACTTTTTGCAAAAAGTTGCTTAACCAAAAAAACACAGCTGCCACATGTTGTAATTTCCTCTTGGGGGGCATCTGTTGCCGTCTTCACGATGGTTTTGCCAAATTTCCTGAGGATTTTTTCTGTATTTGTTGTATTTCTCAGTATCTTTTTAATTTTATCCCAGAAAACAAAGCTGCTTGTTACTGTGTTTTCAGCACCTTCCCAATGCCCTGAGGGATGCAGTTGCATAAACTCAGGTTCTATTCAGCTCTTAGTAAAGAAAGCAGATTTCCCAGCCCTTTGAACTCTCTCAGACAAGTTTTCCAGTGCTTATTGGGTGTCTGACTTTTTGTCTGTTGGTGTCGAATTCAGGGGAGGAAAGGAGAGAGGAAACACCTCCATAAGACAATAAATTTCCCAAAAAAAGGAATAAAAGGTCACGATGTGAAATCTACCTTTGTGTTCCACTGCCCAAATGCTTCCCCTTGTGCTCATGAGGGCTTCTCCTGACTTCAAAGGGGTTCTTTTTGGAGAAGGTGAGTAGGACTTGGCCCGTATTCCCGATGACAAACACTGACATTCCTTGGGTGACCTCTAAGCCCAACACATCAAAAGTTTTGCTTAACTTGCACCTCCAAAATATGTCTGCAGAGGCACAAACAGCTCCTCTGTTGTAAAATGAGCAGGCACATGCCAAAATGCATAAAGCCACAAGCAGAAGGCCATGAAGATCTCTGCTCTCTCACGAACGGGGTCTTTGAGATGGAAATAGGTGAAATTTAGACTGGGGTAACGCTCACCACAAAGGAACGTGGGGGTGCTTTTGGGGGTCCCCTCACGGTGACCAGCGGCCATCTGGCAAATGCCCGGCCGTGCCCCACCGTGGCGGTGGTCTGACATTTGACACGGGGAATGGAAGCAGCGGTAACGTGGTCCTGATGCTGTTAGGGGCTGCACCGCACGTCAGGGGCGCTGGGGGAATCGGGGTGACGGGCTGGAGGAATGCTGCCTCTGTGTGAAATGAAAAACTAGCCCAAAGTTTGGGTTGCAGCGCAAAACCATTCTGCGTGAGCGCCCCTGGGTTGCGGCTGTATCCCCCTCCATGCATGACCTGATGCACGCTGGTCTGCGCAAGCTGCTTCTCCTCTCCAACATCCAGCAGTGCTGGGGGCCAAGTGATGCTCCATACATCACCACTCTTTGCTCTTTCCAGCCCAGAACTTTCCCCACTTTTGGAAAAATAAACAAGGGTTTGGCAGGAAGGGCACTAGCTGTGTCTCCAGCAACCACCACCTGCTCCTCAGGCTTTCTTCTAGGGACCCTCCTGCCTCCCCATGGCCACCATGGGTGGAGGTGGGTTGCCAAACACTGCAGCGACATGGAGATAGAAGACAAACAGCCGCACGCCCACACAGAAAATGGGCTCAATTACTCCATCCCTTCTGTAGTTTGCATTAACTAAATGGCCTAAATAACCATATCTATTTCCAGACCTTGAGGGCATAGGTACCATTTTGCAGCAACACGACGTTTCCCAAGAAAAGTTCCCGGTTCAAGGAGCTCAAGCAGGGATCTTGACTCACTGTTTTCTAACTGTACTTGGGGATCTGTTTTACTGTGTGGCCTTCTAAAAGTTTATTTCTCTCCTGACTAATATGAGGAGTGAGTGAATGATTTTATTTGGCAGATATTGCTCATTTCTCCCATTGTTTTTTTTTGCTGGCTTTTTTTTTGGTTGTTGTTTCTTTTTGAAACCACAGATAAAATTAGCTGAGTTTGAGTTCTGTTTTGCCTTCTGCAGCTTAATTTTAAGTGCAAATCTTGTCATCGTTCCTCTCCCCTGAAGACAAGGAGCTGAGAGAGGAGTGTGAGTAAGCCAGAGTTTATCATCTCCTTCCTTCCCCTTACTCTTAAAGAAATCTACCTTTTTCATCATGGCTAAAGCAAATTTGATGGAAAAGCTGGCGTGATTCACCAGAAGTTGTCTGTAACATGAACGTCAGGGTGCAGAGCCCGAGTCACAGAATCACAGAATCCCAGGATGGCAAGGGTTGGAAGGGACCTTGGAAGATCACCCAGTCCAACCCCCCTGCTCAAGCAGGTTCTCCTAGAGCATGTTACACAGGACTTCATCCAGGTGGGCTTTGAATATCTCCAGAGAAGGAGACTCCACAGCCCCCCTGGGCAGCCTGGGCCAGGGCTCCATCACCCTCAAAGTCAAGAAGTTCTTCCTCATATTCAACTGAAACCTCTTATGTCTCAGTTTGTGCCCATTGCCCCTTGTCCTGGCGCTGGGCACCACTGCAAAGAGTCTGGCTCCATCCTGGTGACCCCCACCCTTGAGATATTTGTAGGTGTTGATGAGGTCCCCTCTCAGCCTTCTCTTCTCCAGGCTGAACAAGCCCAGCTCCCTCAGCCTTTCCTCCTAGGGGAGATGCTCCAGTCCCCCCATCATCCTCGTTGCCCTCCTCTGGACTCTCTCCAGGAGTTCCTCATCTTTCTTGAACTGGGGAGCCCAGAACTGGACCCAGTGCTCCAGGTGGGGTCATGCAAGAGGAGCGACCCCATTCCCTCCCTTCTCCCCCCATGCTCCCACCTGAGCCACCACTCGCCCCATCCTACAACCAACTTCCCAGCAGCCGGAGAAGCAGCAAAGAGACGGATCTACACTTGGTGGAGCCTGAGTTGTCTTCCACCTTCCTTGGTTTTATTGCACTGGCTAATAGCTCTGGGGTTTTTCCCATCTCCCCATCAAGGCTGAGGGGCACAA
Source organism: Butorides virescens (assembly GCA_017310255.1). Taxonomy (NCBI): domain Eukaryota; kingdom Metazoa; phylum Chordata; class Aves; order Pelecaniformes; family Ardeidae; genus Butorides; species Butorides virescens. Next base: position 132,732 of record JADKXX010006942.1, read on the forward strand.
TTTGTTTTGTGCCTGACATTGCTATTCAGGGCTTAGGTGGGAATTACCAACACGCACAAAGGGAATCATTAGACATCTCCACATCCCATACGACCGGCCGTTCATTGTAATCCTAGGCTTAGTACCCCTGGTAGCGCTGCTCTTGCAGTAATGCAATATACTGTCAGAATCGCGGCAGGACAGTCTTTCAAACACATCATTTTATGGAACGCCGGTGTGAAATTTGAAAAGGAAACAGGGAAAGAAAGGCCAACCTCAGCTCCAGGAGCTCAGTGCCTCCAAGAGCCGGGCCCTTCGGAAGCAATGCCCTCGCAGCCGTCCCTGCTATCCTTCTGTTTTAATGATCCATTTGCCTACAGTTTGCAGAAGCAGACTCTGTAATATAATTAATCTTTGACTATAAAGCAACTGCTGCGCTGCAGCGAGGCTGAGAAAAATATGCCTTCTGGAAAGTGCTTTGTCTTAAAATACACTGCCCCCCTAATATGTGTTCTCATAACAGTGTGAAGGGGAAAACCATTTGGAAGGGTATGTTATTTCTCGGTGCTTCGTGTTGGAATTCATGTCACTGTAGAAGTTATTATTGTAATAAAAAGTAAAAATGAGTTCTCAAAATACACTCTTAGCATATTATTCAGGACAGCCTGTAAGCAGAGCCTTAATGTTAAGCACATGCATGGATCACTCTGAAGTCAAACCAAAGATTTCTGCTGCGAGTAGGGATGAATTTAAGTTAGCTGTTTTCCTGACTCAGGACTCCACGCCGACCCTCCAGATAATATAAAAAGACAGACAGAAACTCTTGGGCAAAAAAAAAAGTCCTAATCATATTAAATCAGTGGTAAATTCCCCTTCACCATACTGCAGCCCAGACTTCATTGCTAGTTTAGGCCAGAGTAAATTGCTGTGTTTGTTTTTAGAAACAGTCCTGCGCTAGCCGTGGAGCCAGGCATGCATGTGGCACTGCACCGTACGCTCCTTGCCATTGCACAGCACCCATTCCAAAAGGGATTAAACTCCATCTTTGGGTCGCTTTGCCTCTTCTACAGGTTTTGTGAAGGTTGTTCCAGTCCCTCTTGCTCTGATGGTTAGAAACCTTCCCCACCGTGTCCAGGATCAGTTTTGCCTTCTCCCACAGTTTACAGCTCCTCTCACTACTTACAGGTTCTTCTGGATGTTCTCACACGTATTTTGAGCCTTCATCGTACAGAGCTGAGCAAAACCAACCTCTCCTACTTTCCTGTTAGAGGAGGGGTTCCATGTCCCAGCCATCTAACAGACCTTCTCTGAATCCCTTCTAGTTTAAATTAATTGTTCTTGAAGAGAGTCACCAGAACAGCACGGCTTTTTGAGATGCCTTTCTCTAGACTTTGGGCAATGACAGGAATATTCCCTTATCTCTCTTGGAAATAACTGGGTGGGCACACCAAGAGCTGAGTTTGCTCTATTCATCATCCCCCATCCCTGGAAACATTCAAGGCCAGGTTGGATGGGGCTCTGGGCAACCTGATCTAGTTAGCAGTGTCCCTGCTGACTGCAGGGGGGTTGGACTCGATGACCTCTAGGGGTCCCTTCCAACCCAAAACATTCTATGATTCTATGATCAGCGCACTGTGTGTCGCGGCGGCGTTGTTATGCCATGAAAGTGTAATGCTCCATCGCCTCCTCTCTGTTTTCCAGTTTGATGAAATTGCTTCTCAGCCTTAACCATGACTTTCCACCGCTTGCACCTTATCATCCTGCTCCTGCGCCTCTGCAGCTTAAAAAGCCAGAATCTCAGCCTGGGATCTTCCTTCCGGAAAGAAACCTGGGTTGGTTTTTTTTTTTTTATTTCTTATATTCTTTATTATTATTTAATCTTCTATTCTTCATTTCTTATATTTTAAAAATATAAGTTTGAAGTTAAGTTTTAAGACTACAATAAAAAATTTTAGAACGATGCTCTCAACATTTGTGGTAGGAAACGCTGGGCTCTCGGTGAGGCGTCCCGCTGGGTTCCATACGTCTCAGTCGACGATCGGATTCGCCCTGGAAAACTCTGAGCACAGCAAGGAGCACCCAGCAGTGCCCCAGGCTCACCGGGGACGGCTCACACCGTCGCCACTCCAATTTTAAGGGCAGAGAAGGGAAGCCGTGATCTGGAACCTGCTGCTACCCCGACAGCAAAACTCCCTTCTGCCACCGGCGGAGAGCGCGGCTCATCAGCAGGGAAATGCAAACAGGACGGCGTTTTCGGCACCGGGGAGGAGCACGTTGCGATGATGTTTGGTTTAGATGGCACTTCAGAGGCATGGGCATGACACCAGGGTTTCTGGAGGTCTTTGCTCATCAGAGTAGGAGCAAGGTTTGTTTGGGTGTTGCAACTCAGCTATCGCCGCTGGGTTTACACATCTTCCTGCAGTAGGTTTCCCGGAGATTTCTCTGGTTTATTAAAGATTTATTGTGTTATTTTCATGCAAAGAAAGAACAGGATGCTTTATACTCCGGAAATACTACTAAGCCCATAAAATCCACCCCAAGGGGGCAGATGAGCTTCGACACCAGCATCCTGTCCCCGAGAGGTGGCTGCCGAGGGCGGGGTGGTGACATTCAGGGACCCCAGAGGGACAGCTCCCAAAAGGCTCTGCCAGCCCCAGCAACCCAGCTCGGGCACATCCCGGGTGGGAGCCTCTGCCCCCCCTTGCCACCAGCATCACCCCCAGGGCTGCGTCCTGATGAGCAGCGCGGAGGCAATGGCCTCCGTGCCACCGCTGACAAAACTGCAGGTGACCTCAATGGGAACCTGAAAAGCCCTGACTTTTTAAGGAGCAAATGCAGGAAAAAGGGTAAAGCAGCGTATGTGGCAAATACAGGCTGTCTGAAAAGCTGGGAGATTGAAATTCTGCAGCTTAGGATCAGGTTGTTCAGAGGATTTACAAAGTATGATAGCAACCGATGCAAAACATTTTAACAAACCCTCTGCATGGCGTTTCTCATTAAAAAGAAAAAAAAACCAAAACAAAAAAACAAACCAAAAAACCCTTATTGGCGTCAGCACAACGTTTTTGATCTTTCATCTGGTTCAACTTCCATCACCCTGAATTCAGGGGAAAAAAATGTAATAGTTTGGAAAAATTTCCCCGCACTGAAGTTCTGTGAAGCGCAAGCCCTGCGGTGCAGGGATCTCCAGCAGGGACAACTGGTGCCACCTAGGCCAGGAAAGCTGAGAAATCTAGCAGGCAGCAGGCAAATTTCTTTAATAAAGAATGAAAACAAAATAACGCCCACAGATGCACCCATGCAAACTCATTTGAGGCTTTGACATTATATAGGACTTAAAGCATTTCATTACTAAAACTTTTTAATGGAGATGATGAAACAGGGATGCAAAGCAGATGGAAAGCGTGCCAGCAGTACGTCTCCTGCTTTTTGCTTTTTATTTTTAAACGTAGAACCATAGAATGTTTTGGGTTGGAATGGACCCCTAGAGGTCATCCAGTCCAACCCCCCTGCAGGGAGCAGGGACAAGGGACATAGGTGGGTTTGTAACACTTCCCCAAGAGGCAAAACAAGCTCTTGTGGACCCATACCTACACATCTGGTGAAACCTGCCAAGACCACAGCTCTGCAAAATCCATAACCTCTCCCTGCTTTATCAGGAAATATCAGCTACTGCCAGTTACCGTGACTCAAAGATGCATTTCTCATCCTTTCCATCTCCTCAAGATAGCTGCTCATTACAAGAACTTATTCAGACAAAAGTCAAGAGTGAAGCGGCCTTCCTTCCTACCATGCAATTTGTCGAGATACTTAAAGGAATTTTAGGAAAGCAAACCCACACTGAGCATCAGGCTGACGAGGCAGAGAGCTGCCAAGTTATTATTACAGCATTTTGTTATTATTTAATAGGAAGCATCCCAGACATCTTAACAAACAGGAGTCCCTCGCGGCTCTTTTGCACAGTATTTCTTGGATCCTGTGACTCAGCACTTTATCGACACAGCAATGATGTGAAAAATAAGACTCGAAGAGGCAACGGGCAGCAGGTCAGAAGTGCTGGGTGCGCTTGGCAGGACAGCCTTGGTGGGACCCGCAGGAGCCCCCAGGCCTCTGGGCTTGTCCCTTCCAACGGGAAAACATCCATCCCACTGCCCAAGGAAAGGATGCTGCACCGATGCCGGGTAAACAACGCAACGTATCTGTCTAAAGGAAGACTCCAGTCATGCTAGAGCATTTCCCAACCTCCTCATGGTGGCCATATGAGGGATGAAAACTGGTTTCACACCAGCCTTTGCTGACAGCAAAATATAATGAAAAACATTTATATGAAACAATGTAGACCACATACTAATTGGCATTTTATGTAACCACCCTGAAGATCATAAGATTTCAATTTAGCATAGCTAATCACGGCATCGATCGCGTTCCCCTGGAGCCGTGCGTTACTCCGAGGGCGTACGCCTGCGCTGCTGTCCTGCAGCTCCAAATCACGTCCATGGATGTACATTCCCATCTTGTCAAGCCCTTCAAAGCAAAATAAATACTGAGAGCACAGGAAGCCCGATGGTGGTGGCTGTGAAATAGGTCCACAGCTGTGAAACGGGAAAAAGAAGGAATTAAAATGCAGCCCGGTCCATTGAACAACTCCCTGGAAGGAGGCTGTAGTGAGGGGGGGGTTGGCCTCTTCTCCCTGGTAACGGGCGATGGGACAAGGGGGAATGGTCTGAAGTTGCGCCAGGGCAGGTTTAGGTTGGACATCAGGAAAAGTTTCTTCACCAAAAGGGCTGTCGGGCTCTGGAATGGGCTGCCCAGGGAGGTGGTCGAGTCCCCATCCCTGGAGGGATTTAAAAGAAGGATGGATGAGGTGCTGAGGGACAGGGTTTAGTGGTGGGATGGCAGGGTTAGGTTAACAGTTGGACTTGATGATCTTAAAGGGCTTTTCCAACCTAAACGATTCTATGATTCTATGAACTCGGCCACCACTGGTGAGTCAGTAGCTGTTAGGAAGCCTGAAAGTCTTCAAGGGTACCTGGGCCCTGGGACCTTTGGACTTTACGTCTTAGGTAAGGGTATATCAAGAAAGGCAAATGCAAGGGGACGGGAGGACGTGGCTGTGGAGGACAGGAGGACACAGACAGGGGGACTCCCAGCAGTTTCTCCGCCCGCTGTGTCAGTGGTTCTGCGGGGAGCAGCATCCCAGCCATCACCCAGGACATTTCTCCCACCGCAATGCGCAGATGCCCCAAAGCCAGATCCTGTTCGAGCGTTGGGTCTGTGTTTTCAAAAATACAGACATTTTAAAATGTCCAGCCCATCCTCTCGCTGGTTGGCAAGGAGAGCAAGGTCTCAGCTGCGGGCCACGTCCAGGGATGTGGCAGCAGAAGCAGCATGCCCGGGGTGCGAGCCCCATCGAGCTCGGGGGCTTGCACCACTCGCTAACATCTGAGGCCGGGCATTACCCCAGGACCTGGAAATGGAAACATTTCTATCTGCTGTGCCTTCCAATGAAGATTGCCAGGCTGGGCATCTTGCTTCAGACCTGGAGCTCATGCCAAGTTTGTCTGCGAGGTTAGCAAAAAATTCATGATGGACCTCTTCTAGGAGTCTCCTCCTTTTTCCTAAATATTTGCTAAGGAACCACACACCCATGTGGAGCCGAATGAAATAATTCCGTGTGCTGGTCATGACCTGCCGCTGCTCTCCTGCGTGTATGTAAACAAAACGAGTTGCATCACACTTCGGTTTTTAAACTTCTGAGTCATTTCTGTCTAAACATCATTTTTGGCATAGCATCTTGGGCATTTTCTACCTTAAAAGTTGGGGTTTTTTTTTTCTTTGCAGGAACCCCAGCTACTGTAAAAACCTTACTTTTAATACGAATCAGGGGTTGGAGAACGCAGCAGAGATACTTTTTCTCCCTCCTGCAGGCTGGGGGATGCAATGCAGCAGTTTGGTCCCTCTCTTGGTTCCCCCAGGTGTCACTCTGCTCCCCCAGTTACCCCCAGCCCTCTTTGCTCCATGTCCTGAGGGCCAGAAGCAATAAAAAAAAAAGCAATGCAGAAATTTTTGGTGGGTTTCCCTTCTGTGGCTTTGCAGAGCGCTGGCACGGGGCTGTTCCGCTCCCCCAGCTCCCCCCCAACCTTCTCCAAGGGAGCAGCAGCATCTTGCAAAGAGCCTGAAACCTCCCGAGCTGCATTTTGCTTCCCTCCTCTCCTTCCCCCAGCTCCAGGCCAGGGCATAAAAATACGACCGGTCACGCAAGAGAAGCATTAAAAAAAAAAAAAAACAACCCCAAGAGCCTCAGCGGCGGGGAGGAGAGGGTGCTCGAGCGGGTCCAGGGCCGCTCTGCGGGGTGGGCACGTGGGCGGCCGCGAGTGCCGGCGAGAAATTAGGTCCAAGGTAATCGGAGTTAAAAACAAACCCACCAGGTCCCGTACCCGGGGTTGTTGTTTTCTGGTTCGAGGTTGCTCAGGAAGTTTGCAGCAGGATACGCCGATGACCTCTGCTCGGGCAATGGTGTTAACACTTCGCTTACCTTCTCTCCCACAATAAATGGCGTGTTTCCTCCCTGGGAATCTGGCTTTGGCTGCAGGTTTCCTGTGCTGGGGAGCGGCTTAACCCTTTGGGAGGTCCCGTGCCCCTGCCCCCATGGGCACCTCAAGGGCTGGGGGGCATAGAATCATAGAATCACAGAATGGTTTGGGTGGGAAGGGACCCCCAGAGGTCACCCAGCCCAACCCCCCTGCAGGAGCAGGGACACCTTGAACCACATCAGGTTGCTCACAGCCCCGTCCAACCTGGCCTGGAATGTTCCCAGGGATGGGGCCTCCACCACCTCTCTGGGCAACCCCTGCCAGGGTTTCACCACCCTCATTGTAAAGAATTTCTTCCTTATATATAGTCTAAACCCACCCTGTTTTAATTTAAAGCCATTACCCCTTGTCCTGACACAGCTGGCTCTGCTAAAAAGATTGTCCCCCCCTTTCCTATGGGCCCCCTTTAGGTACTGAAAAGCCATAATCAGGTCTCCCCCCAGCCTCCTCTTCTCCAGGCTGAACACCCCCAACTCTCCCAGCCTGGCCTCATAGCAGAGGGGCTCCAGCCCTCGGATCATTTTAGTAGCCCCTCGGAGCATTTTAGTAGCCCTCCTCTGGCTCCGCTCCAACAGGTTCGTGTCCTCCTTGTGCTGAGGGCTCCAGAGCTGGACACATCCCATGGGTCAGGAGGGTGCAGGTGGAGCCTCATTGCTCCCCAGCGGGGACACCAGAGCCAGGGCAGGGTGGGATGGGGTCTCCTTGAAGGTGGCGGGACTGCCATGGCAAGGCTTGGGGAAAGGAAGGAAAATGGAATAAAAGGAAAAATGGAAGAAACCAGCATGGGTTGCCATTTCCAGGCAGAAAGCAAGCAGTGCTTCAGCTGGGGATGAAGGGAGATGGGCAGGTCCAAGCCCACAGGGATGGGTTCACATTGACCTTTTGTCTGAAGTCACCTGGAGGGAAGCAGCCGTGATGGGGCCGGGGACAAGGCAAGAGATGGGTTCAGCCATTACGCAGCAGCCCAAGGATGGTCCGCGGGGCTGTGGGGCGATGGGGAGAGGTTCCCGCATGGAGAACTTGGCAAAAGCACTGGGGGGGGCTGCGGGGTGGCGCGGGAGGGAGCTCACGGGGCTTCTCATATCCTGGCAGAAGAAACACTGCAAATAACACCAGGATAACTCCTACTGATAGCCACGAGGTACGGGCATGGGGGGCATCCCCCTCCTCCGTCTGCCAGGACAGCCCAGCCGCTCGCGGGGCTGGTGGGATCCTGGCCGGTCAAGTGCGACACCTCCCGAGGTTAAAAAAATGCTTTGTTCTCACCCAAACAAACGGGAAGATAAATCTGGGAACAAGTTGTATCGCAACGGTTGGACACTAATAATATCCTGGGGTGGCTGGGAGGCACCCCAAAGCCTGGAGGGGCTCGGGCTGCGGTAGCCGTGGTGCTCAGCCCTCCCTGCCTGCCCACTTGGATCCCTTTGGGATACGGCAGCAGTTTGGACTCGTTGGCTGCCAGCAACGCTGTACTCAGTTATCCGCGCTTTATAGGAGGGAAGGAAGGAAGAAGTAATGAAAAACAAACTAACAAGTTGTTTGTTTGGCTTTGCTTTTTTTTTTTTTTTTTAAATTGAAAATGAAATCGAAGTTATTTTCAGCCAAAGAACAGCCAAAAATTCAGGGTCTGTGCAGGCTGCTCTGCTTAACGCCCTGACCATGGAGGCCAGAACACAGGATGGCCCATTCCAGAATCGCCCGTGGATACGAAATAAAGGTTTGCTAGCCAGAAAAATCATCTTCATGGTGGGGAGTCCTGTGGAGGGACCTCTCCGGAGGGAGCATGAGCGACTCCTCGGGAAAGCCTTTGCTTTGTCCCAAGACCTGCTCTGTCCCCATTGCTCCCAGGTGTCTTGCAGCCCCTAATGAGCTTTGGATTAAATATCCAGGGCCGGGGGAGGGCGGGGGGGTGGAAATCCCATCCTACCCCTTTGAAACTGGAAGCACCCTGGGTGGGAGCTGGGATATATCTTTACCCTCCACCTCTGCAACCCCCTGCCCTTGCTGGGTCCCTCCAGGGCTGCAGCGCTGCAAGGCGGAGGGGGCAGCATCGCCCCCCAGGCTCTGATGGCTCCTGCTGCTTTGGTTTAATTGCACTTTGTCGCTGGGGGGCGGGGGGGGTTGCAACAATGGCTCAAAAACAGGCTCTGGAAAGAGCGACTCACTCGCTGAGCCCTTGAGGATGTTGTTTATATGTTAGATCCTGTTTTCTTCCTCCAGCAAAGTGCTTCTCCTCCCAGGTGCATCTCCTGCGGCTCCCCACCACGCTGGGGCGAGAGGCGGCTTCCTGCCGGCGTGACCCCGCCGGGGGAGCGGGGCTCGGCCGGGGGGTGCCCCCCGCTGCCGCCCCGGGCAATGTCTCCCCGAAAGGGGAAGAAGGGCTGAAACCAAGGGCCTGGGCTGGCCGACGTCGCAAAGCCATAAATGAAACCCCCCCCCCCATCTCCGTGGTGGTGAAGGCAAGACCTGGGTTGAGCGCAATCATAGAATCATAGCATCACAGAATGGTTTGGGTGGGAAGGGACCCCTAGAGGTCACCCAGCCCAACCCCCCTGCAGGAGCAGGGACACCTTGAACCACATCAGGTTGCTCACAGCCCCGTCCAACCTGGTCTTGGATGTTCCCAGGGATGGGGCCTCCACCACCTCTCTGGGCAACCTGTTCCAGTGCTTTACCACCCTCATTGTAAAGAATTTCCTCCTTAGATCCAGTCTAAACCTACCCTGCTTTAGTTTAAAACCATTACCCCTTGTCCTGTCACAGCTGGCCCTACTAAAAAGATTTTCCCCATCTTTCCTATGGGCCCCCTTTAGGTACTGAAGGCGATGCACACTTGATGGGTCACCCAGGTTATTTGGGTCCATGTGGAGCTCCGGGCATCCTTCAGCCACATCGGGGACCACAGCAATGCTAAGTGTCCGGGGAGCTCGGGGTGGAAGGGTCACCATCACCACGAGACCTTCCGTGGGTGACCACTGCCTGGGCAGCCCATGGGAAGCCCTCGGGCGCTAGCGTGAGCGGCTTTCGGGGTGCACAGAGGCTCCCGATGCCCCGGCGTGATTTTCCACAGGGATTCTTCCTGACGACGCTTCAAAATGACAGAAAACGGGACACTGGGGCTGTTTCCACCACATACTTGCCGGAGCTGCTCTGGGGGGGGGACGCTGACTCGGGGGGACAGGCCAAAAAAAAATTGATATTTCTAATTTTACTCCAAGAGAGGGAAGCTGTGAGCCCCATGTGCCGTGCATGAGGATACGGTGGTGCCACCAGCCCAAGGGGCTCGTGCTGCAGCCTGGAATGCTCAGGGGGACCCTGGGCGGGGGGGGACACCCACCTCCCACCCTGCCTCCAGCATCTCCCACCGCACCGGCGGCCGCGGCCGCTGCCCGGGCTGACACGTCCCCTCGTTAGGGGAGGGGAGATGGGAACCGGGACATGGGCCGGGAGCGCAGCAGCTGCCAACATGGGAATGTTTGAACAAGGAGCGAAACCTCATTTAAACAAATAAATAAACAAGCTGACATCCTCTGGGCCCAGGTTTATGATAATAAAAACAGAGCGCGCAGCTTGTGGGAGGAAAATACATCGTGTATTTTCACATCTCCCATTTCCTCCTAGACCGTCGCAAGAATTTCCTCCGAGTCCATCGCTTCCTTCTGACATTTTGGAGCTCAGAAATCCGTAGCTGAGCCCGGTGCCCTCTCCTTGACGAGTGACGCAGGAAGGAGCGGCTTTGAAGGATACCTCGCAGCCAGATTTTTGCGCCCGGTTGCTTTGAAGTGCTGGAGGCCGGGCAGAGACAAAGCAGAGCCAGGCATGGGAGCCGACCACCTCCCAACCTGCTCTTTTCCCCCTTTTCCAGCCTCGTAACGACCCCGGAGAGCGGTGCAGAGCAGCGCTGTCCACGTTCATTTACCCCCACGAGGGTCTTCTCCCACCAGGCTTTTCCTATTGATTTCCAGGGGATTTTCAAGCATATCCCTAATTCTGAGAAAATAAGATGCAGCTGGGACCCATGCTTGCACTTCCAGCTGAATCCATTCCTTTTCTTTTTTTTTTTTGGTTTTTTTTTGTCTAATTAAAAACCTCTCCTGCAGAACCCCACATCGCGCCGGCGCAGCACCCATCAACGCGGTGCAAAGCTGTGGTTTTCAAGGGGGTAAACTGAGGCACCAAGCAAGCAACGTGCTTAATCACCCTCCCAGCTCCACTGCAGAGTCCAAAATAGCCTCCCTAAGCCTTAATTCTTATTTTCATGTCAGGGTGCTTTAAAAAGTGGGGGCGAAGCGTTTTCCTGGCATCTCAGCACCCCTCGTGCCAGAGCAGCGCTTTGTTATTTTGCCCTCAGTTGTGAATGGGCTTAAAAATCTAAATCAAAGATTACAGTAAACAGGTTATGGACATGTGAGCTGGGATATCCTGGAAAGCCCCAGCTGCCCTGAAAATGAAAAAAAAAAAAAAAAAGAAAAAACCCCCCATGTTACAAGTGCATGGCAGTGTCCTTTAATGGAGGTGAAGGTGCCCTAATGCTGCCTCCAGCCAAGGCAATTTTTTTCCCCAGGGCACGGATAATTTGGGCACCTTTGCTCTAAAGCAGTGACCTCCAGCTTTCACCTTGGGGCCGTGTCCCCAGGGCAGTGCCCTTCATGCCACGCTGGCCCCCAAGCCTGAGAGAGACCCAGCGGTTGTATCACAGGGGAAAAAAAATAAAGTCACCTTGGGAAGAGAATTTTTTGGCTCTCAGAGGTGTCAAAGGAAGCAATCTGACGTCGAAGGGCCGGAAAAAAACAGCTTCTTGGCTGGTGTTGCTCATGTACAGCGAGGTCACTTCGAAAGCTATCAGTGGCTTAAAAATAAATGCAGCATGGAGGTTGCCATTCAGCGATATCCTGTATCCGAAAGCTGCGAGGGGTGTAAGCAGGAAGAAACTGGAATGACCTTCCCTCCCCCCACCCCCATTCCCAGTTTGGTTTTGTTGGGTTTTTTTTTTTTTTCCCTTTTTCACGCTCCTGGCAGTAAATCGCTGAAATTTCTGCATTCAAGTGATGGTGATTCCTTAAAAAGAGCCCAGGGAACGGCCTGCGGTGGGTGATGCCCACCCACGTGTGGTCCCGCTCGCCGCCCCCCCCACCACCAGCCTGGCACAAGCGGGTGCAAGGGTGGTGGGTGACGGTGGGTGACGCGCTCGTAGGCAGCGCCGGGGGCATCGCTGCCGGCAGCTTCCGTGCTCCCTGCCCGCACATCCACGGCTGGACGCTGAGCTGAGCACAGGCACGCTGGGCAGCACAGCAGCGCTAAGGTGATGGCGATGATGATGATGATGATGATGATGACCAGCGCCAGGTAGGTAGCGGTCCGCGCCCCCATCACGCCTGCGGAGGAAGTTCCAAGCCATGCACGTGGGAAAAAGGAATATCCTCGGTGTCACCTATTCAGTTTGCCATAGCTGCTCCTCCAGCAGATTAAAAAGGCAGCGCAGATCCATCAGGAACTTCCCAACATCGCTTCTCCAGGCAGGGGTGACCGCAGTGGCTGTGGGGATGCTGAGGACGAGCCCGTGGAAGGCGAAGCTGGTGGCAGCGACGCAGGCAAAGCTCATGGGCTCGAGCAACAGCTCAGCGCTCAGAAATGCTCCGGCATTTGCAGATCTGGCCCTGCTCACTCTTGCTCTTTGGGCTTCACCTTTTTCTCACCTTCCTACCTCCCTCTGGGTCCTTCGACCTCCACCAGAGATGTGAAGGAACCTCCTGAAAAACGAGGGATCTGGGTCAGACAGGGGCATGAGCGGACCCCTTTGGGAAAGAAGCCCCCAGCCCATGTGGAGGCTTAAGATTTCAGGCACTTGAAACATGGAGTAGAACAGCCCTTAGCCCCAGTGCCTCTCACCTAAGAAGGGACCAAGGTATCGTTTCTGCTCCGTCACCCAGTAGGACGAGGGGGAATGGTCTGAAGTTGCGCCAGGGCAGGGTTAGGTTGGACATCAGGAAAAATTTCTTCACCGAAAGGGTTGTCAGGCTCTGGAAGGGGCTGCCCAGGGAGGTGGTCGAGTCCCCATCCCTGGAGGGTTTTAAAAGAAGGGTCGATGAGGTGCTTAGGGACAGGGTTTAGTGATGGGATGGCAGGGTTAGGTTAACGGTTGGACTCGATGATCTTAAAGGGCTTTTCCAACCAAAGTGATTCTATGATTCTGTGATTCTATGATGTTGGAAGAAGCACCGGCACCAAACCAGGGCACAGGGTGCCCAGGCTCACGGCTTCTCTGCCTTGGAGTAAAATTAGAAATTTCAGGTTTTTGGCCTGCACCCCCCAGCTGCAGTGGGGCCGTTCCAATTCATGCCAGGGATGTCCATGGAGGGGATGATTCTGCTTCTCCCCATGCCTGGCCATGCTGAAAAGTTGTCACCACTGTTACCTGATGCTGGAGGCATCTCCCCACCGCAGCAGCGCAGCCATGGGTCTCCTAAACCACGTCTGGCAAGTTCAGGCTCCTGCTCTCCCTTCTGCACCCTGCAGAAAGGACCTTTGCCTTTGGAACAGACCCCTTTCCCAACGCTGTCGGTACGTTATCCAACTAACAGTAATGATAAGAGTCGCCCAGGTAAAAGCCTGCAGGCAGATAATCAGCTTATAAACCCAAACTTGCATTTTCTCCTGAGAAACTTCAGGCCACGGGAAAGAATCGACACCTCAACAGAGAAAGAAAGAGGAAGAAGATTTATGTCCCCTATGCTTAAAGGATCAAACCCAGCCATGATGTAAAATGCGATCGAGCCCACAATCCCCTTTTGAAGTCCGCAGGAAGGAAAGAAGATGCTGAGAACTTTCTCAGCTCTGTGGACGCCAGCCCTGATTTCCACGTCCAGGGTCAAGAGGTGGTGGAAAGAAAAATAAAGCCCAACTGGGAAACAAGCAGTTGAAAGAGCTCTTTCCTTCCCCACGGCCGCTGGGCAGGGGCAGAGCCATGCCCGGGGTGGTGGGGCGGGCAGGTAGGTGCTGCCCAAGCCTGGGAAGAACGTGAGCGTGCCGGAGCCGCCGTTCCGTCCCCGTGCCACGCCGGGTGGGCGTGCAACGCCCATGGGGCCATGGCTGCACGAGTTTGCAAAAGGAATTTAGAAAAGCAAACGGCTTGGGGTGCTGCCACCGGTTGACCTGAGCGTCCCCCACCGCATCCCCTCGAACAATCGTGCGTGACCCCGCTACGCCGTTCGCAGTGGATGGAACCCCTAAATTTAGATATACCAGCTGTGAGCGGTATGCAAGGTATTTAAGGGCCTATAATTTTAGCCTAAGCATAATTGCGAGACACATTTAATCGCGTTATATCTGGGACTGAGCAATGCCAAATATTTTCCATGGTTATTCATGCAGATCTTGACATGAATTAGCAATAGCCACAATCATCCCTCTCCAGAGCCCATCGCACGTGGGAGAGGAGGCGAAGCCGAGTTTTTCGTTTTACACCAGTTGGTGCTTGTGAGAGAAGCGCTCAGGCATCCACCAGAGCAAGGAAAAGAAAAATCCCCGGCTTGCCTGGGGTGGGTCACAGGCAGCCAGCTTGCCTGCAACTGGAACGGATTCTGTCCACCACCAAAGTAAACACAAATAAATCAATCAATAAAGGGGGGGGTTATCAAACAAGCCAAGAAAGTTAGGGAAATTTTTATCTGCTCACAAATTTTTCTGCAAGCAAACAAACAAAAAAAAGAAGAAAAAAGAAAAAAACAACCCAAAAAAAAAAAAAAAAAAAAAGGGCTGCTGGGGCCAGGTCAGTGACTGGGGTGAAGCGGCAGAGCTGCCTTGAAGTCAAAGTGCTAATGTGGAGCAGCTGAGCAAATCTGGCTTTGAGGGCCTGGTGAGTCACGGGGTGAGTTCTGCTCCTGGAGCCGTCGCTGCCCTCCCAGAGCCATGAGCAACCAGCACATGCCTGCCCGCCGTGCCCGGGAGCATCTCGGAAAAATCCTCCGAAAACCACCTCTGCCCGGCAACTGGGGAAACCAGCTTTGCTCCCAGCCGGGAGAGTCATTTCTGCTCACGACCCGCTGGCAGCCGGGACCTCCCTTCCGTGGGGATGACACCGCTATTCGTTTTTACGCCGTTTTCTGGGCAGCTCCAAGATTTCGTAGGAACAGTGCATTCGGCACACCTCGGCACAGCGGGACCAGTACAAAGGGGAGTCCTGGAATTGCACCGGGGTGAGGGAAGCCGGGGTCCCCGTCTCTCGGTGCCATAGGCTCAGCAAAGTGCCTGGGGCACGCTCAGGGATTTTTTTTGAGCAGCTCTGCACATTTTCTAAGTGATCCAAGCGAGCCTCTCCTGCTGCAATCCCCCTTCTCCACGCTTCAGGCTTTCATCCCTCTGCCAGGGATGCTGTGCTGCAAAACCCGGAGCACCTTTATTTTTATAGCCTGCCGGGGGATCATTCCCAGCCGAGCCGGTTGGTCTCGGTTAACGACCTTGCCAGACAGTGTTTTAACTTATGTCACTTTTAATAAGTCACAGCCAAAATGCTGACTAGATCGGGTTTGTTTTGCTGGCCGAATCTCCACGTCGTCGCCGCTACAAGCGCTTGCGTGCCTGCTTAGAGCTGATTGCCTGTGTTGTCTTAAAGAATTCCTTTGTGCCAGGCTGGATTACTCTGGGCAATGGAAAACCCACTCGGCGTGCGTCGGGGTGCTCCTCCGGACAGCCCGGCACACGCCGGAGAGATGGAGAGCCTCTAAACTGCACCGACAACATGCGTTCGTAAACTCTCCAGCCTCCAGGAAAAAAAAAAAAAGGAATAAATCATAGAATCATCGAATGGTTTGGGTTGGAAGGGACCCCTAGAGGTCACCCAGCCCAACCCCCCTGCAGGAGCAGGGACACCTTGAACCACATCAGGTTGCTCACAGCCCCGGCCAACCTGGCCTGGAATGGTCCCAGGGATGGGGCCTCCACCCCCTCTCTGGGCAACCTGTTCCAGTGTTTTACCACCCTCACTGCAAAGAATTTCTTCCTTAGATCCAGTCTAAACCTCTCCTGTTTTAGTTTAAAACCATTACCCCTTTGTCAAAAGAGATTTAAAAGAAAGACATGGTGCTCCCGGGTCTTGGCACTAAATGACATGCGGGGGAGAGAAATTGTTGCTTGGAGAGCCAGCACTGAAAATGGGCATGGAGAGGTCTGACCTGAGCAGGAGGAGACCACAAACGAGGTGTGGGGTGTCTTCAAGAGCATCTCCCAAACCCAGAGCAGATGCCCTAAATGCAAGATCTTGCTGCTCTTGGTGCTCTTTGGTGCTTTCTTTAAAAAAATGGAAATCTGGAGAAACTAAACCCAATGGGCTCATCTGTTGTGATGGAGTTATGCCAAGTCAAAAGCCATGATTACTTTTATTTGGGATCCGGGATCTGCTGCGGTGCTGCAGAAAGGGCCCCTGGAGCATCCGTCTGTCTGTCATGCTGTGCAGCATCCCAGGAGCTCCCACAGGAGCATCCTCACACATGGACCAGTCCCTCCCCTGCCCGGTGCCATCAGCAGCCGGACCTGCGATCCCAGCTGGCCCCCCATCATCCATCATGATGGCAATGAGTCTTTTCTTCCCCCCAGTGTTTCCAGAGTTTAACACCATAAGGGCCAGCCGCAAAGTCCGCTGCAAGGTTTTAGCTCCCAGCCCTTCCCAAATATCCTCACGCAGGATTAACAGGCACGAATAGGCGTTGTGGTCTTGGAGAGACAACAAAGTCACCAGAGCCTCTCCGAGGAGAAACAACTGCACTTTTTAAGCTGCCCTCCTCTTGTCCCCCTCCCTTCTTCTTTTCATCTTCTTGTATGTCAGGAGGGAGAGGAGGAGAAGGAAGGAAAGGGTAATTTTGACTGATGACGAGGAAACAATTTGGCGTAACTCTAGCCAGTTTTTTGTCAAACACTCAGCACCCAGCATCATTTTCCCCAGCCTGGGGATGCTCATCTTACCGTCCTACCTGGAGGGTGTTTAACGGGCTGCGTCCATCCCCCCCGGCAGGTCGGAGTTTTCCAGACCTCTCCCAGCACAAGCCTCTGCCCAGGAGCTGAAATCCAGACATTTCCATGGAAGGAGGGGATTTGTGTTTTGTTTTTTTCATTCGCTTTTTTCCAAACACAACTTGTCCCCTCTGCCTTGGGGCAGGCTGGGGGGTGGCTCCCAAGCTGGCCCCACACTGCGGGGAGCAGCAGCACCTCCTGGCAAGGAAAAAAATCCCAACACATGGAGAGACCTAAAAATTGCCATTTGGGGCTTTTGCACTGAAATATCTCCAATGGGGCAAAAAAGAGGGAATGTGGGTCTGCAGTATTTATGCTGAGAGGAGACCGAAATGGATAGGAAAAGGCTGAAGAACTGAAATTGCATTGGAGGGACCCGATGCAACAGGCTGTGGCTCTGAGAATGGGTTTTAATAAAAAATGAGACAAAAGCATCAGTGATCAGGAGCTGGTCCAGCTCGCACGGGCCACAGGGATCTGAAATTTCCCTCTAGTGTTTGAGGGCGTTTGAGCCTCCGTTTTGGCATATCCCCCCCCTCCCCTGTGGCCCCTCCAGCTCAGCTCTTGGGGCTCCCTCTTAATTTAGAGAAGTCTTTCTACGCCAGCATCTTCTCGATGATGATGGCCAAGGGAAGGGGCGATCCCCCCGCCGTGCTTCAGCCATACACAGCCCACAGGTCATATTCGTTGCGTGGAATGTGAAGAGTCCTGGCTGATAAGAGCCTGTCCAAGAAAGTGGAGAGGAGAAGGTGAAGTGGCTCAGAGGAGGGGGAGCTGGAAGAGAGGAGTCATCGGCAGCGCGTGAATCACAGGTATCGGCACCGACCTCTGTCTGCGTGACCAATAACTCGCCTTCCTCAGCTGACTAAAAATGATTAACTTTTCAAAAGCCAACTGCTTTTTATCATTCATGTCCTACCTGCGTGTCTCGCACTTGTGAATAAAATAAATCGGTGTTGGTTTCAGGTTTATCTTCAGGTGGTTCCGCTTCAAGTGTTCTAGAGATAAAAACTGGTTTGCAAGCAAAACAGAGATATTTTTTTTTTAATACATTTATAATCAAATGGTTTCATGGACTTATTATTCTCAAGTCACAGGAGCTTTTTCAGTTCAGTTGTTTCGGTTTTATATTTGATGATTGCTTTGAATAAAACAGAGTTTGGGATTTGTTTGGTCGTTTTTTTCTTCTGATTTGGGATGGCTAGAAGTACCCTGCATTGGGTAAAGCTGGGTGAGCATGTGGTTTAAACCTGCCTCGAAGCGGTTGCAAGTGTGTTACGCATATTTATCAGGAACAGAGGGATTATAATACAGTTATTCACTACCAGTCAATAAAAAAGGAATTATCATAACAGCTTCCATGTCACACATGGGATCACATTGCAATTAGGAAGGAAGAGCCCACAGTTAATCACGCCAAATGCTGTCTTGGTGTTTTACAAGGAACGGAGGGGAGCGTTTCCAGGGGGAAGTTACAACCCGAAGATGCTGCGGCTCAGCACCCGCTGCCTCTGGGCAAAGGCGAAGGTGCCAGGACCAAACCAGCCGCACCTTCCTGCAGCAGGGATGGTTGGAGGCTCCACAGCACTGGGCACGAGCACGACCCTGCAAAGCTCTCCAGCCAACGTCTCTTTGCCACAGGAATCACTGGGAAGGGATAGGACGAAGAGGATTTAGGACCTGAACGACTTCTGCAGGTCTGGGCAGATGTGGTCCTGTATCGCGGCCAACGTACAAGAAAATTTAACCCAATTCCCTTGCGTTAATCCCGCTATGGAAAAAGAGTTTGTGCAGAGAGGTAAAGGGCTGAGTGCTGTCCCTGGATCTGCCACAGACGAGGAGGCGAGGGGCGAAGGGCAGTGCTGCTGAATTACCTGCGCGATGCCACGGAGCCGCTCCCTGGCACTGTAGGGTATTTGCTTTCAGGGGGGGCCAACTGTGCCCGTCAGAAAAGGCAGCAATTTCTAAACCAGCCCATATTCTGACTCAGTACCACGGAACGGAAGAAGCTGTACCTGCTCCTGCCAACGTATAGAGAGGGTGAGGGATTTGCGACTCGTTTGTCCCCGTTAGCTGCTCAAGGGGTTGCAAGAGAAGGGACTCTGTCATCACCCAGGTTTGCTTCCCTGGGCTTCAAGGGAAAGGCATGCTCGTTTTCCAAAGCCTGTGCTATCGTGCACCTAGCCATGGATGTGATAGCTGTCGGAACTGCTGCCGGCGCTGGGTTAGTTTGCTGTTGCTAGAATAGATCAGTCCTCTTCCAAGCACAACAAATGCTGCGACCACCAGCCCCAGAAGTCTCGCTTCTAATTAAAGGCTTTAGGCACGGATATTCCAAGAGCTGCTGAGGTCGGGTGGAAGCGGGACAACGTAAACACCTTGGAAAATGCCTCCGTTTCCAAATGAGCTCCCCACATAAAAAAACTGCAGCAGCTGATCTACCCGAGCCGACCAGCAGTAAAGCCAGTGCATTGGCCCTCGCTCTGCTAAGCCAACGGGGAGACGGAAAAATACGGCATATTCCTTCATTCCTGCTCATTACTGATCAGCAGCGGGCCAGAAACTTGGTAACTGAGAGCTATTGTGTTTTTTCCCAGCTTTTGTATATAAGAGTGTCTATTACTGTTATTGATTCCTGTCCCATTGCACCAAATTTCATGCTCTAGGATGGCTTATGGGACCTAAAAAGCAAAAGCTTTCCTTGTTCTGTGGGCAACGGGGACTGGAAACATTCGATCCGCCTTTTCAATGTTCTCCGTGGATTTTCCTCTCCCAGGGAGGCTGTGACCTTGGGCATTGCCCATCAGGGGTAGTAAAAACCATTCTGCATGCTTTGACATTATCTTCCATCAAAGAATCCCCAAGGCCTTTTTACACTCGTTAATTAAACCTCACATGCTGTCTGGGAAGTAGATGCGGGTTATCTACCTCAATTTATGTTGGAAAAGGTTAATTGGCTCATTGGACCTCACAGAGCCAGGCTGGCAGGTGCCCTCCCATTCCTGCCGAGCTCCCAAATAACCTGGGACCAAGCAACCTTGCATCGGTGCCGTTTTCTCTTGAATCCCATCACAGACCACACAGGGGACTCAAGTGAGCAATACCAAAAAAACCCACCACCCTCCTGCCTACATCCATCGCCTGCTTCCCCTCTTGCTTTTCTTAGTATCCAGAAGAGAGAAAGGAAAAAAAAAAAAAATTTAAAGGCAACATGAAACCACTCCACACTCCCAACGAGAAAATAAAAATGGATGTTGCAGGCTCATGTGTTCTATACGTTTCCAAATATTTCCATCTGCTCCTGAAATTTCCATTAGGAGTTGCCAAAAAGTCTTACAGAATTGTTAACACGATGGTAAATTTAGATTCTTTTTATGGAGAGACGTTTCCCCACCCTCTTAAAAGTCTGGTATCAATTTGTTCTGTCACTGATAAGCCAAAGGTATTGCTGAATTTGCCCTTTTGCCCTGCTCGTGGGCTTAGTGCAGGCAGACCCGCTCGCTGGGGCGGGGATGGGAGCAGCGAGGCAGCACCCACGCCGGGAGCAGGTCCGGCTTCGCCCCTCGGTCTGTCCCCCTCCGTCCTCCCGGTATCAGTATGAACAACAGAAATACCTTGCAAGAAAAGTATGGACCATCTGTAGCTGCTTTCCCCAGTCATCACCCCACTGACCTGTTGGGCACTTTGGAAATTCCCAAATGAAGGTGGGAGGCTGTTGGCGTGTCCTGCCCGTGCACCACCCAGGCTCCCAGCCCCTGATTAAAACCTCTGCGCTAACGAGCAGGTTTCTGTGCTCAGAAGGGCTCAGGGCAGCTCTGCCTTTAGCTGGGGGAGGGCAGAGGGTTAAGTTGGACATGTCCCCATCGCCTGCCATCAACGCCCCCACAAAGAGGGGAGCTGGCTTGGTGGCTTCACGGGGGGGGGGGGCAGTGACAGAGGAGGGAGCCAAGCAGAGGCGGGGACCGGAGGGAGAGCATCGCTCAGGGGTGATGGAAGCCGAAACAAAAGAGCAAGATGAGGTGGGGAAAGCAGGGAGAGGCCGTAGCATCTCCTCGGCCAGACGCCGGCTGCCACGAGGCCGCTGCTCGCTGCGCCGGCCACGCGCAGTGGATGCCATCAGGAACGCGTACACGGGCACGGATGCCCCACCAGCGCAGCCCTGGCGTAGCAGCTTGATTCAGATGGAGATGTGTCAACGGGCTGCTTCATCAAGGACGGTTTGATCAAAATACCGTTGCTTTTTCAGTAAAAACTGGGGGTTTCTTCCCTGCCAGAAAGCGCCTTCTCAGGTTGGCGCTCGCGTCTGCTCCATTCTGTGAATTAACAGCGGCGTCAGTCAGGGCTGATCCACCTGTATTAGAGAAACCAGGCAAGAGCACAGTGAGTGCTCTGCGATTTTAAACCAATTGCTCTCTGTGGCCATTTACTAATAGTCCTGTTCCCACAGCTTGGCAAATAAGGGCCATTTGCCAGAGGAGGCACTTGATAGAGATTAAAGATTCAGAGCCGTTATAAAACGATAGAGAGCATCACTCACTCCTCCGGCAGCGGGGCTGATGCTGAAGAACGGGGGGAGCCCGAGCCTTACGCTACCCGTGGTTTTGCACCTTGAGATAGACCCCATACGGCTTAGACAAGCGAGCTCCCTGCTACGACCTGAGCTTTTGTGCAATACAGAGCCTTCCCCGCAGTTTTCCCTGCCCTCCTGGCAAAGCTGCTCCATTTTCGGAAGCATTTCTCCATGAGATGATGATGTTTCTCCCCTCCCGTGTTCCCAGGCTGTTCTGCCAGGCTGCCTCCCCGCCATGTCCCTCCATCTCCCGGGATTAAATATGCTGCACCAGGGCTGATTAGCAAAAACCCAGCGCAAATAAAAAACCTTTACAAATGCCTTTAGTTATGAGTAAAACCCTGCTATAGCGCCTGGAGAAGCGGGGTTGCTAGATGGACACTGTAAGGGCACTATAATGCACTCAGGGATGCTATAAATAAGAACTTAATAAATCTGAGTTTTACTCTGGTTAATCTTCCTTAAGGAAGGAGGGAGAGCTGCAGGTCTGTATTTCCTTTCAGTACCTAAAGGGGGCCCATAGGAAAGATGGGGAAAATCTTTTTAGTAGGGCCAGCTGTGACAGGACAAGGGGTGATGGTTTTAAACTGAAGCAGGGTAGGTTTAGACTGGGTCTAAGGAAGAAATTCTTTATACTGAGGGTGGTGAAACCCTGGCAGGGGTTGCCCAGAGAGGGGGTGGAGGCCCCATCCCTGGGACCATTCCAGGCCAGGTTGGACGGGGCTGTGAGCAACCTGATGTGGTTCAAGGTGTCCCTGCTCCTGCAGGGGGGTTGGGCTGGGGGACCTCTAGGGGTCCCTTCCCACCCAAAACATTCTGTGATTCTATGATGATTCTATGATTCTTGCTCCCAAGGGAACAACAGGACACCGAGCCCAGGGAAGGACAATTAAAGATGCCTCATTTTATCCTTTCTACTTCTAAGATACTCCCTGATGTGTCCCAGAGCTTGGCCCATCTCGGGTGACGCTGCTCCACTTCCCGATGACTTCGCCTGGCTCCCGGCATAAACCCCACGGCACCGCGCACAGGCCAGCGGCCGGGCTGAGAGGGCGAAGCAGAAAAATCAGCAGAAAAACCCAGCTGCCTTTAGAAATGAGCCATTCCCACTGAGAGGAAACCTATTTGATCTCTTCCTAACCCCTTCCCTGCAATTACGCTTAGCATATTTCCCTCCTGATGTAGTTCTTCTTCGAGAGCAACATCCTCTGCTCCGATCCCGGCACGGCGTTTCGGGGAGCGCTCTCGTGCTGGGAGGCACGAACATAAATGCATTGCCACCTGCAGCCTGCTCGTAAAAGAGCCGCGCTCGGCATCGAGCCGCTGGAACCCGCCTTGCGGGCTGGTATGGAACCTGCTTGGATGCTCCCAAATCCCTGGGTTATTCAGGAACGAAGGGCAGCAAGCCCTTGCCTCATCACCGTAGGAATTAATTAGTCCACTTTATTTCAAATGTTAAAGCTTGACTTTTGTCCAGAGCTGTGAGCTCAGAGGAAACGGGAAAGTTTCCATCCGCTTGCGTGCTTGGGCAGCATGAATTATTAACTACCCGGGGTAGTGTTAGTCGAGCCCCGATGTTAAAAAGATGTGGTTAAAATCTTCCCTGCTTTTAACGTTCTTGTCCGTTTTCAGAGCAAAACTTCCTCGCCTGCAGGGCAGAGAGGCCGAGAGCGCGCGCTTTCGCTCTCGCGCCTTTGAAGGAGTTTTATCTTCAACTGTTAAGATTTCATAACATTGCATTTTTTAAGTATTAGTGACTGCGCTCTTAGCCAGGATTCTTTCTTTTTTTTTTTTTTTAATATTTTTAAGCAAAAAAAAAAAAAAAAAAATCTTATTTGCCTGAAGAAAATGTCAAAATTTGAACAGATGGGAGTTTTTACCAAAAGAAGACTGTTTTGCTCAGAAATCATTCCACTTCCAAAAGCTCACATAAAGTTTCATATCTTTCAGCAGATCTTGGACCGGGATTGTAAATTCAAAATAAAAATACAGAAATTTCCGATGTTGAGCTTATAAATGCTGGTTTACGACATTTTCTGGTGTCTTAATGAGAGCCATGTGACCAAAGTTACACACTGTAGGAAATCGCCAAAAGGCACGTGTTATTTTACAGGTATATTTTTAAATGTAGAGGGTTGCTTTTTAGAATTTTAACACAAGATGTTATTATCCTTTTTCAATTAAAAAAATTACTGGGCTATTTTTTTTCCACTTTTAATATGCTCCGCGCTGCACAAGCGAACCAAGGGCTGCCTCCAGAGTCCCCAGCGCACTGCAGATGGTTGCACCAGGGGTATTTATGTTCCACTTGCATCTCCCAAAAGCTCAGACTCACCCATTTTCTTCCCTGGAAGCCCTCACGGCATTGCTTCGGAAAGCGTGGCATCAGTACAGCACCGCTGATGTTGGTGGATAGTAACGGCATCATTCAAACACATTTGTTTTATTTAAACCCAGCAAACTAAGGCAGTGACCATAATGGCACATAATGGTATGGGAGGGGGAAGACTCGGGCCGTTGCTAAGCCTCGCCAGTTATTAATTACCAGTTTTAGCATCGCAGGAAACCTGAGCTCTCTGGCCCTCAAAACTTGGTCCTTGCAATTATCCCCATCGCCAGCCCCATCTCCAGCCCCATCTCCACTTGTTTGTCCCTCTTGACAGCATTGCTGTTGAATTCCCAGTAAGGGGTTGTGGCCTCCAGTGATCCTCTCTCTCAATTTCTAGCTCAGGGAAAACACGACAGATGAGCCCATGCACTAAAAGGATGGGAAACCATGCTCACTTAAGACAGTGGTAAAGTCATCAGTGGAGCTCACTCGGGTCTTGGGCACGTGGGCGTACACCAACGATGACCCAGTGGCGGTTTCTGTCTATCTATACGGTGCCCAACATGGGCTCAAGATTCAGTTTGCAACCAAATCCATCAGCTGGGTGGGCATCTTGAGGCTGACCTAGGGAGAAAATACACCAGGTCAGGTTCAGGCATGGTAGGGAGAAGTCCTTCACCCCAGGCTGGCTCATGCCAGGAAGGAGCCACAGCTGAAATCTGGCCTGGCCCCACAAAGCTCCGTATGCTACCAGGACATCAACGCGTATCCCTCAGACAGTCCATGGAAGCCTTCAGTGGCACCAACTTCATTGTAAAATATTTGCATGTTTTCAATTATAATTTAGCCCAGGCAGGCTCTTTGCAATACTGAGACTGTGTCATGGACGCATTATATCCTTCCCTTAAGCGTTGCCTGGTGGGCCAGAAGAACACTGGGTTTACAGGAGTTAAGGACTGGGGGCTGGGAATTAATTGACATCTTCCATCTTCGTATGATCTCAGGTGGACACTCTATTTTTTTTTTGTCTGAGGAGGTTTATTTTCCTCCAGATTGATTGGATGAATTGTGTTCCCAGAGATCAGAGAGTTCAGATGGCAGAGGATCCTCTTACCAGAAGATGAAAGCCAATATAATCAACTGCACAACTTCAAAACATGCAGCTTGTTCTTGTTGGCTGCGCCTAAGTTTTCCCTGCAGAGAAGCTGTCGACAATGATTTGATATCAATCCAGTAACAATCCCTGGTTTCTAATAATAATTTGCACTTCAGTAGAAATGTTCATGTGAGGCTCTGAGAACATTTAGCAGATGGTCATTAGCGAAGCTCCCCAGTTCTCCTGCAAGGAAGAGATAACAATTATTAGCCTTGTTTTACAGATGGTGACACCGAGGTGAGGCACTGAAAGGTGAAATAACTCTCCTAATTTTCCATAATGAGCCAGTGGCAACAGATCTATGAATGAAACCCAGGCATCCTGCTGCGATTACTCCACAAACCCTATATCCTTATCTCTTACAGGAAAGCGTGGTCAAAGAGGTGAGCCTGGAAAGCAAAAAGCAAATGACTCAAAGGCAGGATTCATGACACATTTCTGGAAATAAGGAATTAGGTCTGGGTCAATAAATAACTGGAAAACCAGGGGGACGCAATCTGAGAGGCATGTGAAATGAGGATGGATGGAAAAGAAAGAAGATAATGGAAGGGAGGGGAAGGAAAACAGAGAGTAGCTCTGACTTTTTATTTCCACTCTTGGTTTCAATCAGTGCTGTAAAATTAAAGGTTAGGGCTCTGAAAGAAAGAAGAACACGAGCTCCATCTCCTCCCATGGGGGTACGCCTAGCGGGTGAGGCTTCAAACGTGACTTGCCGATAACAAAACCCTCCTCTTACGGCACCCTGCAGCAAAGTGCCGGCCGTGGTGCGGCCAGGGGACATCACTTGTGGTTTGGGTGCCGCAGAGACATGCCTCTCCCTGGGCAGGGCAGGGCAACAGGGCTGGAGCTCTTGGGAACCCTGGCTCTGCCCAACGGCATCCACCAAAAAACCCAAGTGCTGGCCGGGCTAGAGAGCACTCACCCCTGTTCTCCTCTGGCTGGCAGCCGCCGAGCTGGAGGTGCCGGACGGGCGCTTTGGGGACTAATTTTAGCTTTCAGTTACACTGTCTTTTCCTTTCTCACCCAGAACGTCTGGACCGCTAATCCTGATGGCCTGGCTGATGCTACAAACTGCCCTGCTAACATCACACATACGCGACGAGGGGAACGCAGCCCAACTAGCTGGCCCAGCGGTGGAGTTTATAAACAGCCAAATGGAAGCCAAAAGACTCGAGTTTAATCCCTCCAGTTAAGTCATCTAGATCCCTTCTCGCCACCAGCCATCTGATCCCAATCAACAAATCTTGGCCTTCACCTCCTAACCTAGCCGAGAGTTGCGATGCTGAAGCCTGAAGTAATCCGCATGCAAAATGCTTTAGTAATGATTCCTTCAAGAGGGATTTTTTTTTATTTTTATTATTATTATTATTATTATTTCCCAAAAGCACTCCAATGTGAAGGTGGTAGGCAAACAAGAAAGGTGTCTTAGTACCGCTTGCCATTAATAATTTATCAACATTCCGTAACGTGCTTCCATTTCTTTTCAACACCTATAGTTAATAGACGCATCTTGAACGAGGCCTATTAACATGCATATGTTAAAACCAATCGTTGGGTATTAAAACGGGATGCTTTTTAAGGACTGAAAATACTTCCAATTTGGCTCTTCCTCTTATAACATCAGGAAGATTTGGCAAGCAAATGAACCGGAATTAAACACCTGTATCTTTAACATCGGTAAACGACGTCACCTCTAGATGCAATGTGTTGGTAAGGAACTTTGCGATACATTGTTTCCAGCCTCGTCCCACGCTCTTTCAGCACCGGAGAGCCAGAACTGTAACCAGGCGTGTGTTGGGGTGGTAATATGTGGTTTCGTCGCAGGAAGCATCAGGGTAATTCGAGAGAGCAGAAATGACGTCCGCGTTGGTGAGATCGAAGATACCCTTTGAAAACCCGTAACCGTGAACGTACACACGGATGCTGCTATTGCAGGTGCTCCCCAGGGGCGCTGGGGTCTTGCTGGAAGGAGCAAGCGCTCACCAGCAGTTGACTGGCCTGAAAATTGGGACGGGGATTTGGGAGTGCTTCATTTGGCGTATTTGCATTTTGGAAGCAAATATTGCTGCACACCCAGCAGCGATCCCAAATGAGAGGAGAAGAGAGAAGCCCGAGGAGGGGAGCACTGTGCTGCTGTGCTTGGGCTAACTATGAGCACATTTTCCATGATGACAGAGCAGCTCACGCCGAGGCCGAGCATGTGTCACCTCAGATATTCTTATTTCTATCCCCCAGTTTATAAAACCTAGTTGCTAAATTTCACAGTTGCATGGAAAACAAACAGCGGTGGAGCCAACCTGCAAAGCAAGAACGGTATTTGAATAGGTACCGTGTGCTTAAAAGAATTCCTGCATTTTCTTCAAATTCTTGGTCCACAGTCCTGGACATCTGTCACCATGGAGAAGTCTTAGGAAAATGCCATTTGTCAGGCCAAAGTGTGTCCCAGTAAAAGGGACAAATCAAAGCTGGATTCTAGATACTCAAGTTGTGAAACACATCTCTCTTCAATTTTATAGTCTCTAATGACTGCAACTTTTTTATGCCTCAGCATTTGCTTTTTCTTTATCATCTCTTTCCGATTTCAGCAAGCACAACATATACAGAAAACGAGGACATGTTCATCGGACAAGGGACTTTCCACAAGGGCAGGGACATTTCTCTGTGAGTGCGACTCGCTATTCCGGAGATTTGCTGTTGTGAGATGTGAAGAGAACATAACCTCCAAAATCGTGTGTGTATTCACACGTGCACAACCATCAGGCAAAGGAATTTCAGCAGCCACCTCTTCCTAGCTTTGAGGATTTCAGAAAGCCTCTCGTGGCAAATTTATCACCACCATTAGTACAGAAACCCCAAGGCCAAACCCCTTGTCTTGCAGGGGTGCAAGACCAAAAGGCAGGAGGAGTCCCTGCCTCAAGAACACTCCAGTTTCTGCAAAATGGCTCTTCTTGTTTAAACTCAATTCCCTGAGAGTGCTGCCGTTAAAAGGTATTCGGGAGTTCTTTCCAGTTCAAGCTGCATTTCTCTTAGAGAAAGTTTTGCCTTTGGTGGTGGTCAGAGTGGATCAAGATGGGTGCCTGCAACGTCTGAGAACCCATCGCCAACACAGCGTCGGCCCTACAAGTCACATCCAGGGTGAGCGACTCTGTTTTGGGAAAGTAACGCAAAGAAGGATCTTATAAAAGATAGGCTTTAGGCTGGACACGTTCAAATATTGTCTTGTACAGGGCTGGAGTTCCTGATCAGCCGCGAGGACCTCAACTCGCGCTCTTCTTTTCCTCATTTCCATGAGACATTAGTTGTGATAATGGATAGATTGGATCTAAGGAAGAACTTCTTTACAATGAGGGTGGTAAAACACTGGAAGGGGTTGCCCAGAGAGGGGGTGGAGGCCCCATCCCTGGGAACATTCCAGGCCAGGTTGGACGGGGCTGTGAGCAACCTGATGTGGTTCAAGGTGTCCCTGCTCCTGCAGGGGGTTGGGCTGGGTGACCTCTAGGGGTCTCTTCCAACCCAAACCATTCCATGATGCTATGATTCCATGATAATGCAGGACTCTTTTTCGCAATTTCATTTTCTGCACATAGATGAAATACTATACGGTAGGCAAGGGGGACAGAGGGAACACGATCTGCCATTTCACCAACTGAAATAATTGTATTACCAAGCTCAGCACAGCTTACATTATTATGCCATGTTCAATCAAACTCTATCCCAAAGGTGCATACGTATCTCCAGACTATTTTAGGGGTTGGCAGCTGCTTCAGTGCACTTACTCCTTTTTATTTATTTTTTTTTCATCTTGGGGCTTTTAAAATTGATGGGAGGCTGAAGGCAAGAACTGATGCATTGTAGATGACAACAAAAGAGGCTCCATAAAATTGCTTTTGGCATCTCGTCTGCATTCTGTCTACATCTTATAAATTACTGCTGCATTTCAGCGATAAAAATAGTTTTGTATTTGGAATTGATTACAGTGAGATAAAGCTCTAATAAAAAAAAAAAGTACTGATGCATAAATATTCTCAACATACAAGGGTAATTTGATTTGATAAAGGAAAAGTATGGCTCTTAATTTCTTCCTTTTAAACAGAACGCACTTACACACACACACACATACCACTGTGCAGATAAAACTTCGGCAGCTGTTTTGCTTAGGATTCCCAGAAATGGTTATGTGCCTCTTGCAACTCTTCAGACATTTTTACGGCACTCTCCGTATCACCGGCATTCCCGTCACCGACGGCGGGTAACGTTCCCCCTGACATCTGAAAGCATTCGGCCCGGGCCACCAAGTCTTCTCCTGTGTGACAAACATTGATTCCTTCCCTGTGCCCTTAAAGGTTATTATTTTAGCTGGGCTATTTTTGTTCAGTTTGTTCCTTAGCGCATCAGCTCTGCAACCGGTGCTTTTGCCTTAACTGGGACTGCAGGATCAGCAGAGGGAGCTGATATATTGTTTTCAGCAATTCTAATATAAATGGAAGCATAATTTTATTTACATGAGAAGAGGAAAATAGCGATTCATGTTTCAGTATGACCCAGACCAGCACGCTTTACTCAAGCAAAATGCTATTTGACTTAGCCTAATAAATTAAGGGTGAAAATTGGCTTTGCATCATGACAAATGCACAACCTAATAGTTAACCTTTAAAGAAATGCAAGGCTTAATTGCAGATAATAGTGATGGGGCTGGCAGTGGAATCAAGGGTTGGATCCAGGACCTGGTGAAAGACAGAGCAAAGCTCCATGTCTGTTTTCCAGCCTGCGGGGGGGCCGAGAGCTGCACAAACCCCACCGCTCACTCCGGCCACGTCGGTGCGAGGTGCTGAGCGAGCCGCCGGGCTTCCAACCCCAACAGCACGTGTTGGTGTCAGCCCAGCCCCAAGACCCGCACCCCCAGGCGATGCTGGGCACGGAGGCTGTGTCCACTTGCAGCCCCTTGAGCTCCCCCCATCCCCACTGGAAAGCTGCTTTTGGGGAGGGGGGGGGGTTGGGGAGGCAGGAAGCCGGCTCCTCTCGTCGCACCAGTGCCCTGCCAGAGCTGCGGCGGGAGCCGGAGCTCACCCCTTTGATGTGGGCTGGACGGGATGTGGATGTCTCTGCTCTCGCCAGCCACGCTAGCCGAAGCGCAGAAAGAAAAACCAACGGCAGAAAGACTTGACAATTCTTTCTGCAGAGCGGCTGGAGCATTCCTGAGTTTTCAGTAACGTAGGATAAGCTGTTACGAGTAAGACGATCCTAAAAAGCCTTCCATTTGAATAGCAAAAGCAGTACCAAGCGTGTCCCCTGACAACTGGTAGTACTCACGCTGGGTAAATACAGGTAGACTGACAGCGCGTTACTTTTAAATTTCATTTATTTATTTTTGTGTACATTTTTCTTAATTTGACTGACATACCATTGCTATAAAGATGCCCTGCTCTTTGAATATTTAATCCAAGACCACTAGTTCAAGTGTGGTTATGAAAAGTCACGGCAAACATATGACTGGAAAGAGGTGGTTGGTTTTGACTTCCAGGCAGTTGTCTGAAGCATTTCATAGATGCACACAATATTCAGCAGAACACACGCACACACGGTGCTGAGTTTAACACCCACACGCACACGCGCGCACACACCCACACACGCCATCTGGAAAACGGTTACAGTGGTTGAAGTTTCAAAAAGGTGTACTGTCCCCTTCTCAGCAGCAGTGATAAACCTTTGGATATCCTGAGAAATAAAATCGAAGCGCAGTAAAGAAGATTAACTTATTCCATCAGCAAGGTTTGGTGTTTGTTTTTTTTTTTCCCAAGTTAAATATATTCTCCCAATCTAATTTTTTTTAAAAAAAATGAAGAAGGTGGAGGGAAAGGATCTGGGGCAGTCGGGGTTAAAGAATACCAGCTCAGTTGTTCCACCAATATCCTTAATCCAGTACAACGCAGATCCTAAAAGCATCTCATTAAAACAACGACAACATTAAATAAAAGCCTATCTAACGTTACGCACATGGTCCTGCTTGTCAGTCTCCTACTATTTATCACCTTCATAGTACAAGGAACGGCTTTGAGATGAATGAAGACAACACAGGTTAAGAGAAGTGTTTCAGACGGCGCGGACATGAAGCCATATGGGTGGGCAGCCAGGCAACCACCGAAGCACTCTGGAGCACAGGGAGGACCCTGTGAACTTTGCAACATCTGACTGATGAAATTTTGCCTGGTTGCAGACAGGAATAGGAGCCTGGAGCGATGGTTCATCACGGCACAGAGCAGCACTGCCTCCTGGCCGCTGGCTCTGCACTGCTACAAACCCTGGGCAAAGCCCGAGGGGGGCTTAACCAGCACTGGCAAGAACCTGGGTGCCATCTCACAAAGATGACAGCACCTCATTTCTTTTAAATATACCACTAGTACATGTTCACAAGAACTGGCCAAGGCAGAGAGAGTCTTCCTCAACGCTTGCTATCTCTGGACCAATCCACCCTTCCCCAAAGCTAAGATTCGGGGTCTTGCCTTAGGATGCAGGCAGTTCTGATTCTCACGAGGACAGAGTTTCCTGAACAAGGCCAAAAATCGCTCACGTTGCATTGTCCTGCCTTTTCATCCAATACTACCTTTTCCATTCCTCCCATCGATGTGAACACCCGTGCTTTTCCTGACGAGCCGCAGAGCCTGTGCCCCCGTGCGCTCCCCCGTGCCATGCGCTCCCTCGCTGCGAGAGGGGTTGTGTGAGGTTACGGCTGCTAAGTAGCAATGAGCACTGCAGAGGAAACAGGCCAGCAAAGACTTAGACAACAAAAACAAACATGAAGCAATTAAAAGAAGGATGGGAGATGTGGTCTGATGTACTTTTGCCAAGAAATAAATATTTTACATTGCCTTTTTTAAAAACACTTGCATTGTGTTTTTTACATCTCCAAAATGGTAGACTTACTCACTCCACCCACCCACGCACAACGCGTGCACACGCACACACTCTCACACATACACACGCTCTAATGCACATACGTTTCCAGCTTTGTAAAGCTACTGGATTTACTTTGAGACAAGTTTCTTGTGCATTTTGACAATTTACTTTGAGACAAGTTATTCGCAAGAAGGCAAAGTTCATGCACGGCTTTGACAGCTCCACTTTCTCATAAATGGTTTTTGAAAAGCAGAAAGCAAATGAGGGCCAAAGCTCCATTTAAAGTTCACCTCAGATGCCTGAAAAGCATTTATACCCACATCCTTCTGAGGTCCCTGCTTTATGAACTTCTAATGAATTCCACATTCTGCTACCCAACATTTCTTATACATAGGGGGAAGAAAAAACAAACCAGAAAACCAATGCAAGCTGTTTGAAAACAGATGCACCACAGAATTCTTTATCAGAAAGGCTGGGGAGGCTTTTGAAGCAGTAGAGCAGCAAGGCACCTTTGCAAAGAGGAGAAAGGGAATAAAAAGAGCAAAAAGCTGAACGTTTTGAGCCCCTAATCTTGCTTGTCTCACACTTACGGGATTGCACCTCAACATCTCTTACAGAGCAAGAAGCAGCCATTCAATAGTTGCTCCAGCATGGCTGCAGGACTCGTCTCCTCCATAGCCAGAGCGGATATTTGGCCAGAGGGTGCGTGGGTGGCCCTCAGCCCTGCTTCGAAGCAATCCTGGCAACCCCGAGCCTCACTGACTCGAGGGCTAAAGGGAAACTCAGTGTAAATTTGATACAGAAAAGCCCGGCGTGAGACTTGGACAAACCAAGTTCATCACAAACCAGATTTTATTTTTCAGGTGGAAAATGATTGTTTTCTCAGAATTCCGGTGCGCTCTTGGTTACTGATGTTGTGACACAGAGCATTTTTACCAGTTAAACTGAACCCTGATGGTAGCTAATCCCCTCTTGAAGGAACAACTACAACCCAACCAGCGCTTTTCCTACTAAAAACAAGAGAGTGAGTAGGTTTATTCAGAACCCCCCAAGATGTTTAAAGAAACATTGAAAAATGCAATTCTTTAAAAAACATTCCTTATCCCCATCCCTAATTCTAGAGAAAACCAGGTCACTAAAAGAAAACCTAAATTGCTATAAATATAATTTAAAATAATAATTAGCCATCTACTGGCATTTGCCATCCCAGCTGTTAGGAGATACTACAGTGATTCCATACGGTTCGAGGGCAGGCTGGGAGATACCTTCAGCACATCTTGGATAGTACCAGAAATGGATAAATAATAAATAATAAGAACACAAGAAAGAACAAGGAGCTTTCCACATGTAAGGAAAAGCGAAGACTTTCACAGTTATAAAATGAATGATGTTACTGTAAAAAAAAATTCTAAAACCAAAGTAAAATAAGGACTTGCATTACAGTAGGTTGGAAAGCCTTCTCTTTTCTAATGTGTTCAAAACACGGGTGCTTTGCCTGTGCCCTCTTCAATACCAGCAGACACTGGGAAATGGTTGCTTTTCCATTTTATTTTTTTTCTAGCTGAAAGTATGTAGAAATATCCTTGTTACAAATTTACCACCATCTCAAGAAAAAGCAGATTTCACACCTTAAGAAAGGAACTCTAGAAATTTTATATATTTTGATGCTAAACGTGGCTCTTTGCCAATGAAACTGTAATTCCTTAAATTGAAGATTTCGGCCATTTTTAGACAGTTATTTTTTTTCTACGAGAAATGACAAGTTTTACTCCAACACATTTCCAGTTTGCAAGAAGCTACATTTAGCAACTTCCCCCCAATGCATTGCTATTAAAAAATAAATGCAAAATTCTAACTATTTTGTATGTTGTGACTATTTCCAGCAGCCCCACTGGCACAGTGACAGCTGCCACCAAGCACAAGCCGCTCGATTCACAATTATGGAGGAAACAAAACGGTGGCAGAGCTCTGGAAGCTCACTTCATACATAATTATACAGGAAATGTTTGGAGCCAAATCCTGGGTTTGGTGATACCGTATTTTGAACCAGACTTTCTTCTACCCATCGAGCCCCATTCTGCCACAAGCCCACCAAATGGCCCAGCCCAAGCTATTAGATATTTATGCCAGACTCATGACTAAATCTGGGCTAAACGTGGACGGAGAGCTCTGCAGCTGCACCTGTGTATGTGAGAATTTGATCCTGACTTAACAGCTATGACAGAGACTGTAATTTATCTTTAAACACACTTTTTTGGCTCTTATGAGGCACTTAATCTACATCTCTTCACTCTGGCTGCGTAAATCAAGGACACCTGGCCCTTCCTGACTTTTCACAGTATCCATCCTGAAAAAAGCCATACAGCTGAGCTGAGAAATACTGAAGGCTTTCAGATACTGTTCCAGGACACTCTCATATGGCTGAATGTTCTTTACTAGAGGCAAAAAACCAAGACATGGCAGACCCTGATATCTCCATCACACCACCCCTCGGGAAACTGTATTTACCTATGTTTTTGGAGGCCGGGGGCATGCTTGCTGCCAGACTGCTCTCTCCAGCCATCAGACGTTGGCCACCTCGTTGGCACAATTTGGTGCATACCCTTGCGTGACAGGTCACAGCGTTTTGGAAAGGCCATGGTCTGATCTCTTATTTTCTCAAAAAGAGTAACTATCTGGGGCAAAACCAGACTGAATCAGGATAAACCCTAAGCTGGCCTGAATTATTCCTGTAAGAGAAACCAAACAGAAACTTTCCCGATGGGTTCAGTAATACGTGGGGTGTGTTTAGTCTTTATTCAAAAATTACTCTATTCTGAGTTTCCTGGATTTAGCTAGGCCCAAAAGCGAAAGTAACTTATCAAAATACCCTGAAATAAACTTCTAGGAAGGGTTTTCAGGTCTGGCTAAAACCGCATAGCTTTGGAAATTGCCGAAAGACATCTGATCTTTTGAGATTTCCATCTCTATTTCCAGAACGTTTAAGACGCTTCCAAGCTTTTCCCAGCTTATCCTCATGGTACCTCGCAGCCGCTGGACTTTTGCCCCATCGTTTAGAGAAAACCAAGAGCCTTTCGAGGAAGGAAACGCAGCCCATCCTGCAGCCCGGCTGCCGGCAAGGGCGAGCCACCTTGGAGCAAGGCTGCTGCAACTCCAGAGCTGCTCCACTTCCAGAAAGGGATTTTGAATGCGATGGCAGCAAAGCACGAAAGGAGAAGCTCTCACTTCAGCTGGATACCTGCAGGGTAGCTAGCCCCTGTTAAGCAGGCACTGGATAACAGACAGGCAGCTCCTTGCTCTCCCAAAGCGCTCTGCGGAGAACTGGCTGGAGGCCCCTTTCCCTCGCCTTCACTCTGACCAACCGCCTAGAAAAAAGGCTGCTAGTAAAATCCCAGACAGTAAAATACAAAACGTAAAGGTGACTGAAACGTACGGTGTCGATGGAGGCGACGAGCTTTCTAGCAACCCAGGAGTGCACTAAAGGAGGCCATGTAATAAACGTCACGCAGCCAAAATTGTTCCGAGTGGAATGGCAGTGCCGGCTGCGTAGGCCCTTGAAGAATTCATTTATCCCTGTGGCCTGTAAATTAGATATTTCCACCATTAGGCTAGTTAGAGACGACCTTAAAATGTTTACCCTCGTCTTTCTCAGCTATAGAGGCCTTTCCCATGCATTCCCCATTGTTTATGTGGGACTTCTGAATCTCACGGATGAGCTCGGCAGGGGAAGCAGCAACGCACAAGGCCACGCAGCAGGCAACAAACATCAGCGTGCCTGCAGTTTTTCCCCGTGGGTTTTAGATTTTGTTTCTCTTGCTGGAAGTGGGGATGCAGTGGCAATCTGGGGCTTGCGAGCAAACCCGTTACCTACAAATCAGGGCCTGAAGAAGTATGTGACATGAGAAAGGGGAGACAGGCTGCTCTCAGCAGGCGATGTACTCGATCGACTCTGTGGCTGCCTCTTCTGCCCTCTCTTTCGGCTCCAGCCTTCCCCATCAACTCCACACCTTCCTTGGCAGAGTGGATTGACACCAGCTGCCTATCAGAGGACTCATTTTGTCCCTATGCCATTAAAACCACCCTTGCAGTTCACTGCACTCTCTTTAGAGTCCTCTTCATTTATACAGCCCATGACCCTTTGAGTCCAGACCACTGGCCCCACCACCTCCTAGGTGTGTCTATACGCGTCTGCAAATATGTAAAAGCTGAGATTCAGCTGAGCTTTCTGTGGCCCTCTTTGTTAGCAAAATCAGCTGCTTTTCTGGTGTGGGGTTATGTGAAGGAGCAGCATCCTTTCAACCCACAACACAGCTGCCTACTGCACAGAAAGCATCTCTTCCAGCCACGGTCCGGGAGAGCGAATCTCACGGCACCGCAGAGCTCCGGCCTGCCAGAGCGCACGTCAAATTTCATATTATCCATCTGCTCCAGTAAAGGCTGAGCTGAAATATTAATTAGGAGACCTGATCCCTTCTCACCAGAAACAATCTGGATTTTATAGCTCAGGCAGAGGCCAGTGAAGCAGACAAAGCTCTGCGATACATCCTTTGCTGCTGGTTAACGGCTTTCAAGGAAACAACCAACCTGGGGGGAGGACACAGACTGTAAAACATGCGGACATCTGGTCTGTTTTGTCCACTCTTCATCTCCCCCATGCTCAGCCCCCACCTCCTAAATGCATGTTCAGAACAGAGAGAGACGACTCCTCTAACATAAACAGCTATAATATGGCAATAAAGATTAATGAGTAAAACTTGCCATTTTATGCATAATCCGTGGGGATTTACAATCATTAATCTTTATTAGTGTGTAATAACTGTTTAGACATTAAGGACAGATTCTCAGCTGGACAAAACTGGCCTTATTCCAGCCAAGCCAATGGAGCAATGCCAGTTTACACCCTCCATGACCCTAGCTCTAAATGAGACCCATCCCCATCTGTAGGAATCATATCACTAACAGTATTTCTCCAACAGCAGGGGCAGACCAGTGAAGGCAACTATTTGTCTTTCTCTGTATCCGAAAAAGAGAGCTGCATGTGTCCAGGAAGCTCAACAATAGACATGTCAATAAACATGAGGAAATTCAATGAAAAAGCAACAGCAACAAAAGGAACCCCAAGGAGCAGGGAAGTGGATGATTTTTGAGGCAAGACTATAAGATCTGGTTTGGCAGGAGCGTAACTAAGAGGGATGTAGCAATCTTTGGCATGTGAAAGAGTGAAAGCACCAAGACAGGCTCCCAGAGTTCCTCTAAGAGGAACAAGATGGAAGAAAGAAAAAAAAAAAAAAAAGAGCATCTTGGCTGGCTTTTCTGAGAGAGGAGTTTGGGGTTTGTTTTTAATAAAAAAGAGGTCTATTAAACAAGGGAGCTGGTGGGAACCTTGTCTGAACTACATCAGACCAGCCACTAAAGCAATGCGGTGTTGACCGAGAAGGGTTTCCTCTTCCAAAATGTCTAGGAAAGAAGGGAAATGTGCAGGTACATAAGCAGCTTGCAGCAAGCATGGAGAAATGCCAGCTAAGGCTGTACACGCCAGTGTCTCTGCCCTCCACACCAGGCACTGCTCTGCCTGGCAGCCCCTTCCCACCAAGGCAAGTTGTGGCTAGCACTGACCCAGCAAGCACACAGCCACCCCCCTCGGCACCTGCTGAAGCACTGGGAGCTCACCTGGATATCTCTTTTTTTAGAGCTTTTTTCTGAGTAGTGACCCAAGCGCCTCCTCTGCCACACAGGGGAGGCCAGCCGCCTCCAGAAATGGTGTTCCCACCTCTTCAACAAGTCAGAAATGCCTCTCTCCTCACCAGTAAACCTGACAAAAGTCAGGAAAAATGCAGAAATACAGTACATAGATATCTGTGTAAAGTTTTGGACACCTGGAAAAACTCCAGAAAAGATGGGCATTTCACCCACTGCAGCAGCACAAACCTGGCATTTCAAAACAGCAACCAGCAAACGCCCTCCAACTCCTCTTTCAAGTTTAAGGGACCAGTGGGCTTTTTGGGACCCCGAAAATGGCTTTCCTGCCAGTGACACTTCAAGAGCTCTAGTGATGGCAAGGGCCCAAGCGTCCAGCAGTTTACAGGAGCATCAGGAGCTGTATGGTGGATGAAAAAGAAGGATGAACATCATGCCCCGGTGGTCCTCCGCTGCCTGCCACAGGGATGGGCTGTGGATCTTTCACGCAGCCCGATAACCACTGCCTGTGGCAGCGTGGAGAGGCCCTCCCTGCCTTGCAGATGGCTCACTGTGCTGGAATTAATTCACGCAGCTGGTCCAGGTCGCAGCTCTGTGCTGAGCTCTGAGCTGCTTTTTCTCTCCTCTCCACTCCCTGGTGTGGTTTTGGTTTGTTTCAGGTCTACGGCACAAGACCTGCTACTTTTGCAGTTTAAAAATCCCAGTTCAGGACAATCTAACATGTTTCCCACAGTCCTGCACAGTCTGAAAACAAAAGAGCTTTTTGAAGAACAGCTTTAAGCCTTAACACCTTGGCTGTTCAGGGGGCACGGGTGTTGGGAAAGGCTTAATGTCCCAGAAACCAGGCCTGTCCTAAGCAACCCTGTGCTCATGTTATAGCCAAGCAAAGTTCTGAGCACTGGCCAAAGGCTTTTTGTCTTCACAGAGGTTACAATCCAATGAAAGAGAAAATAGTCTGATTTTCATCTCGTAGCCCAGCATGTTTTCAGAGCTTTTAAGCACACAGGAGTCCCTGGCTCTCCTCCCTGTGCCGAGGCCACCAGCTCAGGCTTCTCTCTAAGAAAATCCTGGGTCAGGCCAAGCTTTGTGTCCACACGTGCCACGTGGGATGCAGAGACAGACAGACAGACAGCCAGCCTGCATTTCTCTCCTGCCATAACTACCTTCCGCAGCAGTGATGGCTCGGATCACTGTTTTCATTCGCACTGGTCACACGGATTCACACTTACTCTGGTCTGACGCAAATGACTTTTAAAGGAACAAAGTCATGGAGAATCAGGAGGGAAGGGAAGTGATTTGTTGCATGCCCTATTGTAATGTCATTAAAACAAAGGGATTAGACGGCCCAAGCACTGCAAGAGCAAAAAGCATAAAAGAAAGCACTCAGCCTGTAATGTCAAGGCATGTAGGAATCATTTCAGAGGGTTACTAGCTGCAGACAACACTGACATTAATTTTCTATTGGAAAACGCTGGTGACATTAATATCTGCTATTAATACTGAACTTTGACAGTATCTCATAAATTCAACCTGTCAATTACAATGGCACTGAAATAAAGGTGCTCTGAGGTCGAGGAGATGTGGTGTCCAAATGAGACTTATATTCCAGGAGAAAAGCGGCAAAAACAATCTTTAACAAAAGCATCAGATCCATATGTAGGAAAACCAAAGGGTGGTTTTAAATGTCATGTTTTTCAAAGCGAGAATTGATGCTGGAACCAACTCTATAAACTGGCTGGCTGGACTTTTAGCTGCAGCTGAGGACAATCAATCAAAACAGCTCTGCGACTCTGAGAAAGTGAGAGAGAGAAAACACACACATACACCATGGAATATGAGAGGGCAGATTATGAGCCATGCGAGGCCTCTTAAAATTACACTGCGAAGTAAAACATCCTTGTGTTTCATCCGCAACAAAATGTAACCTGAAAGGTTCCCCTCGACGCAAAGCGGAATATAGAACTTATCGTTACCGAGGGCTGGGCAGGCTCGTGAAGCGTGGCTGAGGAAGAGGAACCTCCTCCCCAAAGTCTGCATGGCCCATGAGCTCTTTGCAGCAAGGAAAGCCCCGCACCCCGACTCCTGCGAGCCCTCCTCAAGCCACCCTGCTCTGCAGCTGAGGGCCACAAGGATCGAGGAATCCCCATAAGCAATGCTCCCCTATCTCCTTTGATGCTGGCCCCAGGGCAGAGCTGGACTATCTTAAAGTTCACAGCCACCTCTGTGGGCACTGCCAGCCACGGCCGTGGCGGTGACGGTGGCAGCCCAGGCACTGGCGGTGTCTACGTGCACCTCTTCAAAGTGGTCGGCATGTCCCTAGCACAAGAGGTACCACTGTTGGGGAACCCCTACTGCCCTCCCCATCAGCCCTTCCAAGGGATCGCATCCCAGACAGATGCTCAGGCTAGTCCAAAAGCCCAACCTGCACCAAGAGAGACTGGAGCCACTAAACTGGGAGAGAAAGGGCTGGATCCCAGGCTGAATTACATCCTGCACAACTTAAATATTGCAGAGCGAGGCCTGCTTCTAGTTGGGATCCAACTCTTGACAGTCTGCACTGAAGCAATGGATGGGAAAGGGGAGCGTGCGGAGGGGCACGAGGCACGTGTGCACGCTCCGGCACGGCCACACGCACAGGCACTCTCCTTCGCAGGGCCGGGGAAAGGAGCCACGGGCAAAGGACCCCATAGCCGAGCGAGGCAGCTATGCAGGTTTGGCTCAGTCAAACCAGCGCCAACCTGGAGCCAGTGGCCTCGCTCCAGACTCACAGCAACACTTTGCAGTGCACCGTCCCCCCTTTGTCTAGACAGCAGCCGTGTTACCTAAAAGCAGCATGACCTGCTGTCTTCCCCTCCCACCACGACAGTCCCCACGCTCCTGCCCTTGGCTAGCAGCTTTTCTCTGAGGACCTGGCCAACAGCAATGAGCTCCTGGTACGGGTGGGCTGTGGTTTCCCTGCGTGGTTTCCCAAGCTGGAGCTCTTGTGGGGGACACCTGCAGCCCGTGCCGGAGCCCAGTGCTCCTGGCTGCCTTCAGCATCCCGACCAGAGCTGGATACGGCCCAAACCGCATGCCGGCACAGGCTCCAGGGCAGCTCGCTAGCACTCCCAAAATCTGTGGGCAAGCACAGAGGGATTGCTGCCGATGCAGTACCGAGAGCCCTGGAAACGCATACGGAGATATCCCATTTTTCACAGATGCCGTGCTATGCAGACTGTTATCCTTTCCCATGTGGAGAAGGAGAGAGGAACTCCCTTTTAGGCCCAAAGCAGCTTATCCCCAGCCCAAGGGAGCCCCAGACTCCGCAACGCTGCTGGGCTCACGGGCAGGTGGGGACTGACCACTGCAGCCTCCTCCTGATCTTTGTGCAACTTGTCTGACAATCTATTTCCCTCTGGGGCTTTTGTCCCAGACGCTATCCCAGCAACATCTTCCCACTCCAGACCTCATTACCCGCCCGAAATAGCAGAGTAAGTCGGTGGGAGGTAGGGCAGGGGCTGGCAGTGCACCGCAGGCGGCAGGCTGGCCGGACTTGGAGCACGGAGTCTGGAGAAGAGGCGACCTCGCAGGATGCTGGGGCCTCCCTCCCTTACAGTGGTGCTGCCTCACACCCCGCCTGCGAAAGCAGCTCGAGTAGCTGAGCTGAGAGCCTTGTTTATAAATTCTTTTTACGATGCACATTAAATATTTTCCACAACACAGACACTTCTCTTCTTTCTCTTTTCCTTTGACACCTTTTCCCCAGCAAAGCCCTAGAACTATTGCTTGCTGTGGCCTCATTTAGTATCATCATCGTCACCACGCATTCATCCTCATATAAAACAGAAATCTATTCCATCAAGCACTTGACATAAATATTAAAATAATGGAAGGGACAAAATATAAATCTACATACAACTTCATGACTACCATAGCACCTATTACCATGACAAAGCAAATTCTGGTTCAGGGGGAAGGGAAAAAGGATGAGGAGAAAGTTAGGAAGAGGGATTTTGACTGTCATTAAATATGTAAATCACTCTTTTAAAATTTTTTTTGTTTTGTTTTTGTTTTAAGGTTGCCAACCTTATTAAAATTCATTTCACTAACCAGCTCGTTCTATGTCACTATGGATACCAAAGAACCCTTTTAAAAACTTCGGTGAGGCGGGGGTTTCTCAGAATAAAAACAAAACAAAACAAAACACGGCGACTTTCTGTTGGTGCTTTCATGACAAGTCCTGCCACGCGCCCCTCCCCTGCACCCACCAGTCCACAGAAGGGCAATTCATTTACAAGTCCAGTTCTCAGTCTCCCAGGATGAGTTTGACAAAAGAGGCGACGTCTGTCTCTTTGGATTCGTGCAGGGTGAAGAAAGGATGTTGCTGGGAAAGAAAAGGGAAAAAAAACAGAAAAGTTTATTATTCACAACGCAGAGGACCAAACCTAAAACCTTTTCAGACAATCTTCTAGACAGTGAAAAAGATTTTGTTGCTAGCATCATAATATTGGGCTTCCCATGTTCTGCAGCTGAGGCAAGTCGGGGAGCCTGAGGGGCCGCTTCGTGAAGGCCACAGATTTGTGCCGCCCTCTCAGATTCCCTCTAAACCCCGGGACGGCTGAGCTGGGCTGCTCTCAAAGCAAGGGAAAGTATTAAAAAACACTGCCTCCATCTCTAGCACGTCATGCCCTTCGGTACATGCTGGCTCGCAGCTCTGCGGTGCCCCGGGAGGAGACGTGCTCCTCCTGAGGTGGTGGTTACCCACCCCACCGCGCGCCAGCTCCGACGGGAGCAAGGAAAACCTTGCAGGAAGGCTGACTGCAGTGGGTTTTCCCTCAGCTTCCTGCTTTATCTGTGTATTTACCCTCTGGTGACTTTTGAGTCTCATTTCTTCCCTGCAATTGCTCATACTCGCAGCAGGAGATGGCTACTTTACCCCTAACCACCGCAAAGAGGAAAGCCATCCCGGCTGGAAAGCCATCCGCAGCTGTATGTTTAACTACTTAATCGTGACCAACATGGGAAGACATCCTGCCAGAAAATCCTGCCTACATTTCAGCACAAATGGAAAAATATCTGTAAGGAGAAAAAAACACAACCAAATGCCCCCTGACAGCCACAGCAAAGCCCCCTCTCTGCTACCACCAGCGATTCAGTTTGCTACCGGGGGCTGCGGAACGTCAGCTGAGATCAGCCAACTTCCACCTGAAATCACCAAACGCTGTTTGACACCCACTGCCCTGGCAATTAATTATATTTATTTGCATGGAGGGTGTCAGAGAGAATGAAAAGGCAGCTGGGGCCCTGCGGGGCTCATAGGTGACCTCCACTCTGTGCAAAATGCTGTTGTGCTTCCCACACTCAGGCTGGGAGAGCTCCGTTTGATTCCTGACCCTCTCATTTCCAGCCAGATTTTTAAAGACAACTTGGGGTTTCCAGGGTTTTTCAAAGCTGCCCCTCACCTCAGGCCCTGAGCGTTGGCTGTTTCAAGGATCATTTATGGCAGTGGCCAAGTGGAGGGAGAAGAAGAGCAAAGAAAAGAGGTGGGCTTGAGCGGAAAGTTATCCAGTGAATAAAAAGAGGCAGCTCTGAGCAGCCGGGAAGCGACCCAAAGACACACCAGCAAGGAAGAGGAAGCACAATTATGTGGGAAACAGAGCTGAAATGGGTTGAGGCAAGGATCCAGGCATAATTTAAGGTCTCCCTGGGTCAGACAGTCACGGGAATCAAAGTGTCCTGAATAACTCCTGGAGAGATGGCCCAAATGGCCTGTTATGTTATTATCCCACCATGATGCCATTGCTTTCACATTTCAGCTAAGTTGCACCCAAAGCAGAGCTACCGCAACCTGGAAGCACCCGCAAGCGTGACATGGGTGGCAGCGGTGGCCGCCAGCCCCGTCTCTCAGAGAACCCAACTCCTTTGCAGTGACTGCGCCTGGTTATAGCACAAAACCCCCCGTGCCAGGTGGGATGTGCTCCATGCAATGTGCAGACCACCGGGGAGGAGTCCTGCAGTAGTTTCATGCTCCACTTCACCTGGGGAAGTGGGTTTTAAAATGAAATTAAGCATCCGTATCAGTTTTCCTGATGCTGAAGATAGCACAGAGTCATATTTTCCATGAGAAACCTCAATTCCACAGGAAAGCAAGGGAGAAGTCTTGGTCTAAATGACAAGTCCAATCCAGTACCGCAACTTAATGCCATAAGAGAGAGAGGAGGGAGGAAAAAAAACAACAAAACAGCAACCCTCAACCACAGGACCTCACAACATTCATGTCAGCCATAAAATACCACAGCATTGAGATACTCTGGAGAGGTGATCCAAGAACCTAATTCAATAGAAATGCGCTCGCTTGCCAGTGGGTATTAATGCTGCAACAGACGGAGCTGCTCCGGTGAACCTTTTTGATAAAAGGCCATTTGGCAAGCTTCAGAAATTTGCTTAAAATATATATGTATTTATTCAATAATAAAAAAAAAAAAAAGAAAGGAAAAAAAGCCATAAACCTCGGGCCTCCCTTTGTCTGAAACCAGTATTTGGGCAAACTGTGTGTAAATCAGATCTATATATAGTCTAATTGCATTACAGGGCCCGGCAAGAAATGCCACAGGAATTATTCATTGCTTACCACTCATGTTCAAAAGGTACATGGATTCCCAGCATGCCTTGCAGCTAAAGAGCACCTTAAACCCTGGCACCTTCACACCACTGAGGTCCCAACACCTCCGAGCAGACAGCGTGAGGTAGCGATGAGGCAGACCCCCTGGATGGCATCATGCCCGTCCTACAAGTTATGGGGCATGAGACACCAACGCCTGAGGGAATTCTGCAGCAGTTTCCACCCTTAACCCAGAAGATTTTGCCAGTGGCACCGGACAGGGGTGGGCACGTAGGGACAGGCAAGCATTTGGATCAGGATCTTCAGAAATAACAAAGTTAGGTGCCTTCCTGGCCTTAGCAAGCTGTGAATCAGGTGAGAGTAAAAAAGGGACTAGATGCTTATGGGAGTGAAACACTGACTTCCCAAGCTCTCCTGCTTTTTGCTGGCTATTAGGAGCACCAGGATCAATACCAGAAAGTCAGGAGAGAGAAGCTGTGGAGTCCTAGCAGAAAAATCTGACCACAGACCCTGTTCTTGCCAGCTCCAGCCCAGAGCTCTGGCTGAGTATACACCAGTGTCTGCACTGCTGGGAGTTCATCAGCAGTTAAGTGCATCTGACCTCAAAGCCCTGCACTGCCTTGCATTTCCCCCGTCGTAAGCCTTTAT
Source organism: Butorides virescens (assembly GCA_017310255.1). Taxonomy (NCBI): domain Eukaryota; kingdom Metazoa; phylum Chordata; class Aves; order Pelecaniformes; family Ardeidae; genus Butorides; species Butorides virescens. The sequence goes on from JADKXX010006942.1 coordinate 177,204, forward strand.
CAGCATTTTCTTCCTTAGTTATTCCTCCGTCCTAGACATGCTCACAGCAAACAGTCTCTAAGCAAGCAGATGAAATTCAATAACCGGAATTATTAGTCACAGACTCGTCTCTGTCTGTCCCTAACATCCAGGAATTACTCCAAAAAAGTCTCCTCTCCAAGGCACCATGACAGTAAAGCCTAGCAAGCCACTCAGCTCCTGCAGCCCAGGAAGAGCATCCGTGATGCATCCATTTCACTTAGGTGTTTGAAGCCATCACACAAACCCAAGAAGAGGATTTTATCCTTGCTAACTGACTCTTCGCAGCCTCATCCTTGTCCCTTAGCAAATTTGTTAACTACTTTTACATATTTTTCTCCCTTGATCTGACTGGAATAGCACCTAAATGACATTTTGAAGAGCATCTGTGATTTGCAGTCACCCTCCCAAGACACTGAACTGCCGCGATTCTCACATCTGTTGGGAAAATAGAGATGCTAAGTATCCCAAGTCACCAGTCACCATTGGAAACCCTGTCCTCAGCATCCCATTGTAATCCATCTCAGCTCTGAACCAACACACTGCTTAATGCAGGCACACTCACCATAAGCTCTGGGTATGTTGGCCGTTCTTTGGAATTCTTCTTCAAGCTTTAATGAAAAAACAGAAGAAAAAAATTAAAAGTTACCATCTGTGTGCGATTTGAGCAAGGCCATAAAATTACACCATGACAAAAGCAAGGTTTCAAGTCCCTGTAGAATAAGTTCGACTACTCATCCGTACGTTAAGCAAACAGCTTAGGCCTTGAGGACACCTATAGCCAAGACAGCCTGCACGTGGGCCCCGCATGGTAGGTACGCAGCGCTGGGTACACATAGGTGTGGTGAGCTCAGTCAAGGTCAAACAAGAGATCTGGCAACACCATATACCAGTGCCATATACCAGTCACGACACTGCCTGTTGCTGGGAGCCAGGTACAATTGGTTTCTTGGGTACCATCCAGTAGGCCAGTGACTAAGGGAATGAATACAGCCTCCAGCCTCTGATTGGGAGCGGTGACCGAGTGGCTCTGAAGCACGTGTACAACTATTTGTTTATCACCATGCTGTTATCAGCGGGGACGGTTACATGGGACATCCTTTTTTTCTCCTCTCCTACAACAGATGGCTCTGGAGGGTTGTAGCTGGAAGTTATTTTGGTTTGCCTCCAGCAGAAAATAGCTTTTAAAAGACAGGACGTAATCTCTACTCACTTCCTGACAGTGTATTTAGGGGAAAGACACTTGGAGCAACTTGAAAAGATCTTCACACACGTACACGTCGGTGGCGGGGAAAAGGTGTCACACTGAGCAAAACAAAAGTGAGAACCTCGGCGATGATAAGTCGCTCCTCTGCTGGGATTTGCCAGAGCCCAGAGGAAGCAGAGGACACACACTGAATAGATATTTCCTGCTTGCTGTGTGTAGTGGGCTCATGTTCAGTGTCATGTTGTGAATGAACAGAGGAACCTAGTAACGATACGTGCCAATATTGCCGAACTGAAGGTACAGGATGTGTCACATCCTCTGAGCTCAAAAGCAGCCCAAGCTGCGATGCTAAGGTGAATTTGAAGATTAGGTGTGTCCAGAAGCAGGATTTGGGTATAATCCTCCTAATTTAGACTCTCTACAAACAAAAAACTTGCTCCCAGGTTACTAACACCAGGAAATCTGGTGACAAGTTATTGAAATCAATGCCAGTCTTCAGGAACGAAGAGCCATATTTGGATCTGATCCTGACTCAGACATCCCAGAAACTTCCCTGCAGGGGCTACAGGTAATCAGGCTCTCGCTGCCCCAGGCAGCAGATGGTGTGATTCACTCTGCAACCTCTTGAATTTGAGATAGGCCTCATCCAGGTCAATCTCGACAAACTGAGTTGATGTGACCTGGTTCGGTGTCAGAAGAAATTCTCAGACTCCAACAACACAAACCAATCTGCAGCCAAAGCGCGCTTCTCCGAGTCCATGCCACTCCACTGGCGTTGAGGGATCTTCAGTGGTCCTGGAGGACAGGATTTGCAAAGAGAGGAACCGCCACGTGCTCCCCCAAGCATGAGCTTTCAAGACATGAGTGCTGCTCAGCAGGGTCATTCTTCTCCCTGCAACCATCATGAACGGCTGTGGATATCTCACTCCTAAATCAGCCCACAGCTATAGCTGCAAGACACCATGCTTGCAAAAGCAAAATACTCAGTGGGGAACAACAGCCTGCCTGGCATAAACAGGCAACTTTGCAATAACAAGTAGTGAGCCAGCAGCATGGGAGAAAGGCAGCTGGTCCAAAAGCTCAGCGTGGGCCTTGCAAAAAACGGTGGGCATTTTGTGAGAGGGTTTTTCCAAGCCAGCTCCCACCTCTGATAGACACAGAGCAGTGTGGGCACGGGCAGGTATTCCCCAGCGCGGGTCGGTAGAGAGGCGTGCAGCTGAATCACGGGAACCTTGAAAAAATGTCTGAACAAGGCTCTGAAGAATCTGAGCGTCGGTACTTGAAGTCCCCAGGCAGGAGTGGCTGATAATCCCCTTCCTGGGTCACAGCAGAGCCGGCTGGGCTCCAGGCCCTGACGCTGGCAGCTCGGGAACAGTCTCACATTTCTGTATTTGTCGATCCGCCGTCCTTTCTTGGCTACCATGCAAACCCACCATCCACCTGCCAACTTGGCAAGCCGCGGATGGCACTGCAGCGCCTGGAAAATAAAAACGCCTCCCAGGCGGTTTCCAGGGAAGCTGGAGGGAGAAGCAGTCAGGAGCCGCGGGGCCGCTGCCAGCTCTCTTTGAACCATACGACGAGGGCAGCTGTGAGTCTCCTCGGGTGCTGGGAGAGCCTGGGCTTTTATGCAGCTCTCGCAACCTCCAGACAGCGCGCATCTGCTCCAAACCCTTTTCCTACACCACAGCCAAATTCTCCCGCTGCTTCCAGCTCTGAGTCCCATGGAAAGCAGCGCAGCAGCCCGGAGGGCCCCGGTAGCGGGACGGGCTGCTGACGGAGGCCACCACAGGGCAAACTCTGCACCGCCCCTGCCCTCGGAGCCGTGTCCCCCCGGGAGCGGGAGGCAGGAGGACGCAGCCATTTTGTGCCCTGCTCCCCTTCCCCACCCTGCACCAGCCCTGGGGACGTGAGGGGCCCGGCGGCCCTGCCCACACCTGCCCGTGCTGCCATCTCGGCCACAGTGCTGCAGATGTGGGGGCAAGGGGATTCAGAAAGTCTTTGAAATCCCTTCCTCTTGCGTGCCCCCCACAAAGCAACCGAGCTTGTTCCTTGTCACATAAGGAACATAAGTTCCTCGAAACAGAAGAGGTTTCAGCTGAATATGAGGAAAAACTTCTTCACTTTGAGGGTGACAGCGCCCTGGCCCAGGCTGCCCAGGGGGGCTGTGGAGTCTCCTTCTCTGGAGATATTCAAAGCCCACCTGGCTGAAGTCCTGTGTAACATGCTCTAGGAGAACCTGCTTGGGCAGGGGGGTGGGACTGGGTGATCTCCCGAGGTCCCTTCCAACCCCTGCCAGTCTGGGATTCTGTGATTCTGTCACCTCAGGCAGGGAAGACCCCCACAGCCTCCATCACGGGTGCTCGGGCAAAGGGAGCGCGTTGCCTGCACAGCACCAGGCCTCCGCCCGTCCCTCCCACTCGGTGAGGGCATGAAGCCCCATCCCTTCCCCTGGGGGGATGTTTTGTTCAAAAATTTGGGTTGTACCCCAGAGAGACGCCTGTGGAGTCAGGGATGCAGGAGGCCGCTGGCGCCTGCCCTCCCCGGCCTTCCCACAGTGTGGCGGAGGTGAGCAGGGCCAGGGCGAGCAGGGCTGAGGCAAGCGGGGCCAAGAGGGTATTTTACCATTGCGAGGTAAAATCGACGAACTCCGCCGAGAATTTCTCTGCCGGGAGCTGCGGCGATGGCTCCTCCACCACCTGCTTGAGCTGCTGGAAGGGCGTCCCCCAGGAGTCGTAGGGAAAGCGCAGGATGGCCAGCTCGATCTGGGGAGACAGAGCCCGTGCCTCAGGCATCGGGGATGGATGCCCCACAGCTCACCCTCCCACCCCACGGATTTCGGATTCCTGCGTGCCCACCCAGGGGTGTGGTTTTTTTAGGCCCCGCAGAAATACATGACATTTCCTCACCCCACCTGGCCCCAATATCTTGCTTAACCTCCCCCCAGCAAAAGGGAAAGGCCTGAGGAGACCCAGCAGTCTCCATATTCAATCCTCTGTTACCCTCGTGTTAGACATCGCTTGGGAAAGATTAGAAATTAAAAAAACAACCCCAAGTTGCAAAGGGTAACTGTGCTATAAAATGACTCTGCAAGCAGATGGATTCCCCCTGAACGCTGCACGGGAGACGCTACCCATCCCTCCTCTTCTGAGGGGGACTTTGCTAATTGCTAAGTGCTGAGAGTATTTTTTTGTGCTTGAAATCCAACCTGCTCCAAGGCGACAGGACGTTCGGCGCCGGACACCCTCGCCTTAGCCCATGCTGCCATCTCCCGGCAGCCCACGGCCACCGCAGCAGGTTCGTCCCCACCAAGGTGGCACCCCACCAACACATCCGAAAACAGCGAGGAGTTGACAAAGCAGCTCCATCCTCCTTCCCTTCCACCCTGCGGCATGCTCCCTGGTACCCCCAGAGCTGAATTCCCCTTCCCACCTCGCCACCTTCCCAGGGAACCACTGGCACTAGTGTCAGGGGGCTATGGGGAGGAAAAGGAATCCATGCGCAACACTCAACCCTCCTGGCATCACCGCAAGCCCCCAGGTCACCTTACCATTGTGATCCCCAGGCTCCAGATATCAGATTTGACGCTGTACCCCTTCTGGTTCAGCTCTGGATTAATTCTTTCAGGCTGTGAACAGAGACAAAGGCAGTTGAGGAACAGGGATGGTCCCAGGACAGGCCAGGACCACGTAGCCCATGCCACCAGCTTGCTCCCTTGGTTGTCATGGGGCCAGATCTGGTCCCACAGCCTTGCCAGGAAGGGCAGGCAATGACATGGGTCACCAGAAGCAGATGGTACCTGCACCATGGATTGGGGTTGTGGAGCTGACCTGGCACACCTGGCACACAGGGGGTGACAAGCCTCAATTCTCCAGGACCATTTTCACCCTGCGCAAAGTGCTCCATAAAGAGCAAATCCTGAACAGCAGCTCCCAGCAGGAGTCTGAGGGACCCCAATCCCTGGGGACTGTTTTTTCTCCCAGATGGGAAGTACTACCGTCCCCACAGGGCAAATGGCAAAAATGCAACACAGAGTAACTGCAGAGCCTTCCTCAAGGTCACCGGGAGGTGATAAGGCAGCAGGAAGCTGTGCCCAGGAGATCTGATCTGACCCATTGGATCTGTCTCCCCTCTCTGCCCCTTTACAAGTAACTTCAGGGATACATCTTCCAAAACAAGTCCCCAGGACGCATGCCGGAGGCTGATCCTTCCCCCTTTAGGATGACCCGATGCCCAGGCTCATGTTCCTCTGGCTGTCCCGCAGCACCTTTCGCACGCAGCTTCTCTGCGGCTCAACTTACAGCCATGTAGGGTTTGCATCCTGCATCCATGGTTTTAGCAACCGAGTCAACGAGGTAACCGCTAATTCCAAAATCGCACATTTTCACCTGCCCCTGCGTATTGATCAACACGTTAGAGGGCTTTACATCTGCAAGAAGGAACACATACCACAGTCACTGTCATGCATGGGTGGCTGTGCCAAGCCAAAAAAAGCCAAAGAGCTTCCTATCAGCAGAGGGCACCAAAGGTGCCCGTGCAACCCCCCGTGCTTTGTGTATGCCAGAAACCCAGCTGGCTGCAGACACTGCAAGTTCAGGTGACTGCCTCATGGGCCTGTCATATCTCCTGCAAGTGTCCCTTCACCTGCAGAGTCCCCTTTTTGACTGGGGGGGTGGGGGGGGAGGTAACCCTGCATGTAGCCATCGCATCCCACCACGCAGGGGATGGCCACGGACATCAGAGCGCTCGCAGGGGAACAGCTCAGCAGGGTTGGAGGCATCTCCAGAGGATGTCTGCGAACGGCTGGAGCTCTGGCATGTCCCATGCCATAATCTGGATCTGGTCGCATGCCAGCAAGAGGAAAAACCCATGGGGAAAGGATCAGAGGCGGGCAGGAAAGCATGAAGAGGAGCAGGGGTTGCAGGCGAAGGAGGCAGCAGTAAACAAAGACAAGGATCAAGATTTCAGATGTGGCCTTAATTTTAAGGATACCAAGCTTGAAGGCAATGTGAACAGCAGCAGGCATGTGGGTGCTCCGCACCTTATGGAAATCAGGCCAGTGTCTCATCTATTTATTACTGACAGATTTATCTGCTTCCCATCATGGCCTTATAATCCTGGGTGCATTCACACTTGCATCACACCCGTGAAGGCAGTTATAATCACCACCAGAAAGGGAATTAAGGCAGAGGAAGAAGCCAGTAAGCGATATCCACGAGAGGTGCTTTCCGGCACAGCAGGCAATCGCTCCCTGGGAGGCTAATCCAGATGCAATCCCAGCACAGCGCAGGTAGCGCAGGCTGCCCTGTTTTTTCCTGTCCCAGCACTGATCCTCAAAAGGGAGCAAACCTTTCCCACAAATAAGAGGTCTCTTCTGCCAGAAGGTCCTCTGCCTACATGTGATAAACTATTAAACAGAAGAGCTGAAACACCATCCGAAGGAGGCCAGAAGCTGCTTCTGAGTCCTGCGTACTAGAACTGGGTGGTTTACAGTTTGTTAACATCTGCTCTCTAATCAGCATTTTGCAATCAAAAGCTTCAGGTATCTGCGATCCTCACCCATCTGTTACTATGCTGGGATAAGACAATTTTCAGTGGAAATCAAACAAGTAAACAGAAATCCAGAAGCCGAGCAGCATTTTCCACCTACTGTAAATGATACAGAAGGCAGAAACTCAACCCCCGGCCACATGCAGAATGTACGAAATGTGACTGCCTGCTAAAGCTGAACCGCGTTCGCTTCAGATGCTCCTTTCCCCGGCAGTCACAGACTCCAGAGAGGGCTTTTTCCTTTTCATGACAAATTGAAAATGACCCTTTAAAAATAAAGGTGTCAAGCAGCAACACTGCAAATTTGTTTCTAAGTGTGTTCATGGCATCTTTGAGGTGCTCTAGAGGGGAAAATGTCAGAAGAGTTTAAGGAGGGTATTTATGACTTCACTTGAGGCTATTTTAGGTATCGAAGTATTCTGCCCCACCAGTGCTCAGGGAAGCTCACAGAAGGGGATGAGGATGGTTAGATCACCGCATGAGGCATCACGCTGGCACGGAGACGCCTCTCGCCTCACGTCAGCACAGAGCTGTCGAGCTAGGGGAGAAGCCTTCGCAAAGCCTGATCCAAAGCCCGCCAAGGTCAGAAGGAAAAGTCTGGTTTAATTTTGCAGAGGTGCTGAAGCAGACCATGGATTTAGACCGTGCATTAGGGAAATGCAACCCCGGGGGAAACAGCCCTTCCTCTGCCAGCACAATCAGGCTGGAGCTCGCTTCTCCTCCACCTCGGGGGAACGCTGGGACCAGCATGCAGTTTTTAAAGAGGAAACCAGTAGGCATTTCCCCTGACTAGGTTTTGCTAGTCATGAGATGCTGGAGAATATTTTTGCTGTCAAAGGCCTGTTTTATCTCGGGTATTTTGGGAGCCCTGTGCCTGGCCGCAAGGCCAGCCCTGGAGAGGCTGAGAGCGCACGGTGCAGGGCAGACAGACACCAGCGTGGTCACGGCTGCGTGCCTGGTACTTACCTCTGTGGATCACGGAGAGCTTACTGTGTAGATGTTCTAGTGCTTTTACGATCTGAAACAACAAATCTAGAGTGAATCACAGCTGGCAGCACCATGATGAGGAGGAAATGCTATCTGGCTTCACCTGCCCCATCCTCACCAGACCTCCCTGGAGGGAAGGAACGACATCTCCCACGAGCCCTGCACCCTCACAGCAGCCCGAGGTGACGGTGGGTACCCAGGGATCTCCCAGGGGCACCAGGACGCTAATGAGAAAGCAAAGGAGCTGCAGGGCCCTCCCCACATCTAACACAGGCACATTTGGGGTATTTATGCCTTATAAATAACATCATCTCAGACGAGATCCTGGAAGCCAGCTAGGAATGTTCACGTGGGCTGGCGCCTGGACCATGCTCTACCCGGTGCAAATACAGCAGGGAGACTGGGTTTAGAAGAGAAACACCCTTTCCCTTCCCTCCTCGCCCTGCTAATACTCACAGAAACGGCTATTTTTCCTAAGATGTCCTCAGGAATCGTCAGGCCTTTGTCAATGACGTGTTTGTAGAATTTGTCCAGTGAGGTATCCATCAGCTCCATGCAAATCCACACGTCTCCCTGGAGGATAAAGAAAGCAAATATCTGCCCACTGGAACGAAGCATCCTTTCCTCTCCTTTCACGCACAAAGGTCTTCTTTGGCACTTGCCTTTTGCTGGCCTGTTTGCCTCTTCCCTGTCTTTTAAAAGCCATCCAACGAAACTGCCCTGGGCTTTCTCCTTCCCTCCTCCCTAGCTGGAATGAAGTGCTGTCCACTACCATTTAGGGTATATGTTCTGCTGTCTTTTCCCAAAGCAGAGTCCCAGTGATTTAGCCTGAAATTACCAGCACTGAGGTTCCCTACGTGCTCAGGTCACTGCAAATGCTCAGCCAGGAAAAGTTCAGCTCTGCAAGAGCTCTGCTTAAAACTGTTCAATAAATCTTGCTCTTCAGGGCTTTCCACATTTTTCCTCCACGTGGATTTCTCATTGCAAGTCAGAACAATATTAACGCTAGCGGATCAGGCTGTGAGTCGGTTGTCCCCATCACTCAAACCCACCACCAAGCCCCAATGTCTTGGCACAGGAGCTTCGCACGTTCCTGGCACTGGGGCTTGGCTGCCCTTGGCTCCTCCTCACGTGGGACCACATCTCTCCTCGCTACTCAAGAAGTAACTGTACATGACAGATCATTAGGCTGGGATCGAACAAATCCATATGGTACCATGTCTCCATGACTAGGTGCAGATCAAACCCCTGGCACTTGGAGGGAGTCTAGCCATGGGAATTCAGAGCCTGGGAAAGGATCAAGTCTCCCAGGGGCAGGGCGGCTGATCTCCAGGATACCATACCTCTCGGAAAAGTGCCCCGTAAAAGGTGACAGTGAAGGGGCAATCTACCGTCCTCATGGAGATATCCAGATCCATCAATAACCTCTTCTGCTCCTGACTGTTCACTGTGGCTCGGATCCGCTAGAAGACAAAGCATTTTAGCATTGGCTGTCAGCACCTCCGTACCACACTGCTGCTGCGGCAGGGGGACTTGCCACAGCCATACCTGGGCTGGCCACGGTGCCGTGACATCAGGCCTTTACCCCTCTATGATCCCTCTTTGTGTTACCCTTTTATCGTATCTCTTTGTCATAGGCACATCACAAGCACAGCACCCACGGTAGGAGCACCCCGGTACAACAGAGGGCAATGGCGGCTGAAGGGGTCTCCTCACCTCAGCCCAAACTGCAGGTGATTTGCCTCTTCCTGAGATGGAAAAACCCCCAACAGGAACCAAAAGGTGGGAAATTATTTCTTAAAAATGGTCAAAAGTCACCGTGGCTTGGGAGAGGAGAAAGAAGCAAGTAAACAAATTCCAGGCTGGTGGAAACCTGTGACTTTTGGAGTTGCAGTGGACATCTATTTACGTCAGCAGACTTTGGTCACAAGAGAGGGCTCCAGCCCTGCTGCCAGAGCCCATGTACTCCCCATGGCTTTGGGAAATGGTCTCCCAGGGAAGAGATGTGATTTATGTGAAATACCAGGAGACCCTCAGCTGGGAAGTACCGCAAAGGGGCACGACACAGTCCAACACAGGTCACACACACATTCCAGGCTCCTTGGCCAAAGCCACTCGAGGTCAATAATGGGACAGAATTAAACTGTTCAGCATCACAGATGCAAGTAATAGCCTGAATGTTCCTGCCATACCCTCTTCAGGTCTTCCATCATACTCAGAGAGGTCTTTTGCAGTTTGGCAAACACCAAAGCAAACGAGAAGCCCAAATGCAGAGCACAGAGGCCCTGACACACACCCCAGCGTCTGCAGCAAAGTCTATCCACAACCAAGGAGCTAAGAATTTTCCTTCAGTTTGCTCATAGCTTCCAGCTCTGCATCTTTTTTTTTTTCTTTTTTCTTATTCTGAAAGGAAACTTGAGCTAAAATTCAGCCAAGCAAAAACTGGCCCTTCCCAAAATACAAATTTTCCCATGACTATTTCCCTAAGCTGCAAGCTTACAAGTCTAAATTGTTGTTATGAAAACTTTTCATAATAGTATCTACGAGCCTGTCATGAATCAAGATGCCACTGTAGCAGACAAAACGTGAAAGTCCCAACAAAAATATCCTGTTCCCAAGCCCAGCTGAAGAAAATCATCTTATGCAATTAAATGTACAGTACACTCTTCTTTACAGTTACAATTAGTGTGCAGAGCCCTGAATCTGAGGGTATATCTATATAAGAAAAAAATAGGCATATGTAAAAAATGATGGCAAATAGCTTGTAAAATCCTAGCAAAACCAGGAATATCGTAGACAAAGGTGAACGCTAGTTTGTATGCGCTACAGTACTGGAAACACGCGAGCATCATACTTTTAAAACACATCCATTTTCTTGGTTCAGTGGCCCAAATCTACCTTGCCACTCTTTGTAGAAAGAGGATTTTATAAGGAAAGAGGGAAATCTCAGTAAAGGCACGCGTCAGAACAAGCGAGGTTAGAAATGTGCACAAGCGAGAGCGCAGAGGGTGCCCACACACGACACAAGACAGAAAGCACCTCGGGAGGCTCACTCTACCTTCACTGCCATGATCTGCCCGCTAGGCATGTGCCGCATCTTCTCCACCACCCCGTACGCACCTCGTCCCAGCTCGGAGATGGGCTCCAGGTCATCAGCTTTCACCTCAAAGTTCTGCGGGGGGAAAAAAAAAAAACATCAGGGCGTGAAGGTGGCCGCTGCGAGTAGGCGCTATGCAAGGGAGCAAAATGCCCCTAGCACCTAGCCCTGCTTGGCACATAAATTCACCCCTGTGCATCCCCTCCCTATCTGTGTCCAGGAGGCTAGAAACAAAATCATGGTCCTCAGGGGCTGTCAGGAGGATTAACTGCATGAGCGGGATGAGCAGGGAGCCTGCGCCGAGGAGCACGCTGAGCAGGGCGGGCGCAGGAAGGGCCGCTCCATCGGCGGGATGCTCTCGCCCCGGCCACCCGCACCCAAGTGCCCCTCCCAGCCACCTTTAGCTGCCAGCACCTTCCCCTTCTCCATCCTCTAAGGGCTGGGATGGAAAACGCCGCAGCAGCTTCTCCCCTAGGAATCACCTTCAGTCTTTTATTTTATTATTTTTTTTTTTAAAGTTTCCTTCCATCCTCCTCCCACAAACAATCACGGAAATAGCTCCATTTTTTTTTTAAAAGCTTATTTCTCCAGACCTGTAGATGGGCCAAATAGCAGCTGAGCGTGCCCCATTTTTAAACCACAGAGGATTTATTTTGTCTAGCATTCGAGATCTCTTTCTCCTGGCCTTACATAAAGCATGACTTTGTCTGGGGCCCGGCATTCTAACCTGCCCTTCTCCCTTCTGCCACGATATTGTGCAGCAGCTCTATTTTTTGCTTATTATTATTATTTTTGGAAGTTTAAAATACACCTTTGCTACTAAACCCAGCCATTCTGTTTGCCGAACGCGCAACCACATCAGTCAATCATCCTACAGAAAGAAGCGGGTTATAATGAACTGATTCACGGCACAGAATCCCAACACCGCTTTTTGCCGGCACAGCAGAAAAAAAAAAAAAAAAAAAAATCCTGCAGCCTGAAATGTGCTGGCTGGGGATGCCACGGCGCGCAGGGCCCATACACTGCGTTACTGTGCGCCTGGGCTCCCGCTCATTCCCTCGCAGCTACGGCGCCTGCGAAAGGAGCCCTGACTAAGATTTTTGTGTACGGGCAGAGAGGTGAGCATCGCTGACTGCCAGACACTGCTCCTACTGTTCGACAGGACCCTCTCCAAAAAAGCGCTTTGACTCTCTCAAGGCCACTCTTAAATTTAGCAGCAAAGTTTAAAGGGAGAGGAGGGAAAGTGGCTTTCCCTAGGGGTGAGTGTGGAAGAGGGAGCACATCCTAAAGGAACTTGGCTGGCCAAAGAGGTAACAGATCTACGGGAAACACACGCCATGGCATGTCAGTCCCTCCGAGGTAGCCACATATCCACGTCTGTAAGACAGACTGAGCTCTGGGTTTTGCAAGCGCGTTTCTCTCTGCACCTTCCAACATGGGCTCTCTGCCTCCATGCATGGAGCCCTTCTGGAGCACTCGAGCTTTTCCTCATCCCTGGAACTGCAGGGGAGTAATTATTTTCTTGGAGCGGGCGCTTGCTCTAGCAGCAGGCATTTTCTCTGCCTCAGTGCTGCACCATTTTGCTCCAGAGGCATCTCACACTCTTTCCACCTTCCAGCCCCTGCTCCATGCCAGGGAAAATACAAAATGCAAAATGAAAGAAAAGCATCCAAAGATAGACATTATAGAACGCTATTGGATTAGCATTTCACTTCATAAATTAACCGCTGACACCGAGGCCTATCTTTTGCACCTAATAAATTTATTGCCCAGCTTTAAAGTGCTTTTATGAATGCTGTTGTGCCATTTTCTCCTATCAAAATAGCTGTCCTCGGATTTGGTTTTGCCCTGCTATTTTTTTAGACCATCAGGTGGACTGGTTTCCATGCTGTCAGAAGGATTTGCTTCCAGGACAGGAAGATCTACCCTGAGTTAGACTCCTGATGAGATGGCCTTCAATATTAGCGAAGGGAAATACTTTGGATGAAGGCTTTAAATCAGCACAGGCACTGCAAAGAAGAGCAAAAGCTGCTGTTAACAATCCCCGTGCTTTATAATCGTTATTTCCAGGGGATTCGCTGCACCTTATTGAAGCAAGGAAGGAATTTCCAAGATGGAAAACATGAAGGGGACCCAGGCGTCATGAGATGCAAAGGGTGAGCGTACGGGCGGGGGCACGTTCATCAGAGTGGTGATAGCCAGGAGGCCACACTGCAGCTGGCCATGGGGCCACCAGTCCCAGGCAGACAGCCCTTGCTGGAGGAGCACAGCCACCAGACACTGGTCGTCTCTCCCTGGCTGGAGGCGGCTGCCAGGGCTCACACAAGCTCTTCTTAGCTTTTAGTCATCCAGCAACTGCCCTCCTTTTCAAGCAAAATGGGCTACATTTTTTTTTTTTAATAGCTGGTGTTTATTAACCTGCCCTTTTTTGGGGGGCTGAAGCTAAGCAATCCCACAAGCAGCCAGCACCACAGCAGCCAGCCCATGATGGTCACCCACCTCCAGAGGTCTTCTCACCATAACTCCTAGTCTTACCTCCTCGCCAATAGAGATGCAGGCTTTGGAGTCTAGATCTCTGGGTGGCCTGCAGGAGAGAAAAGGAAAAAGATGTGAAATGTTCCTTACGACGATCAATTTTCCCTCAATGAGTACATACAACCCCCATGGCCCCCCACGCCATCCCCGCACACCTTCAGGCCAGCAGCCCTCGCAGCCCTGAGCAGCCTAACCAGTCTCCTAGCTTTGCAGGATCAACAGATACAGCCAAGATTCACAAAGTCACCCCGAAAAGGGGTCAGGAAGGAAGCTGCTGGAGTTGGCATTTCTCACATCCAACTTCCCCATGCAGGAACCGAGAGATTCATTGCGAAAGGCAAGCCAGGTGGCAAGCACCAAATCTCTGCCAGCCTGTATGAAAAATGGATTAAACGCGCATAAAGGTCTAAAACCACTGTAAATTATTACCTAAGTCCTACAGCACGGGTTAACAGGCTAATAAAAGTCAATCCTCAAGCAAGCAAAGAGAGCCAAGCTGGCTGGAGTTGCAAAAACTGCCTTAAAACCGCAGGGTTTTCTTTTGCAAGGCTGAGTATGGAGGGAAGGGGATGCATTTTTATGCCTTGACCAAATGCATGTTACTCAAACTGGGTGGCAGAAGTGCCACATCAGTTAAAACCAGGTGTCTGTCCTGTTTTTAATTTTTCCTGGGCATTAAGCAGCACGTGAGACGTACCGCGGGCAGCAATGGGTAGAGGGTGATGGGCTGAGACCCCCTGGTTGTACCTGGGGCTACAAGAGAAATGCAAGGGCTGTTAAGTTATTACCCTCCCTAATGGTGCCAAAATTAACCGAGGCGTTTTGCCCCTGTTCCTCGTGACGGGTCCCCGTTATCCCAGACCTGCAAGCACAAGCCCCAGGTGCTGGCCATGACCGGCCACCGGCCCCTGGCCACAGCAGCACAGGCACTAGCAAAGGCTGGAAGGCAGCTGGGGCTCGTGGTTTTCTTTTTATTCTGCCTTAGTGTTTGCAGACTTACGTGGAGCTTGTCTGTGGTTGTTCAAATGCTTCTTTAGGAATTTTCAGCCCAGGGTTTCTCTTCTTGCCTGTGAAAAAAAAGAAAGAGGCAGAATTAAAGAAAGGCTTTTTTTTGTCGTTGTTTTGGTTTAATTTGCAAAACACAGCTTGTCTATATTTGTTGACCTTATTTTACATAAATGCCCGGCCAGGCTGGTGGTGTAGACTCAGGGCACAGAGTTCAAAACATAAAGTGCCTTTGTTCAGTAACGCTTCATTTAGACCTGCAAGGTCTGGCTGCCAACTTGGTACAGAAAACAGGCAAGAGCTCTGGCAAAGGCAGGCCATGTGAAAATGCAAAGCGAAAGGTATTTCTCCTTCGTCAGCCTTACCCACGTAGGATCCCTTAAAACGTTTCTTAGATTTTAAACCATTCCAGATCCATAACTGCGAACCCTGGCAGGACGGGAAATCTTTTTAAACTTGAATCTGAAAGTCCAGAACCAGATCCTGATTCTGTTTAAATGGATGGTACACCTCTTGGTCGTTAAAGTTGTGCAAACCCAGCAAAAAAATAAAGCAGAATTAAGTTTGCAGGCTTCAAAGCCATTTGTTTCTGTTCACACCGACCAGCCAAGCTTTTCTGCGCTGGATGAAGCTCAAGCTCTGAAGCAGTTCAAATGCAGGCTCTCCTGTAAAGGGGGTCCAAGCCGGCAGACACGAGAGCCAGGCAGACTAGAGAAATACAAGAACCTTTTTATGACTAAACTTATACAGCTACATTTCAGCACGGGCTTTGGAATTCATGGATAAAATAACCTGAAAACATAAGTCATGTCACCAAAACCCCAAGGTAAACATCTGGCTGTTTGGCTGTGTAATAAAATCCCTGGTCCCCAAAAACGGCACAAGCATCTACTTTAGGCGTTAAACATTTTTAACCTAATAATTTATATCAAGTACTGACTTTCTTTTAAGCATGGGCTTTACTCTCTATTCCCTACGCTCTCTTTCAACCTCTACCTATACATGTTTGAGTTTGTTTTTCCTCCGGACTCATGCCAATAAATGTCTGTGCATCCCAGTGCCGGATGGGTGCTAGATCAAAGTGCAGGCACCCAGAACTGAAAATCACCTTTTTGAAGCAATTTGTCAATTCAGATCACCAATCTTTTTCTTTTTTTTTTTTTAATCCTTTTCTTTTTTTTTCCCTTTTCTGCTCCAAAAGACAGGATCACGCTGACTCCTTTTGGCAAAGAGTCATTCCAGGATGGGACAGGCTGTGACAACCCAGCTGACACCTCGTGGGAAAAGCATTTATTGGAAAGCACTCTGCACACTCTCTGTTGTTATCAGCAATCTACAGAGCTGCAAATTTACAAAAGGGAAAAAAAAAATCCAATTCTCTGCTCCAAGGAGCTTCCAGCCTCGCACAGAGAAGGCAAAATAGAAGCAGCAAGGTCCCTCAGAAGCATGAAGAATAGCTCGCCGTTTTCCCAAGGCAAAAGGTAAAAGGCAAAAGCGGGTCTGTAAGGAAGTAAAAATCATTGTAAAAACAAGTGAAGGAATTTCTACAGTTAGCAGAGCTGTTCTTTGACCCTTTTCCTTCTAGTTTTCTTGGTTGTACTACGAAGGTTTCTAGAAGGCACAACTGAGAAGCAAGCCCTGCTGTGCAAGATGCTCTAGGTACCATTTCTTGCCCAAGCTGCGCCAAGCGCACGTTGGATCCAACAGGATGCTAGGTGGGTAACGGTGTTCTTGATGCCGTCATGTTTTAGCTAAAAAAGGAAGCTCAAAAATACAGGTCTTGGCGTGCAGGCAAAAAAAACCCCTGTTTCTCTGGCAGTTTCGAAGTCTGCCATCCCAGTGACCTCTCTGCCTCCAAAAACCTGCCTGCATCCTCTCACAGTTCAAGCAAACAAGACAGGCACGGGCACAAGCAAAGCCGTATCCTCATCCTTATTTTGCACGCGGGAATCAAGGCACAGAAATTCGTCGACTTGCTGACGGAGGCAGGAGCTGCTCTTTAGCCTCCAAGCTGGACTCCTATCACACTCACCAGCCACCTCTTGCCATACCTCTACACATTGACCATCCATCCACACTGCTGCAGTGACATTCACACAACAGCCAAAATCAAAATCAAGAGAAAGGAGCACAGATTTGCTCCAGTCTTTCCTTATTTTTTTTTTTTTTCTTTTTTTCCTTCGTGGATTTGCTTGCACAATCCCATGTGCTGTACCTGAACCTCAGGAACCTGATCTCAGGAAGCTCCGGGAGGGTGAAAACGAAACCTACTGCAAAGCAACCTAATTTGAACATGAACCAGAAGAGGTTGTGCAGCGTTTGATCTGATCATGGTTCACAAGCGGTGTCCGCAGAAGAACTAGGTAGCAAAATGCCAAACCCAAATAAATATTAAAAGCCTTCCGCCTTCTGGTGAAATAAAATCTGCACTTTGGGGAGTTTATTTTCCTTGTCTCTTCTTCACAAAATACAATATTTTGAAACTTTGCCATTTTTTTGAAGCACAATCTGTTCGCGTATTCCAGTTGCCAAGACACAGACACAGTTTAACGCTCTTTGGGGTTTTCTTTTCAAGAAAAGAAGAAAGCAGCAACAGTAGCAAGAATAAAACACGGATTTCACGACAGCACCAGGAGGAGGGATTGCGAATGGGCATTGCCGCAGCCAGGAGTTGCACCTGCAGCACCACCAGCTCCTGCAGGATTAGCTCCCGGTGTGGAGGGGGAAAGTGGTTACCTCCGTGCTTATTTAATGAAAGTCTTGGGCTGGGTGCGATCGGGCAATTTCGTGCCTTTCGACTGAATCAGGCAAAGTTTCTGAGCTCCTTTTGTTCCAACATGCAATTGCTCGTCTCTCCAAGCCTTCTGGGGCCCGTGCCTGCCAAGTGTCTTGCAGGAAGCATCAGCAACCCTGAACGTGACCCTGCCCTAAACCCAGCAGCACGAAGCAGCGGTCAGCACCGCTCTGCAGAGCCGTGGCCACCACCCCGCAGTGGGGTGCGGAACCTGGGGTCCCCCCGTTGCCCCGCACCCCTGCTCCCAGCTACAGATGGGGGGAGCTCAGCTGAGGGTCTGCAGCAGCTCCGAAAAACATGGATCCAGATCACAGAGGCTTGAAGGAGCTTCTCCCCAAAGGCAAACACTGATGCTTAGAGGGCTTTTTTTTTTTTTTTTTTAAGAAGAAAAATAATTGGAAGTCCCAAGATCAGTTCTCTTCAATAACAACTGCCAAGCAAGTATCTCGCTGTCAAAATAAAATCCCCCAGTTTACCATAGCAGACACCGGCTTTGAAAGATGATGCTGTATTAAATTGCAGTTTGCAGAGAAAGTCATCCGTACGGGAGCTCAAAACGTGGAGGCAGCTTAATAGCATACAAAATTGGATGTTACCTGTTCCATCCACCACAAAACCAGTATTTTCCACAGTGTTTTTATGAATCATTATTATTTTTAGCTTTGTTTCCTGAAGAAAATCACCGCATGTGTGTATTTGACAGTCTGTGTCCCTTGCGGCAAGTTTAAATCCACTGGCCAATTTCAGCCCTATCTGACAGAGAAATTGAGCTTTTGGAGATCGCAAATCTGATAAAAACAGGTGACTAAATAAAGAAATCCCCGACTCAGAGGCAGGCTGAAGCACAAAAGCAACCCATGGCAGACACCAGGCATCCACGTTCAAGCTGTGCAGAAGCCCCGGGTGTCTCAGGCACCGAAATAACAGTCCAAGGCTCAATCCTGAGGCACAAACCAGCCAGGGCCCGAGCATCACTGCAACTCCTTGGGATTTGCAATCAGGAAAGCCCCAACCAGCCATCGCACAAAGCATAAAGTCTAAACCTGGCTCCTTCTGGAGAAGGGTTCGCAGTCCTTGTTGATCAACAGATGGGATCGTGCATCTGCTCCCCAGCATCCAAAAAGTCATGAGTTTGCTGTGTAAACAACCACTGGTGGCTTTCTGGTCTCTAAGCCTTCAAGCTAAAGCTCATTTAAGAGCCCTCCCTGCAATTTTCCACACGGAGACTTCCACAAGCACTTGACTCAAAAGCCAAGTTTTAAGAATAATTGAGGGAAAAAACCAGACTGGTTTGTAGCGATGCTGAGAGACATCTCCAGAACCGAGTTTTGATTCAGCAAAACATCCAGGGTATCCGTAACGTTAAGCACAAGCTTAAATCTACTTTCTTTTAGGAATGCAATCACCCACAGTAAATATTGAACTGACGGGTCCTAGAGAAGTTGCTACCTTTAAAAAAACCTCAGGGCTTTCTTGGCGAGTGTGCTGATCAGGACAAAGTAAGGCAAGCAGTGAGCTGCAACATCCCCACAACCTCCCGTGCCCAACTGCCCGCCCTGTGCACCTTCTGCACCGGCGTTGGCTACACCAGCCCAAAAAAGTCAACGCCGAGAACCAAGTGAGGTCTGAAAGCAAAACTGTACTAGGAAAAAGAAAACCTGACTTAATGCAAACACATTAAATACTTCCCTGCGAAGGTCTTAAACCCAATTCCTGAGGGAGGGGAGAAAAATACAACTTCCAATGGGCTTGTTAACCTCTTCCCACCAGCACTGACAGAGCGTACAAAGAGATTAATGTCGCTAGCCCCTCTCAATTAGGGCAGCGTTAAACGGCAATATTGAAAAAGGAAACTTCAAAGTTTCCCAGCAAAGGGGTAGGAAGCCTAACAGAATAATAAAGGAAGGGAAGACGGAGGAATTCACGACCCACATACGCTGTAACAGAAAATAAATTTTTACTTCTGAAGGAAAATCCCATTCCCCAACTCTCCAGACTTTTCATTGCAGTCAAAAACTTTTTATGGTATAATCCAAAGTAAATGGTTCCTTGCCACAAAAAGCTCCTATTTCCTTCAAAGGATATTAACCAGTTCTGTCTTCACCACAATTTATTATTAAAGCTGTGTTCAACGGCCATGTAGCAACACTTTCTTTCAAATACCGCTATTTAGCATATAACTTGGTGTTAAAATTTCACAGGTGGGAAATGCCTCTTTCTCCCACTTTTTGAAGAGATAAAAGCGGCTCATTTACTATTCCTGTCTTTCCTCAGGATTTTTTGTCTGATTTCTTGCAAGGTTTCGAAAGCCAAATGATCTGCTTTTCCCCTATCAGCTGTACTCGGCTGTGTAAGCAAACCCCCCACCCCTAAAATGAGGGCAAAATGGAAATGCTTGCTGTGTTTCCGTGGAACGAGAGCGAACTGGCATCTCGTGGGCTCTGCCAGGCTGAGCCCTGTCCCACTCAACGTGTACCACCACCCTCTCACCTGACCCCAAAGCGCCACTGCACCCATTTCGCAGCAAGAAAGGACCCGTGGCCATGGCTTAGGTGCAAAACCCCAAACTGAGATGGTTCTTGCAAAACCAAGAAATGAACTTTTTTCTTGTCCCAGGTGCCCTGGAAATGCCCACCTGGGGACAGCTCTTCATACAAAGACTTGGTCTTCAACTGCAAAGGGCATCTCTTACCCACAGCCCAGTTCCAGCCTGTATTTCAGCAAGCAATGGTAGATTTGATGCTGTCAAAGAGAAGTTCAAGCCTTGCAGGCCAGGTGGAAATACCCAAACCT
Source organism: Butorides virescens (assembly GCA_017310255.1). NCBI lineage: Eukaryota > Metazoa > Chordata > Aves > Pelecaniformes > Ardeidae > Butorides > Butorides virescens. The sequence goes on from JADKXX010006942.1 coordinate 197,187, forward strand.
CTGAGAACTTTGCCCATTTACATGCCTGAACCACCAAGATATCTCAAAGCTGCTTATGGCACCCAGGGCAGAGCAGGGTCACCTGGAGCAGCTGCTGCTGCGGAAGACGTAGCAACCTTATGTTTAACATCAAGCCCCACACAGGATGACCAAAGAGGGGGAAAAAATATTTTTTAAACAAGTAAGGAAGATCATCTCACGGGTTTATTATTTATGCTTGCAAATTATTACGGGTTATGGCACATGTAATGGTTAGAGCAGATACAAACCCAGCCTGGCACACACGAGAGCTCAAGGGCTGGTGATAGACCATCTCCTTTGGTCCTCAGTCATCTGCCCCGGCAACAGCTCGTCGCTGCTCATCGGTTCTCCAGGTGAAAAGCCTTTAATTCTGCCCAGGTCTCTCCACCACGGAATCCCGCAAGTGGGGATGCCCCAGCCAAGCGTAAGAGGAGCGGGAAGGCCAGGTACATTCCTGGCATCCCCACAGTCAAACACTCCCCACCTCTAGACTAAACAACAGTCATCGAGCAAAGACGCCGGAGATTCCCTGCCAAATAGTTGCACTTAAAAATTAAAAATACACGTAGATAGCAAAGTATATTTTAAATGAGTGGGTCTGAGGGAGAAGCCATGCTGCCAGAGCTGTACCTGGACTCGTTTTTACGAGCTGGCTCTGTTCCAGCTGAAATGGAAATCAAGTCCTCAGTCAAAAAGAACAAACAGAAACGGGTGTGAATTCACAAACTAGCCACTTCTGGTTGTTTCAACAAATGCATCTTCCTGGGTGGCCACTTCCCAGAGGTAGCCCCGCTTGCCGGCCCATGGGCTGCTGCGGCATCTCCACAGCCGTGACCCACAGTGCCTCCTGCATCATCACCACTTTCTCCATGGGCTTTGGCTGCGTGAAAGCCTTTGAATTTTGCCATACAGGCAATCAAAGTATGGGATCAGACCATGCCTTTTCGATTTAAATATCTTTGGGACAGACCTGCAGGTGATAGGGAGGGTGGTGTTGGTGACAAGTGGTTTGGTGGCTGGGGTAGGGAAGTGCAAGGGAAGTTCTCTCACCACTTCTGCCTTCACGGTTGGGTTGCACGTCTTGGTAATCCTTTGGTAAAGCTGCATAAAACCACACTGGGCGATGCTCAAAGCAGGGTGCCAGGGGCAGGGCAGGCGAGCACCTGAGCTGTGCCCACCACCCGGTTTATAAATTCAGAGCTTTAGCCAAGCCCCAATTTCTGGAGAAAACCGAAAGCTAGATGTTCATGTAAGCACCGGTGATGTGGAACTGGGCCTGGAAATCTGTTTTCCAACCCCTCATTAAGCCACAGAAAAAGTATTTAATGTGCAAGAGATTCTTAAAACCTGTTGAAGTGTCAACCAAAAGCCATGGAAGGAGATGAAGCAGATATTGTGCTTTGTTTGCCTCCTTGAAATAGAATTCAGCTGCTCTCTCCTTAGCCCTGTCAATAAGGAAGAGTGGCCAAGCGCCACCGGCTGCTCCTCCATCTCTGCCATGAGCAACTGGGTCAGTCAGAGGCAAATGGAGACGCTCCAACGAGGAACATGGTGTGTCCTCCACGCAGGACAGGGACGTTCTCTGCACGTCCTTTATCTGTGTCTTCCCTCGCCGTTGTTTGCAATAACTCCTTGGAAACGGCAAACTTGAAATCTGTTTCCTTAACAACTCATTTCAGGGCTGCTCAGGAGAAGGGAGCCGAGCCTGCCGCGGCCGTGGGGCTGAGATGTCTCCCAGCTCCGGGCTTTTTCCTCTCATTTTGGTGCCGCAGAGATGCCGGCTCATTTGGTGGCCGTTGGCACATCCCGGTCTGGGCACACCATCACTGCTGCCAGCCCCGCCGCCGTGCCCTGTGCCCACGCTGCAACTCACACCTTTACATCTCAAAAATCGAAGCTTTTTTTTTCTCCACCCTTCCCCCCCCCAGCCCAGGAACCACATTTTAGGACAGGAAGCAGGAAAGGCAAAAGCACTTTTATGACTGTGATGGATTTTGCCAACGCGTACCGGAATCAGGATACGCCTGAAACACGGCGCCAGGCGCAGAGATACCACGGGACAGCCCGAATTGCCTCTGAAGCCCTAGTCCTCCACTCCTCCTCCTGGGTGCTTTTCTCCAAAAATAAATAAGTGAATCTCATTTCATACCAAACCTGGAAATGCCAGCAGGCTAAATGGAGTGCTTGAATCACTTCTCCTTGCTCCTTCCCTCTGCCTCTCCTTTCTGGCTCTGACTGATGGCTGAGACACGCCGCACCGAGCGGGAGGAACCTGCTCCTGAGGACACCTCCCAGAGACTGAACCAGCCAAAACATCACCCCCCAGTGCAACCAGATTTGCTTTGGCAAAGAGGAGACGACCTCAGAGCCGCAGCCGGGATACTTCCTTTTCTCAAAGTCAGTCTGAGCAATGCAAATACAGAGATAGAAAAACCCAGCCTCTCCATCTGGAAACCTGTACGGTGGGAAACCCTGAGCCGCTGGCACAAAGCCTGAGCAGATGCTGCTGCATTCATCTCCCATTTTAATTCTCAAGCGTCCTGAAGATAAGAAGAGCGTGGCATGCCACAGCCCGGGCACAGCTCGCCCAGTAACCGTGTACCAGCTGATCCCAAACTACCTGCCGGTACCGTTAGCACCCCCATTTCAGCACTGAAAAGGCAATTTGCTGCTCAGCCCCATCGGTGGCTGTGCCCCAGCACCCGGCCGTGCCCCAGCACCCAGCTGTGCCGGTGGCTGCCCCGGGGGCTTCTTTGTCGCAGGGCTCAGCTCGCTCCTCTGACTCAATCCTGCAACCTGTAATAAACCCGGCGCAGGAGAGGCCCCAAACCAAAATAGCAGGGCTTTTGCAAGGAGCGACGGAGGTGCACCCAACGAACCGCGTGGCAGGGGTTGTGCAACGCCTGCTCGGCTCACGCCAGGGTTATTTGCGTCCCGGGGCCCGTCTCCGCCGCAAGAGCGAGCTGCCTTTTCAGCTGGCGGCAGCTGACGTAGGTCACAAACACAAGGGAGACAAAGATCTTCGGGCTTTACTGCAAGGTAAAATCACAAGGTCAGCCCTTCGTGCCTGCCTCAAGATCGGCCTCCAGCAGGAGATGTTTTTGGTGGCGAAGCTCTGAAGAGCCCGAGAACAAAACGCTGGACGAAGGCGCAGCAGAAAGCTTTGCAATAAGGACTCCAGCAGACTAATCTCTGGATCCCGCGGCGCAGAAACATACAGAAATGTCACCAAACCGTGCAAATATCAGAACCTATTTGCCTGCCTTTCACTAAGCTCTGTGTTTCAGTAATTCAATTTTGAAGGTAATTCCCTGATTCAGGCTAATCTCTCTTACTTTGCCCATTTTCCTCTTAACACATCCTGCAAAAGGGCTGCAGGCTGCTGTGTTTATTCCTGTCAATACGGAAAGCAGGGGGATGCGATTTCTCCTTCTCTATCTGCACATTTTGGTTAACCAGACTCTGTCACCCCGATAAGAGCGCATCTCTAAATTTTAGAAGAGTTAAGACCTTCTGAGTGTGAAACGGAAGAGACACTTTGATAGAGATTAGACCCGAGATCCTGTGCGAAGACACGCACCGAACGCAGGGCTGCGGGGACTCTGGGAAGGGAGCGGGGAGCTGGTAGCAGCTTTTGGCCAATTCTGAACCCCCCTGTAATCCCCCACCAAACAAACAGAGCCCCCCTGCAGCTCTAGCCCATAGGAGCTTGCAGGGAGCATTGGGTTAATCACGTGCTGGAGCAACCTTCCAGCAGGTTTTGTGGGACACCCAGACCCCGTGCCAGTTTGGAGATGAAGCCTGGCTGTCTGATGGAGGGGGTAATACAGCACGGCTGCACGGGATGGTTTAGGATGATCTTCTGCGTCCCACACATGCTGCTGCCACCTCACCGAGCTGTTTCATGGGCTCCAACACTGGAAGACGGGTAGATGAGGTCCTTAGGGACAGGGTTTAGTGGTGGGATGGCAGGGTTAGGTTAATGGTTGGACTTGATGATCTTAAAGGGCTTTTCCAACCTAAATGATTCTATGATTCTATGATTCCATTGCCAGGACTTTAGACTTCACTTCCCAACTGGACTCTGCCCCGATGTGTTCCCTGCGTGCTGCTCCAGTGTTTGCTTGCAAGAATACAACCACGAGAGAAGAAACGGGGCCTTCAGCGCCCATTTTCACGCTCACAAACCAACGAAGAGCAGCCACATGCTCCCGTCTGATGCTAACAGTTCAGAGGAAACAGGGAGGTGACAACAAACAGCTTTTCCAGATAATGTCCCTTCCCAGCCCAGACGCCGTATCACTCCCAATCTCAGCGAGGGACCTGCAGGCACAGCGTGGGGCCACCCATCGTGTTCCTGTTGAGCCGGTGCCAGGACCACGTTGGTACCTGCAGACGTGACCAGGCAAGGCAGAGTCCGCCCCGGACACCCCGCGCTGCCGAGGCAGCCTCCAGATAGCCAGTTTTTCTTTAGAAATCAGATGCAATGCAAAACAGCCATAAATCCGTCGTACTTTAGGTGCTAATGTTAAGTGGGAGATGGTAGATACAAGTGTTTTGCCTGCCTACGGCTTTCAGTATAGGGCACAAGAGACTTTAATATTAAAAACCCTGTTACACTTTGGCTGAACTCATCTGGCGTGTGCATCCAGCTGCTTGAACTTCAGTGGCCTGGGGGAAAGGGCACGGCTCCTCCCAAACAGCAGCACCTCTGTGCAAACGGTGGCAACATCACCTCGCAGGAAAGGTAGGGAGGACCTGCTGCCATGGAAATTCCACCCAGGATGGGGCTTGGCTGCCCCGAGCTGACCCCCTGCACCAGCCCTGCCCCTGGTACAGCTCTCCAGGGATCAGCACCTTTCTGCTCGCTGCTGGGATCTCCCAAAGTGGAAATGTTCGGTTCTCTGCTGCTGCACCCCATGCTCTGCCAGGGACCGGCACAGCCTCGTGACCCATCGGGTAAGGAGGGGAGGAGGTGGTGGATGGAAGAGGCGCTGGGATGCACGCACACCAGTTTCAGCCCTAACAACCCCAACCACGGCCACAGGAAAGTTAATCATAGAATCATACAATATCTTGACTTGGAAGGCATCCATAAGGATCATCAAGTCCAACTCCCAGAGTGGCACAAGCCTTCTTCGTGTGCGTGGCCCCTCTCCGCCTCGTGCGCAGGTGTGCTGCAATGATGAATTAAGACAGAAACACCTCTGTCGCTTTGGGCTCAGACTCACGTCCACCAGAGCAAAGGACTTCCACGGATGAGGACGTTGGCAGCTGCCAAAGGATGCTGCCCACATCACACGGGCGGCACAAGGCCCGTTCCCCTTGGCACCTGAGGGTATTGGCCCAAAGCCATTGAGGTGGTTCAAGCCGAGGATGGGAGAGCAGCACCAATCCCCACCAGACTTGTGAGATGCCTGTGACACCCTTTGGCTGCAAGGAGACACCCGCCCATGCCCAGGCTGGAGCCGTCTGCATCTTGATGCTCCAGACATGCTGGATCCTCCAGAGATGGTCATGGAGGCACGTGCATAAAATCACAAAATGCAAAATTCAACCCTTTGCCTACCCATGCCCCATCTCCAACAGTCTGATGGAAATCCTATAGGCACCAAAGCCTCTTCCTTTTCACCTTGCTTTGCCTATTTTTCCACCCATCAACCAAAATTCATGTGTCCACCTAAGCCTTCCTCATCAGGCACAGTGAAAAAGCACTTCCACTCCTCCCATCACGCTGTCTCAAAATGCCCTCAAATCCTGCAAATCACTCACAGCTGCCTGACATGAGGTTGCGAGAGCCAAAAGCTCGGGGAGATCTTATTGGGGTCAAAGCGATGCCAAAAAGGACTTTGTTTTCTGCTCCTTGTGGTCGCTGGAGCGGCTCACATCCCTCGCGGGCCTCCCGTGCCCCCGGCGTTGGGGCAGCTGCATCCTCCCGTTGCTCTGGAGAAGATGCGATGGTGGCAGAGACCCCACGGAGCAACAGAGGCCACCGGGAGCCTCGTGGCCTCTCCCCTCGCCCCCATTATCATGAGAAATCACAGCAGTGGAGCTCCGGGGAGACGAGCGGCGGGGGCAGTCATTCCCTCCAGCCACCAGGACACCGTAAATCAAGCCTGTATTTTCCCTCTTGCCAAGGTCCGTTGGCTTCGCTGCCTCCCCATCCCAGAGCCTGTTTTCTTAGCTGCTTATCTCAAATTAGGAAATCCACAGGAATTGCAGGCCGGGGAAGCTGTTTGTCAAGAGCCTCCAGCCCTCGCGGGGATTTTTTATGAGGGACTTTTGGTTTAGTTGCTGCTTTGTTTCCAAACCCTCGGCTGTCTGCTTGCAGTGGGAGTTTGCTGGAATCAAAACCGGAGAAAAGCTCTTGGAATTCACCCGGGGAACAAAAGGGCTTTTGTGCAGGAGGATTTGGAGGACGCGGCCGCTTTCATTGCCGCTACCTTCGTTTCTGTTTTCTCCCTGCCAAAGAGCACCTGCCAGCAGCGCCGAGGAGGTGGGCTGCTGCCCGGGCGTGGAGGGGGGGCGCGGGCAGGAGGACGGATGCCTCCCCTGCCCGCAGGCAGCAGAAGCAGAGCGCTGCAGGCAGAAGGGTGCAATCCTTCCCAGACTTCCATACATCGTGGCGTGCAAGGCTTCCGGCCAAGCTTCGTGCTCCCTGCCCTGCCTCTGCCCCTCGCAGGGAAAGCAGGGTGGGCTCTGCTGCTCCGTGCGGCGGCAGCACCCTAAAAAGTCTCCCAAGGGATGGGCAGGCTCTGCCAGGCCGGTGGGTGCTCCCGTGCGATGCAGCCCCACGGATGAGGGACTGAAGCTCCCAGGGCCAGCGTGTCAGCGGGGATGCTGCAGGTCCGCCCATGAGCTGAGCATCGCTCCCGGTACTCCGCTTGGGGTTTTTGTTTTTTTTTTTTACTTCCCCTTATCCTCTGAGATTTCACCTCAAAATGCAACAGCGAGTGACCACGTGCAGCTACGGGGCTCTGCCCAACTTTAATTTAGCAGGCAGCAGCGAGTCCCCTATAAACAGCAGAAAAGCAGGCACCCTGCCTGCCTCAGCCACGGCGGGAGCAGGATTTGCCCCAGCCCAGCTACAAAGACTTCCACACTTCCCAAACCCACCGCTCCCTGGAAAACTCGACACAGTAAAGGAGCACCCACCTCCTTTCCCCATGGCCCTGCAGAGCCTCAACACCCAACTTCCTTAGGTCTGGCTGCAGGGAGGCAAGAGGGATGCCCTCCCCATCAGACAGACTTTTTGCTCATGGTCTCCCTCCAGTTTCAGTTTTGGTTTTCATGGATTTTTAAATGTGCTTGGTGCAGCTGGGATTTTCTCCGAGCAGGTCCTGCAAGGTGTTTCTAAGGTAGCATCGCTGGCAGAGCGAGGGCCCCGCAGCAGAGCTTCATTTTCTCCGAAAAAAAGGGATCAGCTTCTGCATCTGCCCCAGCTGCCTGGACAGCGAGGGGTGACGAGTCCGTGCACCAGCAGAGCGGGCGAGGAGCAGCCACCCCGGCAGCTTGCTGAGCCAGGACGTCTTAGAGCTGTCAGATGTGCTGCTGGCCCGGGGAAATGCAAATTGCTTTGGAAAACGAAGGTGACATTTCTACCTGCCTGCTGATTTCTGCTGTGCTGCGGATGCAAAAGCCCGATTCAGGCTTGTGGCTCCAGCTGTGAAGGTTCTTAGGTCTTGATGGTGCCTACACTTAAGCACGTGCTTACTGTGAGCACGCATTCCGATTAAGGCTGCATGAAGGGTCAAGGCTGGGCAGGAATATGGACGTAAAGGCTGTGCCAGACCCTTGTCTTAGCCTTTGCAATCACTGCAGCAAGTGTCTGTGCCCTGGGTACCCAGCTTCAGCCCAGTTTGGACTTGATGATCTTAAAGGTCTTTTCCAACCTAGACGATTCTATGATTTCTCAGCCAGACCCACCAAAAGGGACAACCCGCACACGGGCACTGGCAGGAGCCCCTCTGCAAGCGGCGGTGCCAGCCAGGCTGCAGGTTCCTCACCATCGCTTCCCCGTGCCCGGGATGCTGCCCCGTAGCATCCGCTGGCAAAGCTACGTGGGCAAGCGCTGAGGTTTGTTCAGCCAAAAATGAGCCAGGAGGCTTAAACACAGGAAAAGCAGGACTTTGCTAAATCAGGAGGGTGTGATGGGCCAGGAAAGGGTCCCCTGGGGAGCTCAGCTAACTGGCCCCTGGGGTGTCCCTGTCCCCAGGAAAGTGTGCACACTTACTTCTCCTTCGGCTCTGAACTGCTGCTCCCCACGCTAATGCAGCCCCATTTCTCTGCAGATTCCTTTTCTCGCTGAGCAGGATTTGCACCTTATCTGTGGGATACTGGTCTTGGTGTCATCACCCTCGCAGCAGGACAGAATAAAATCTGATCAATACCACAGGGCAATCTGAGCGCTGGTTTTATTTCCGTTACCGGCTGCTCCAGGCAGCCACAGGCAGTCTCATTTTACCAAGCACAGATTTAATTTGTTCAGCATATTGTAAATGTTGGACATTTAAACTACATTGCTATATCAGCCATCTTCTACAGCCAGGTTTATCATTTTCTGCTCATGAGTAAAGCCACCTTAGGACAAGATGGGCAATTTATGTTCCACAGAGAGAAAGCTGGCCATTGATTTTGTCATTCTGCGCGTTACAGAGCATCAATAACTTTCGCAGCCAAATGGGAATATCCATGGAAATAGAGGAATGTGCCACAAGCCATTTCTTTAGTGAGTATCCTCACCCTCTGCAGCAGGACCCTGAGGAACAGGAGGGCTACGTTAATCCACGGGGTCTAGCATCCACTGTGCTCCACAGGGGGAAAAAAGCACCTCCGGGTTGAAAAGATGTAAAAAATAGTGCCAACGACCTACAAGACTCCTCTAGACTGAATTCCTCCAGTTCCCAAATTGTGCTGCCCTCTTTGGCAGCTGGCAACTGTTAGTTTCAACGAAAAGTGCTGAACTGAAAATAATTTTAGGACCACTTTCTTCTTTGCCGGTGTAAATAACACTCAGAAGTATTTCCAGTCAACACCTAATTTTCTCCCCAGGGACATGCTGCTCCCGCGCCGTCCTCCGCTCCTGGCTTGGGCCAAACAGAGAAGTTGATTGGAAATCTGGGGGCAATCTTGCCCGGAGATTAGGCACAACGCGGCGGCACCCGCAGCACTGCGTGGAAGGAGAGGATCTGCGCCCTGGCTTAATATTTTGTCACGGGGAATTTTGTGTAAAGGCTCAGCCAAATATTGTGATAAAGTTTTTAACACGGTCAGGACTTTGACCAACCTGCCTCGGTGCTACCCTGTTAGACAGCTCTCTCTTGCTGTTCTTTCTTTCATTTTATGAGTTTGCTTATTTTTGTACCTAAATTATTAAAGATGGTATTTGACAGTTCCGGACAGCAGATGGGAGGAACTAACTCATGCTCCCTCTGCTGGCAATGCCTCCCGGCAAACGTGTAGGTCCTACTTTAAAAACACACAGGAACCCTATTCACAGTGAGAAGCCAAGGGCAGCCGCAGGAAAGCCAAACCCGAGTCCCCTCAGAGCCCCAGCACCCCCCCAGGTCTCCAGCACTGCAACTTTGGGCACTACCCCAACACCTGAGCAGGACAGGAGGCACCCAGAGGGTAAGGGCACCCGGGTTGCACCATCAGCAATAACAGCAGCTGCTCCAAGAAACCCATCGGCAGCAGAGACGGGCGACAACCGGAGCTGCTCCACCACCGCTACGGCAACAAGAAGTCTGGCCAACCACGAACATAAAGGCTGGGTCCTGCAACCACTTCAGCGATGCATCTTTGCCCACCCAAGAAGCCTCAAAGCCATGCACGTGAAGGGCTGCAGGATGCAGCCCCGCTCTCGGGACTTCCAGGGAAGATCATTCTCCCCGGTAACGGACGATAGGACGAGGGGAAACGGTCTGAAGTTGTGCCAGGGCAGGTTTAGGTTGGACATCAGGAAAAATTTCTTCGCAGAAAGGGTTGTCAGGGTCTGCAATGGGCTGCCCAGGGAAGGGGTTGAGTCCCCATCCCTGGAGGTATTTAAAAGAAGGGTCAATGAGGTGCTTAGGGACAGGGTTTAGTGGCAGGGTTAGGGGAATGGTTGGACTTGATGATCTTAGAGGTCTTTTCCAACCTAAACGATTCTATGATTCTGTGATTTTATCCTTCATGTTCAGACAGATTTTCTCCAGAGGTCAGAGAACGTGAGCTTCCAGCTCTCCTTCCAGACACCTGCTAAGAGCGTACACTTACGCGTATGTCGTATAATAAAGCTAAGCCAGCAGTATGTAAAGAACAAAGCCTTTCCCCAGCTTTTCTAACGCGATTTCACTTCGATTTGGAAAACACGTTGAAGAAATGCGTTATGGCATAGTACCCTGGCAGAAGACAGCAAGTCATCTCCTTTTTTTCCCCAGTAAAGTGCCCCTGACACAACTGGGCAGATTTTTTTTCTATCCACACATATCCACGTGGATCACACCCCATCAGGTTACATCTCTCCACCCAGCCTTCTAAATCAGGAGCTGTGAACACAAAACTCCCTTTAGAAGCTTTTCTATCAAAGCCTCCATAGAACTCCCTGGGCGAGGTTCAGGACTGTAGTCTCAGCTCTACACATAGACGCTCGCAAACATGATACGGCTTTTTAAGTTGCGAGAGCAGATAAGCAGAAATGGGAAAAAAGAAACCAAGAGAAAGCAGGGTAGTATAAATCATCTGCGCAGGTCCATAGTGTCCATCCTACTTAGCAACCGGGACAAAATACATCCACAGCCTTGTAAATTCTTATGTGTGTGCTCAACTCCGAGCACATTCAGTCCCACTGACTCCTGCAAAAGGACTCGTGCTCCAAGTTTAGCACATACACAAGGAGTTTCAAGATCAGAGAACGAAAAAAAATCCTATCTAGCATCTCTTTTAAGGGGAAAGAAAAAAATTCTTCAGACCCCACTCGTCCAAATGAGGGCCCTGCTTGGCTACAGCTGCTCTGAATCGGCTCTGATTCAATCTCCCAGATTGCTCCTTGCGTCTCAGCTGCGGCAATGCCTTTTTAAAGCAAGCTCCTGGAAAAAGGAGCCCCTGCCCCCCCCTCCCCTTTGCTGGGGGTGCTGGCTGGGGAGATGCTTGCACAGGATGGGCCCTGGCCGCGTGTGCCGTAAGGTAAAGCGACCGCTTGTTGATGCTGGGAGCGCCGGCATTGTTCCGAGGTCTGCGCAGGAAGGGGAGAGGAGGAATGCTCTCCTATTGCAGGAAGCTCTTCCAGCCTCTTATCAGACATAAAGCTTCTGATTTCTTGCGGGGGAAGTACCAAATGTTTTTGAGGGGAAGAAAAAAAAAAAAAAAACCACGGGGGAAAAAAAAAAATCACATGCTTAGCTATAAAGGAAGCTGCCTAATGACATGAATGAAACTGGAGTCATGCTAGGCGGAAGCAAGCTTGCTCTGCTGCCCAGCTCAGGTGGCCATGAGCAAGGGCATGTTCCCATAGTGTCACCCCGCAAAGACCCGGAGGGGTGCAAGCCCAGAGGTCCTTCTCTCTGCCAAAAAGGTGCCTGCTGTGAATTCAGTCTTTCTCATCTCCAGAAAGCAACTTACTACTAATCATCTCTGAATGCAGCGTCTGTGTCACCCTCCCCAGCTGCCAGGGCCTATTTTGGGCTCTGCCTCCAGTTCAGATGCTGCTCCGGCGGGGGGCTGCTTTGCGATGTCCTTTCACGTGGAGCACCGCACCGATCTGGTCTCTTAGTTAATTTGTAAAACTGATTCCTTGGCAGGAATTCAAGTTCTCCGTAGAGATGTTCCAAGTTTTATTAGCAACGAGCAAATTACTGGTGTCCTTGGGAAAGGTAAGGAAGTTGGAGCCTATGTTAATTGCCTTTTTTTTTTTTTTTTTTTTTCCAGAGGGTATCTCCCAAAGGACAACTCCGTGCCATGTAGAATGGCTTTCTGGTCACAGAAGTACCTGTATATATGATGGCTGTCGTGGCTTATTGTATAGATATCTGCATAAACTTCAGCTTTAAGTACGTTTGCTATTTTATCAGACTTTGTGCTTTATTTGAGCCAAGCACTCTTTGCCTCCAGCCTGGTTTCTCCTGGTAGGTTATTAGGGGATTATGGTTTCCATCTCTTACAGTTAAAAAGCAGAAAACACTTTGGAACAGGTTGAAAAACAACAGTAGCTAAAGCATTGCCTTTCTTCTCCCTTAATAGGCTACTCTGTCAGCCCCATGCTTGTTAAATGAGAGAAAAATCTGTGGGCATGCAGGGAAGGTCAATCTTGTGGTTTTTTAAAAACATTTAATTAGTACGGTTAAGTACTGAAGTCTGCTTGGGAGTGAGCTTCTGCATTAACCATCAGCATCTTTCAATTCAGAGGAGCAAACCTGCAAGCGGGGACTGCAGGTGAAGTGCACATCCCCATGTCCAAAACATCAGTGGTGGGCAAGCCTAGGATGAAAACTGTCCTGGCTTCCCTGTCCTGTTGGTAGCTCCAAAGCCCACGTGGGGGTTTGGAAATCGAGCTCGGATCCCTGCGCATCACCAACAGCACAGAGTCCCAGCTGGCCAGGTCCTGGCCACCTTGTGCAGGGGCTGGGGTGACCCATTGCACCTCCAGGGACCCACCAGGGCTGCCAAAAGCCCTGTGCTGTGGCTTCTGCTTCTACTGAGGCGTTTTTGCTAAGTGCTGAGGCTCAGTGCTTAAACAAATATACTTAAGATGTAGCTTTGCCCAAAGGGCTTTTGGCATTTTGATGGCAGCACGTAAAGTCCCTGTCTTTTCCTTCACGATGCATCCAACTGGAAGAAGGGGGACAGCTGTTCTCGGCTCCTACAGGTGTTTCACTCCTTGAATAAAACTACAATAAATGTCACATATCTGTGCTTTAACCCCTGGGCAGCAGCAGGCGTAAATGCTATGATCACAGGCTGATGGCTCCTTTTTAAAAGGCCACAGCATCAGCTGGTTTGAAAGAGATCAACTCCAGTCCTTTCAAAGCCAAATTTGGGGGTTATTTCTTCATCCTCCTGCAGCATTGCAGACCCTAATTGTAGGCAATGAAAGCAGCCCTAGGAAGAAAAGGCGGTGTTGAAATCAAAGCTGGAAAGCGTGCCTCTAAACGGGTGCCAGTTGCCAGCACTGGAGAAGAGCCCCGGGAACACGGAGCCGGTGCCAAGGGCAGTGCCAGGCGCTGCACAAACCCTCCACGCAGACCTGGTGCCAACGGGACCTTCTCATCTCGTGTGCCCTGTTTTTTAAGCGAAGGCTTCACCTCCTACGTGCAGGTACTTGTGTGAGCATGCCAGCCTAGCAGGCTCTTACCGGGGCTCCCGTCTGAGAGATGGGAGATGCGGGGAGCTGATGAGAGCAGATATAATGGAGCAAGTCCAGGGAAAGAAACCCAGTGATCGATGCTGGGTTTCCCTTCGAAATTTTCTATCTCCCTTCCTTTTTGGTGCTGGTACTCGGGCCAGGTTTGTCTTTGCCAGATGGGGACTTCCATTGCTTTAGAGCTCTCGGAACAACAAAAGCCGCCGTTGAGTCATTTTCTATATCTGACCCTGAACTACCGGAGAAGCAATAAACATTCTTAAAAGGAACGATAACGTGGAGTCAAGTCGTAATTTTTTATATTCTAACTTGCTGCTTGAGTGTCGAACGAGCCCTGCTGAAAACACACGCGTGAGGAACTTCAGGAGCAGACCCCGCTGCGGGATGAAAATAAGCACCAAAGCCTGGGACTTCCACAGACGAGCAGCCGGATGATGCTCTGGGGCCATTTGGCACTGATAAGCGTTGTTTCATTGAGTGCAATTACATATTTTTGTTTAGAAAAAGAGTCTCCTCCAAAAGCAGCTACCGAGCCTGTGCTGATTCAGCCTTCATTAGAGGCCTCTTACTGTAGACACAGCGAAGTGTTGACTCCTGTACTTATTTTCTGTTGCTGCCTTATCTTGGCCATCTCATCTGCAACTTCTGCCGCTTTGGGTTTTTTCCACTGGTTTCATCCGAGTGCAGTAAAGAGTGGATGCTGCTTGGGCTCCAGTTCTTCTAATGATTTTTGATCTGCTTGGGTGCAGGCTAGGAAAAAATCTAGCCTCGATTATAAAATTGCAAGCTAAGTAGGCTAACAAAACAGCAACAGCAAGAAACTGGATCAGCTCTGCTCAGTGAAGTTTTCCTGCTCAAACGGGGGGCGGGGGGGGGAGGAAAAAAATGCTTTCTCTCTGCAACCTTTTTTACAAATATGAAACTCTATCTCGGCTGCAGAGGCTGCTCCCTCCGGCTGTTTGCACAACGCGCCTCAGGCTTCGCTGCGTGCGGCTTTTTCACAGAATAGCAGGGGTTGGAAGGGATCTCAGGAGATCACCCAGTCCCACCCCCCTGCTCAAGCAGGTTCTCCTAGAGCATGTTACACAGGACTTTGTCCAGGTGGGCTTTGAATATCTCCAGAGAAGGAGACTCCACAGTCCCCCTGGGCAGCCTGGGCCAGGGCTCCGTCACCCTCAAAGTCAAGAAGTTTTTCCTCATATTCAACTGAAACCTCTTATGTCTCAGTTTGTGCCCATTGCCCCTTGTCCTGTTGCTGGACACCACTGCAAAGAGTCTGGCTCCATCCTTGTGACTCCCACCCTTAAGATATTTGTAGGTGTTGATGAGGTCCCCTCTCAGCCTTCTCTTCTCCAGGCTGAACAAGCCCAGCTCCCTCAGCCTTTCCTCCTAGGGGAGATGCTCCAGTCCCCCCATCATCCTTGTTGCCCTCCTCTGGACTCTCCCCAGGAGTTCCTCATCTTTCTTGAACTGGGGAGCCCAGAACTGGACCCAGTGCTCCAGGTGGGGTCTCAGCAGGGCAGAGCAGAGGGGGAGGAGAACCTCCCTCACCCTGCTGGCCACACTCCTCTTAATGCACCCCAGGATACCATTGGCACCAAGGGCAGGCTAACCAGCCACGGCCACCCCTCCTACAGCAACTGTGGGGGAAGCTCCTACCCCAAACCGCTCTCCTGGTGCGGTCGGATGCTGCTCTTACCATGCCCCTACAACTTCAGACCCTTACTCGACTACGGGATGCAAATCCAGAGCGACGTTCAGCCACAGCTTTGCTAGCACCAGCAGACCAAGAGGCACCAGTGACCTCTTGGAGCTTCCATAAAGGATGTTCGGCATCTGTTTGCAACAACTCCAAAGTAAAGATGACTCGGAAGTGCTTTAGCGCCCCAGAGACTTCCATGGTGGGATGAACCCTCTGAAACATCAACGGGGTATTTGGAATTTCTAGCTTAAAAGGCAGGCTAGCTTTAATTTTGGCTTTGAGGCAAAAGAAAGCCCTACAAGCTAGAGTCTCGGGCTTCCCCTCTCCAAATTGCTTGTTACTGAGCAGAAGACACTTTTCCATCCACACTTGTCAGCATGCAGAATATTGCGGATGTGGAAGACAAAAGCAAAACAAAAAAAACCTTTTTGCACAACGAGTAGATATGGAAATTGCACTGAATGGCCTTCACCACTCTGCCACCACAGAGCGTATCTAACGTGGCACCAGTCCAGGGTCCTAGATCTGCCTTCCTGCTAACATTCCTCTGGCTGATAATGCTGGTCTCTTAAACTGTTCCCAGACAAGCCCTAAGGAAGGGAGCTAAGTAACTCTACAGGTAATGAAACTTTTTTTTTTTTTTTTAATTACAGCTCTGGCCATGTCTAAAATTAAAAGACCAGTCCTGCAATTTATCCGGCCACCGGAGACTGACTCAACACTTTAGGTAACGATGCCGCTGGTGGCTGCGCTGCCAACTCATACAAGGCACCGATCGTCCCCCAAAACGCGAGGGACCGCAGTGAGGGACGCCTGAGTGCTCTGGTTTTTGCCCCCTTCCCTTACTCGGAATTCCGTGTGCCA
>JADKXX010006943.1:0-47067 GCA_017310255.1 Butorides virescens
CATGGACCTGTTGGAGCGGGGCCAGGGGAGGGCTACTAAAATGATCCAAGGGGCTACTAAAACGATGTGAGGGCTGGAGCCCCTCTGCTCTGGGGCCAGGCTGGGAGAGTTGGGGGTGTTCAGCCTGGAGAAGAGGAGGCTGTGGGCAGAGCTGAGTGCGGCCGGTCAGGGCTTCAAGGGGGCCCAGAGGAAAGGGGGGGACAAGCTTTTGAGTAGGGCCAGCTGGGACAGGACAAGGGGGGATGGTTTTAAACTAAAACAGGGTAGGTTTAGGCTAGATATAAGGAAGAAATTCTTTACAATGAGGGTGGTGAAACCCTGGCAGGTGTTGCCCAGAGAGGTGGTGGAGGCCCCATCCCTGGGACCATTCCAGGCCAGGTTGGATGGGGCTCTGAGCAACCTTATTTAGTTAGCAGTGTCCCTGCTGACTGCAGGGGGGTTGGACTAGATGACCTCTAGGGGTCCCTTCCCACCCAAAACATTCTATGATTCTAATGCCCAGGGAAATTTTTGCCTGCCCCCTGCCCCGGAGCCGAGGGGGGATGTGGGTGGGTACCCAATGTATGGGTGGGCTTCCCGGGACAGCACATCAGGGTGCTGTGAACAGGCTGCCATCAGCATCGTGCCCAGTGGCACCAAAAGGCTTCATTATCTTTAATGCTCACGTCGCTCCAGCCTTTAAGCTCGATGTTTGGCTTCCCCTTGGCAGATCTTTTTACTTTTAAAGTCTAATTTCCACAGACGTGACCAGATTTCCTTTACCCTGGGTAGCATTTGCCCTCTTCCTGTCCAGTACCAGGCTCAAGTCCCGGTATCTGCTCTTGGAACCGTCTTCTCCGCCGGTCAGCAGCACTTCCAAGCTGCAGAAAAGGCCGGTTGTCTTCTGAGGACTTGTTAAGTAATTTTTAAACTTGAGTGGCTGGTTTTGTTTAGGGTCAAACACTTTGATTTGCCGTGCAGCAAGTAGTTCAGGAGAAGAACAGAAAAATCTCTTTGTCGATGGTTACGTCCCGAAAGGCCGCAGGGCGATGGGCAGAGGAACCGGCGAGGTCCCCACGCGTAGAAGAGAATTCTGTAGGAACATCACTTGAGTCATCTCGTGTCAGTAAGTCGTGCCATGCCGTGTGCATCCCCGTGCAATGGCTTTGTGAGGAATTAAATTATTGTGTTATGAGTGGCCGTGAAATAAAGCAGGATTGCAGCGTGCCTGGGGAGAGAGCAGCTCAGAGGGAAGGGGATCACGGCTGGGGGAATCCGTAGGGCTGAATGAGAAGACCCGATTTCTACCTCTGGGTCTGGCCATCACTTTTTCTCCAGTACTCCCTGCCTGTATACAGCCGTTTGAATTTTCTACACGTCGTGGTTTGCTCATTCCTCCTTCCAGCTTGCTCCCTCATTGCTAAGAAACGCATTTGCTGCAGAGAGATTGGACAAACATGCTGCAGTTTCAGGGCACTACTGAAAAAAATCTCCTCTCTGCGTTGGTAAACAGGAGATTTGTGCCGGAATATGTATTTGTTTCAGGCACAACTTCATTTCCAGCGTCCGCTTTAACCGGGGCGCTGGGAAGGGGAGCGAGCCGTGTCATGTGGCGGTTTTGTCCAGTGAAAACACAATTAGAGGCTTCGGTGTCAGCGTTTGCCTGAACGATCACTTGGGGATAATCTAGAGGCCCAGAATTAATCCCAGCGCTCTGCTCAGCAACAAGGGCGAGCTGGAGAGGTGCAGCTTCTCAAAGTCATCCTGCTTCACTCCTGCATGAGCGTGCTCGGAGTTTCTTCATGTATTTCCATGCCTTGCATCTCGGTGGGGAGAGGTATGTTTTCCCCTGGTTCATATCATAGAATCATGGAATGGTTTGGGTGGGAAGGGACCCCCAGAGGTCACCCAGCCCAACCCCCCTGCAGGAGCAGGGACACCTTGAACCACATCAGGTTGCTCACAGCCCCATCCAACCTGGTGTTGAAAGTTTCCAGGGATGGGGCCTCCACCCCCTCTCTGGGCAACCTGTTCCAGGGTTTCACCACCCTCACTGTAAAGAATTTCTTCCTTAGATCCAGTCTAAACATACCCTGTTTTAGTTTAAAGCCATCCCCCCTTGTCCTGACACAGCTGGCCCTACTCAAAAGCTTGTCCCCCCCTTTCCTCTGGGCCCCCTTGAAGCCCTGACCGGCCGCACTCAGCTCTGCCCGCAGCCTCCTCTTCTCCAGGCTGAACACCCCCAACTCTCCCAGCCTGGCCCCAGAGCAGAGGGGCTTCAGCCCTCGGGTCACATCCCTTCCCTAAGAATTGTTTAGAACATTCAGATGCCGGTCCTGTCTGGCTCATAACGGTCACAACTATAGATGGTGCAAAACAGAAGCAAAACCGGCGTCCAGAACACCTCTGGTACCTCCCTGAACACCAGGACGAGGTCTGTGGGCTCAAAATCACGGATTTCCCAGCGTGTCACGCAGTGTGAAGGTGCCGTCGCTATTGCTCCGAAGCTCTTGTGTATTTTGGATGCCAACCCTGCGCAGGGACAGACAGAAGTCACGGTGCCTGGGAAGCGGGATCTTCCAAAAGCAAATTTGCGCTTTGCAAATGCGGTGGAGCGGAGCAGAGGAGCTTGGGCAGCCAACTTCCACGGAGCAGGAGATGGGACGGGCTCCAGCAGGACCTCTGCAGAAGGACCCAGTGGCTGTTTCAGTTTCCTTTGGTTCCAGTTTGCGTTTGTGTTGGATTACGCTGCTTCCAGCCGTCGCCTCCCTTCACGGGAATGGGGGCTCTGGAGAAGGAAGGATATTGTGGGGCGAGCGTAGCGGGGGTTTGGCGTGGCCCATCCTGTGAGAGAGCGTGATGATGGCTTTCAGATGGCAAGATGATTATATTTTCAAGCGGGATCCTGTCCCTCGGACAGTATCCCATGAAATTTCCCATCATTTTTTAGCTGAGGTAGTGGCCAGCCCCCGTAGAGAAGCAGAGGTGATTGCCTGCGGACGGGCGAATGCCAGCCGTTTCCCTAACGCTCCCGGGGTGCCGCGGTCTCACACGACGAAGCTGAAAATGAAAAATAGGAGGAATAAACACACTGGGGGCTCTGCCTGCTACGGGGCAGGCAGGCGAGGCAGGGCTCTTCGCTACGGAAGATTGAAGAAACTGTAGGAAGTTCTCCAAGAGGGACCCAGCTGGAAAAAGGGATGCCCCCCAGGGGATGTCTGGGGAAGGAGCTTGAAGGAAAGCCAAAGCAAACCGTGGGTGCAGATGCTGAGGGGGAGAATAGGGCTTGACGAGAGGTGAGAAAGAATGAGCCCGAGCGCGGGCCGCTTACGGGAGCAGGGACCATCTGCTCTGCACCAGCCTGCGTGGTGCTGAGCAATATCCTGCGTTCCTTTGCTCCCCGGGTTAAAGGGAATTGCCGGCTGCGAGCCGTTAAAGCCGAACACAGTCCCTGAGAGTTCAGCCCCGTTTTGCCTTTTGGCCGAATTCCCTCCGTCTCCTTCTCCCCAAGGCTTTTCTCTTGCAGCCCTCCAGTTCGTAGCACACTTTTCCACCGCAGGTCTCGAGTAGGTGGAGGAGAAGCCCAGGAGGACGTTGCAGTCGGCAGAAGTTAAACAAAGCGCGCTGCCCCGGCGTGCCCAGAGCTGGCAAAGTCTCTCGATGGCTGTAGCCAGATATAGCTGGGGAATTGAGAGAGGCTAAAATGGCCCAAGAAGTACATGCAGCTCATAAAAGTGGCAGAGGCCAATACGCAAAACCTTCTTACAGCTTCGTAACCTGAGGAATAACAAGGTCTTGGAGGCGGCTGGATAATAATCATGGGTTGAGCACGCTCTTCCAGGAGGGGCATCACGCTCGTGTCTGTTACCCTAAAGAAGAGGGACAGAGATGGAGGTGGAGAGCCGTGACGTGGAAGAGCCAGAAAGGATTGTTAAAAAAAAATAGGAGGCTAAAGCAGCCCCATAGCTCTGGAAATCGTTTACTGGGGGGCTGGGGGAAAAGGTGGGTTTATGTGGCATATCTTATATCGCACGGCCCTCCTTCTGAGCCTTGCAGTCATGCTCTTGGTGATGGTTTTGTCTCTTGTAAAAAAAAAAAAAAGAAAAGAAAGCCTGAGATTTTGCCAGCTAGGGTTTATGTGGTCACCTTTTTGCTGTGCTGCTGTACAGAGGTGGCCGTGCTCCAGACGTGCCCTGCACGCAGCAAGCCCCCGTCAGAGGTCCCATCACCTCGGTCACACCTTAGGGTTGGCAGGGTGGCAAGCAGAGCTGAGCTGCTTTTTTCCTTGGCTGCTGGTGTGGGTTTTGATGCTACAAATACCGCTTGCTTTTTTTACCGTTTGGATTTCCTCCTATCTGCACTCCATGCACATATATAGATGTATATAATAGGGTCTCTGTTTACTTTGGTGAAGTAATGGACCAAAATGGACCCTTCGGGCACGTTGTGAGCACTTAGTTCAGTCTTCAGTCCCAGACCTTTTGTACTTTGCTGGATTTGCTGTGCTTGCCCTGGGTCCTTTCCCCCCGTGTGCATCCCCAGCCTGACGCCGCGCCGCAGGCTCCGCGCTCGCAGCCCTGCCACTGCTCAGCTCTGCCGGGGAACCTTGGATAAAGTCAAATTCCTTTTGAGGTCATATCCACCCCCCTTCAGTCTCCGTGGGGGTGGTCAGATTTGCAGGTCGCTGGCCAGGCGTCGTTTGAAGGCCCAGCGGTGCGGGTTGGCTTCATCCTGAGGACAGGAGCAATAGAGCAAATCCAGACTCTTCTAAATTCTGCTCGTCTACCAAGATCTGAGGCTTTTCATAGGGCCGAGTAAAGCACTGTGCCGAGAGCCAGGAGAGCATTTTAAATCATAGACTCATAGACTCATAGACTCATAGAATTATAGAATCATAGAAGGTTTTGGGTTGGAAGGGACCCCTAGAGGTCATCTAGCCCAACCCCCATAGAGTCACTTAGGTTGGAAAAGACCTTTAAGATCATCGAAAGACCCCTTCAAAGGTTCCTTTGAAATCAGGGTGCCTTTAAGCTGCTTTAAGTGGACACCAGCCAGCGAGGCTCTCCCTGGGGAGCGATCCTCCCTCCTTGCCAGGCAGGCAGAGCCGGGGGCAGGACTGCCATGAGCCACGAGCCATGAGCCACGAGGCACAAGCCACGAGCCAGGAGCCACCAGCCCCGCGGCACCGCTCGGGGACAGCCGCCGGGTTGCTGTTGGCTGGGCGTAGCTGTAGGCACCACTTTTGGCCAGGCGGGTGGCAGTCCCTGCCGTGTGTCCCTCGCTCCCTGGCTGACGTAGGCATTGGGCTTCCGTTATTTTTTTCGCCCTGTGACACCGCTCTGTACTTTGGACTTTGTTCCTCCCTGGTTTTTTTCCCTGACTCCTTTGTTCCGCTGATTTTTATTATTTTTTTTTTTCAGCAAGAGGTGTTGCAGGCCCACTCAACACCACAATTAAGGGTTCAACCATGAGCCCCTGGTTGCTCTGGGCTCCCCCTGATGCAGACCCATCTCTGTGGGTGCTCCGGCGTGGGGGCACGGCTGCAGCCGGGTCCCAAGCACCCGGGGGGGGTCTGGGGGCTTCCCGCAGGCAGGCTCCTCGCTGCCAGATGAGAGCTGTCCCTAAGCTCTCCCGGGCAGGGATGGTCTTTATCATCTAGTATGTACAACCACCACCACGTGAGGGTTTTTGTCGAGGTGGTTTATTAAGCCTTTATTATATTTATGTAGCTCTCAGGGTAATATGATCTGGAGTTAATTACTGGAGCCGGTTTTCTGTGCGAATACAGCAGAAGAGGTTGTCAAAAGCTTGCGGTAGCCTTTTGCGCTCCCGATTAACGTGATGCAAATTTGGATGGCTCAGGGTAAACGTCGTTATCAGGGGGGGCTTGGGCAGGCGCTGCAGGGGGTTGTAGTGAGGTGGGGGTCGGGCTCTGCTCCCAGGGAATGGGTGATGGGATGAGGGGAAATGGCCTGAGGGTGTGCCAGGGCAGGGTTAGGTTGGACATTGGGAAAAATTTCTTCCTCAAAAGAGTTGTCAGGCACTGGAAAGGGCTGCCCAAGGAAGAGGTCAAGTCCCCATCCCTGGGGGGATTTTAAAGCCGGGCAGATAGAATCATAGAATCATAGAATCACTTTGGTTGGAAAAGCCCTTTAAGATCATTGAGTCCAACCTTTAACCTAACCCTGCCATCCCACCACTAAACCCTGTCCCTAAGCACCTCATCCATCCTTCTTTTAAATCCCTCCAGGGATGGGGACTCAACCACCTCCCTGGGCAGCCCATTCCAGACCCTGACAACCCTCTTGGTGAAGAAGTTTTTCCTCATGTCCAACCTAAACCTGCCCTGGCACAGCTTCAAACCATTCCCCCTCATCCTATCATCTGTTACCAGGGAGAAGAGGCCGACCCCCACCATGACGAGGTGCTTAGGGACAGGGTTTGGGGGTGGGATGGCAGGGTTAGGTTGATGGTTGGACTTGATGATCTTAAAGGGCTTTTCCAACCTAAAGGATTCTGTGATTCTATGAGAGGGCAAGGCAGAGCCCAGCGCTGCTTTGCGGGGGCTTTGCCTCTGCGCAGCCGCTCTGTCGGCAGAGCCCTGCCTCAGATGTGGGCACCTGATGATTTTTTGGGTATGGGTGCAATGCTACAGGGTGTCCCAGCCAGGCTGGGCTGTGGTGGGAGACCACCTGGGAACAGCCGGTATAGGGGGTGCAAGGCAAGGAGAAGCCCAAATATTCAGGGCGAGAAGCTCTGGAATGGGCTGTCCAGGGAGGTGGTTGAGTCCTTGTCCCTGGAGGGATTTAAAAGAAGGGTCGATGAGGTGCTTAGGGGCAGGGTTTAGTGGTGGGATGGCAGGGTTAGGTTAAAGGTTGGACTCGATGATCTTAAAGGGCTTTTCCAACCCAAGTGATTCTATGATTCTATGACGCCTTACTGGCAGCCAGGGAGAGGAAGGAGGAGGAGGAATCCACTGCAAAAATGTTCTCAAACACGGCTGAATGAGGTTGAGCAGCTCCAAAAGTGAGATTCTGAGAAAAGCAGTGCTAAATAAGGACAGGTAGCAGCCTCTGTCTGAAGGGATATTTTTATTGGGCCGGCAGCAAGAAGCATAATTTTCTTTAAATGTCAGGTATATCTAGAGAACGCTGTAGCACAAAGTCAGCCGGCGCTTTTTTAAAAAGGGGAAATTATATTTCATAATCCATAAAGCAAAATCCCCAGGGAAGGGGCCGCAGCTGGTGGTGGGCAAGTGTTCCACAGCCGCTGGACTGGGGGCTGCTGCCACGCGTGACGGTGGTGGAAAATACCTGGTTTCTGCCACGGCCCCGTCAGCGATGGGTGCGCCTACACCCTCCGAACCGTGCTGATTTCAAATGGGCATTTTGGTTCTTTTTTTTTCTACAAAGATGAGGTATCCTTCATGGCCGGAATGAATATATAATTATACTGACGTGGCTGTAATTACGGTATTCTATACGCACTGCGTACAATGTATATATTATCCTCGTACCGCCGGCACTGCTGTTGTTGAGCATCTCTTGATGCTTCAGTTAGAAAACTTGGGGTTTTTGTCGTTTTTTCCCAGTCTGTTCTGGGTTGAAACTCTCTGTGCCAACTCTTAGGCCAAGACTGAAATTTCTTTGATGAAATTTTCTTCTGAGCCAGTTTGAATGTGGTTATAGAAAGCGGGTAAGGGCACGGCGTAAAATTTGTGTCCTGCATGCTGTGAGCAAATCTGACTTCTGAACAACTTGCATTTTTGCATAAGCATTTACAGAGGTGCGAAATGCTGCCATTCTCCACCGCGGTTTTAACCCCTTTTATTCCACGCAGGTATAAATTGCTATTGGTGTTGATCTGTGCTTGATAATCATGCCCTGCTTTTGAATATCAGGGAAGATTTTGGTGGCAAAGAGCTCGTGGCTTTGGCACTGGCAGAGCACCCTTCTCCGCTGGGTGCAGCTGCAGCCTTGGAGCAGTTAATGCCGAAGGAAGCTGGGGTTTGTCCAGTTTATTTTAGTCTCCTCCTAGCTCACAGAAGGAGCCAGGCCTCTAAATGAGGTGCTCTGAGTGACTGTCGAAGGGCTTCCCTGGCAGAAAAGCTGGGCTCTAGTGGGCATCTGGATGATGCATTTGCATTTGCATCATCTATATCCAGGTTTATTGATGCAAACCTATCATTTCCAGTAATCGTGGAGTACATCTCCTCTTTAAAGCCTGTTCTGTCTCCTTATAAACCTCTGCTCCAGAGGGTGGAGATTTTGCTTACAGACCAAGCCACCTGATTTCTGAGAATGGAGTTTAACTGTTGGTGGCAACTTGTCTGATTAATTAAACCTAAAAAAATTCCGGACAACCTGTTTGTTGTTTTTTTTTAAAAGCTTTATTTTGTTTTGAGCTGGATGAAACCACAGCAGCGAGCTGGGAAGCAGCCGCGGTCCCTGCTTTCTGCTGCCAAACTCACCGTAACGAAGAAAAGGCACAAGCACATCGCTGCGGTTTTGTTCTCCCCGCCCGTGCGCTGCTGAAGGGCTGGGCACTCGGGAAACGCCGACCCCAAATAGAAGCAGTGGGGACACAGTGGGGAACTCGGGTTTCCGCCTGTAATTTGGTTCTGCCTGGTACGGTCTCTCATGGCGATCCCTCGAAGGAAGAAGGGCTCGAAGGGCTACAAAAATGCTCCGAGGGCTGGAGCCCCTCTGCTATGGGGCCAGGCTGGGAGAGTTGGGGGTGTTCAGCCTGGAGAAGAGGAGGCTGCGGGCAGAGCTGAGTGCGGCCGGTCAGGGCTTCAAGGGGGCCCAGAGGAAAGGGGGGGGACAAGCTTTTTAGCAGGGCCAGCTGGGACAGGACAAGGGGGGATGGTTTTAAACTAAAACAGGGTATGTTTAGGCTGGATCTAAGGAAGAAATTCTTTACAATGAGGGTGGTAAAACACTGGAAGAGGTTGCCCAGAGAGGTGGTGGAGGCCCCATCCCTGGGACCATTCCAGGCCAGGTTGGACGGGGCTGTGAGCAACCTGATGTGGTTCAAGGTGTCCCTGCTCCTGCAGGGGGGTTGGGCTGGGTGACCTCTAGGGGTCCCTTCCAACCCAAAACATTCTGTGATTCTAAAAGAGCAGTTTTTCGGTGCAGACCCTCAGCAGCAAGAAGCCAGGCTGCTGGCAGGAGGCCGAAAACCTGGGGCTGGTGCTCGGCTTCAAGAGAACCACGAGCTCGGAGGCCTGGCAGCCACCGCTTTGGGTGCAGGAGGAGCCCCGTGGCGGGCGAGAACATCGGCGCCCGCTGGCTGCGTGCTGACAACATCCAAGCTTCGCTGCATAAACGCTGCTCCTTTTCTGGCTTCTGCTTTCCGGAAAGCGAAGGGACTCTCCGAAGCAGAGGGACGAGGGTGACCAGGAATCCCAGCCCAGGTAGCCCTTCGAGGTGGTGGCCGCTCGGTCTCCCCTGCGACAGCGACAGCTCCAAATTCAGGGGAGCATCCGCAGCGGAGGAAGGGCACAGCCAGTGCCCCGGCCAGCTGTTTGCGTGAGAAACACGGATCTAAACAGCAACAAGAAATGGGCCAGGAGTGGGACTCGAGTCAGTTAATGAGCAGATGGTAAATTCAAAGGAAAACGTAAAAAAAATTTGGTTTTATCCGTGCTCGCATCTGAGCAATTTATGTGGAGGGCCTCTGGTTCTCAAAGGGCTCTGCAAAGCGTTGATAAAAAGAGGAACAGTGACTGCGTACCTGAAGCTTCTGCATCGCTGGACAAAATCGTTTCTGCCTTCCTGGGCTTTTTGCAAACCCTCTGCTGAACGCCAAGAGCAGCGGGAGCAGGCGCGCTCCGTCCAGCTGCGACCTAAAAGCCACGGGGGACAGAAAAGGCCACATCCACCCCGCTGAAACTCGGGAATAATGTTCCCGTTCTGGCCATTTCTTATCCCAGCACTGAACCTGTTCTCCCCTCACAACCTAGCGCAAGAAAGGATGGGCAGAACCTCCCGTGTTGGGTTGCAAGACGTAGAGCCTGCTCCGGTGTAGGCATCTTCCTCTTGCGCTCTTCCTCGCCTCGCCGGTGTTGCACGGTCCTTTCACCGGCAGGATGAGCGGCCATGCTACCAAAGAATTTGGAAATGGTCCTCTGAGATGTTAATGCTCACTTTTTTTTTTTTTTTTTTGCTTTTTACATTAATGGCTGAGTCACTACCTACTTAAAGAAAGGAAATTCAGTTCCTTCACGTTTCCTTTCTGAATTAGCGCACGAACTGCCGTTTCCATAATATCCTGTTCGCTGCATTCCTTAGGTGAGCGCCGGCGCACAACTCCCTGTTTCAAAGAAATCCTTCTGCAAGGAGATCCTTCAAAAAGAAAGTGGAAGAAACGGCCGCCCACAGTCTGGCGGGGAAGAGCTGCCATTCTGCGGGTGCCGCTCTGGCTTCAGAGCCACGGCGCGATGCAGAGAGGCCACCAGCCCACAGCGATGAGAACTGGAAAAAATTCCCGCTGCTTCCACATGAGCTGTCATTCATTCGGGTACAGAAAATAAACTGGAGGCTTACCGGCATCAGCACCAGCAAAATACGGAGTTCAGAATCACAGAATCCCAGCATGGCAAGGGTTGGAAGGGACCTCAGGAGCTCACCCAGTCCCACCCCCCTGCTCAAGCAGGTTCTCCTAGAGCATGTTACACAGGACTTCATCCAGGCGGGCTTTGAATATCTCCAGAGAAGGAGACTCCACAGCCCCCCTGGGCAGCCTGGGCCAGGGCTCCGGCACCCTCAAAGTCAAGAAGTTTTTCCTCAGATTCAACTGAAACCTCTTACGTTTCAGTTTGTGCCCATTGCCCCTTGTCCTGGCGCTGGGCACCACTGCAAAGAGTCTGGCTCCATCCTCAGGACCCCCACCCTTAAGATATTTGTAGGTGTTGATGAGGTCCCCTCTCAGCCTTCTCTTCTCCAGGCTGAACAAGCCCAGCTCCCTCAGCCTTTCCTCCTAGGGGAGATGCTCCAGTCCCTTTATCATCCTTGTTGCTCTCCTCTGGACTCTCTCTAGGAGTTCCTCATCTTCCTTGAACTGGGGAGCCCAGAGCTGGACCCAGTGCTCCAGGTGGGGTCTCGCCAGGGCAGAGCAGAGGGGGAGGAGAACCTCCCTCGCCCTGCTGGCCACGCTGCTCTTGATGCACCCCAGAGTTCAAATGGTCAAGATTTCTCTGAAGTTTTGAATTCCATATTCCAAACTCCAGTTGCACACACGGAGCAGGAACAGCGTGTGAAAGAGGAGCCGAGGAGCCAGGACACCCCTGGCACTGGCGTCACCTCCAGAGGTGTGGGGTACCTGGAACCCGAAGCCAGGCTCACCCCAAAGAGGCGACGCTGGGGCTGCCCTGCAGCTGGAGGACAACTTCTGCCGCCTGCTGTGGAAGTCCCCAGCCCTGCCACCAGTAGCCCTTTGGGTAGACTGGGACCGTCACATCACCCCCTGATCTCCAAGCACCCCCTTGTTAATCCCCCCTGTTTTTAAGAGAGTTTCAACTCCATTTTCCTGAATGCTTTGTTATTTTACCTTTTGTTGTCAAACTCACCTAATTTTGTTTTGGCAACAACTCTTTTCAGCTGCGGGGTGTTTACACTGAACTCCCCAGCAGTGGGAAGAAACATCCCAGACTTCAAAATAAACATTTAAACATTACAGCCTGCTCCCTGGGCTGCGTTGTTTTGCCAGGTGCCAGGTTTGTTTGTTACTGGCTTTGGTGCTGATGGGGAGACCCCCGCAGCAGACCTGGGAGCCTCACCGTTATCCATAGAAACCAGTTTCCATGCAGAAAATCTCCAGCCTGGACAGGCTGGAGAGGTGGGCCTGTGTGAACCTCATGAGGTTCAACAAGGCCAAGTGCAAGGTCCTGCACCTGGGTCGGGGTAACCCCCAGTATCCATACAGGCTGGGGGGAGAAAGGATGGAGAGCAGCCCTGCCGAGAGGGACTTGGGGGTGCTGGGGGATGAAAAGCTGGGCATGAGCCGGCCATGGGCGCTGGCAGCCCAGAAGCCAACCCTACCCTGGGCTGCATCAGGAGAAGCGTGGCCAGCGGCGAGGGAGGGGATTGTGCCCCTCTGCTCTGCTCTGGGGAGACCCCCCCTGGAGCCCTGCGTCCAGCTCGGGAGCCCTCAGCACAAGGAGGACATGGACCTGTTGGAGCGGGGCCAGGGGAGGGCTACTAAAATGATCCGAGGGGCTACTAAAATGATGCGAGGGCTGGAGCCCCTCTGCTATGGGGCCAGGCTGGGAGAGTTGGGGGTGTTCAGCCTGGAGAAGAGGAGGCTGCGGGCAGAGCTGAGTGCGGCCGGTCAGGGCTTAAAGGGGGCCCAGAGGAAAGGGGGGGACAAGCTTTTGAGTAGGGCCAACTGGGACAGGACAAGGGAGGATGGTTTTAAACTGAAGCAGGGTAGGTTTAGACTGGATCTAAGGAAGAAATTCTTTCCAGTGAGGGTGGTGAAACCCTGGCAGGGGTTGCCCAGAGAGGGGGTGGAGGCCCCATCCCTGGGACCATTCCAGGCCAGGTTGGACGGGGCTGTGAGCAACCTGATGTGGTTCAAGGTGTCCCTGCTCCTGCAGGGGGGTTGGGCTGGGGGACCTCTAGGGGTCCCTTCCAACCCAAAACATTCGATGATTCTATGATTCTCTGATCGTCTGTACCTGCCAAACCTCTGTGCAACCGCTCACGCGCGCAGCGTCACTGCATTTGGCGCCGCTGCCTGGGTGCAGCTGCTTAGATCCTTGTTCCAGTTAAAGAGATGGAATTGCTTTCTTTTGTCTTTCAAGTTTTTTTGCTCAGAAGCGTAAGTTGGAGAGGGTTCTGGTGCCTGCTGCTTGCCATGAGCAGCACCCACCCCCACCTCGGATGCACGCTCCTTTTGGCCTTGAACAAACTGCATCACCCTTGGCTTTTTGTATCTATAAACAGCGATCATGATTAAGGCACCTGCGCATACAGGGCTGTTGTAAAAATCAATTAGGCAATGCTTCTGATGTGCTTTGAAGATGAAAAGCATTGCAGTACTTTAGGTGGCACTCCCTGGAGGCTCGCTCCCCGTTGGGCAGGTTGGTTTTGGGTTCTCGCGTGCCGATGCTGCCACGCGCGTGCTCGGTGGCTCTCTGGCTGCAGCAGCACCCAGTACCACGGGTGTCTCACCCCTCTGATGGTAAAATGTATTTTAGGGGGTGTCCTCTTCCCAGATGGCGTAGCCCAATGTTGTGGAGCACCCACATGTGAAACTGCTGCCATGCTTCGCCCAGACCATTCGCCCTGCCTTGCTATGACCTGTGCTGGGGCGGGTTTTTACTGTAGACCCCAAGCCCTCAGCTCTTCCCAGGAAGGTCAAGTCTTAGGAGGAGCGGCTGGGGGAGCTGGGGGTGTTCAGTCTGGAGAAGAGGAGGCTGAGGGGAGACCTTATTGCCCTCTACAACTCCCTGACAGGAGGCTGTAACGAGGGGGGGGTCAGCCTCTTCTCCCTGGTAATGGGCGACGGGACAAGGGGCAATGGTCTGAAGTTGCTCCAGGGCAGGTTTAGGTTGGACATTGGAAAAAATTCCTTCCCCGAAAGGGCTGTCAGGCTCTGGAAGGGGCTGCCCAGGGAAGGGGTCAAGTCCCCATCCCTGGAGGTATTTAAAAGAAGGGCAGATGAGGTGCTTAGGGACACGGTTTAGTGGTGGGATGGCAGGGTTAGGGTAACAGTTGGACTTCATGATCTTAGGCTTTTCCAACCTAAACGATTCTATGATTCTAAGATGGAGCTCGAGGTGAGAAGCGTGAACCTAGTAAGGAGAGGTTCTTGTGCTAAACCACCCGGAACAGCAAAGGAGTTCAAAACTTTGTGGGTAGAACGTGAATATGAGTAGTTAAAACTCTTCAAATATAAACAGAGACCACAACAAACATCAAAGTGACCAGAAGAATTCAGCCCCAGACAGGCTTCTATTCTATTTAATGCTAGATGGACAAGGAAAAGGTGTTTGTTTTTTTTTTTTTTAATTGAAGCTCAAGTTATGCCATTGTCTTTACTCGGTATTTACTAGGCAAAACGAAAGGGCATTATTTAATTAGAGTACTTGCATCTAATGCTCTTTGTAAGTTGGAAGCTAATGAAAAAAACAGAGTTTCCACTTAAAACAAGTATTTCTCATGGTTTGTTTTTGGTTTTTGTTTTTTTCCCCCCCTTAAAGGAAGCACTAGCATAAAGATCAGGTGGGATCTGATCATTTTTTATATGTGAGGTAATTGAAGAAGCCTGGGCCCAATGCTGCAGGGCCACACCGCTCTCGGGGGACACCTGGTGGAAGCAGCCTCCTCCCCAAAACCTCGCCATGCCAGCCCAGGGGCTTTCTGCTGCTCTGGGGCTTGCAGCAAAGGGTGCCTGTGCCTAACGAGGGTCCTGGGACCAGGGCAGGGGCTTGAATCCTGGATATTTCCAAGCGTCGCTGCAAGTGAAGGTGGGAATGCAAAGGCTTCTGCATGGCCGTGATACCTACTCACGTAAACCATGCTTTCCACTTAATACTGGGCTTTGAGACCCTTTTCTTCTTTCTGGGTGAGGACATGGTCTCCTTATCTCGATTTCCCAAGTCCATGCTGTCGTTACAGAGCTGCGCTTCAGCACAGGCGCGCACGATGCTCCTGCAGCTCCTCGGGTGCCCAAAACCGACCTGGGCAGGGAATTTCAAACATGACGCCATCCAACTGCTGTGTGCTCCTCTGGGGGAAGCCGAGCAGTCGGTCCTTGGCGGAGCACAAGGAGCTGCACGGTTTCTTCCTGAGCACGCAGGCAGCGGCTCTGCTGCAGGGCTCTAGATGCTCCGCGACGCCTCTGGGCTTCATTTTCAGCTCGGCCTTACCCAGCAACTTGCAGGAGGCAGTTCGAAAAAAAAAAAAAAAAAAAAAAAAACGAGCACGTCAGATTGCGCTCGCCGTGCCAGGAACAGGACAATTAGGATCTCCGTGGTTTTGATCGCATCTTGCTTGTCAGCAAAAGGCCGGTCATGGATTAGGGCGAAGGGCCCATCCGGGGGGCGAGGAGAGCGCTGGGTGGGAGGCATCACGCCCCGTCGGGCTGCTGAGGTAGGGGAGCCACGCGTGACATGGATGGGAATTCAGCATTTGTATTCTAGGCGGCATTTTCAATGCTTTGGTTAGAATTTGGGTAATGCAGTAAAATACCGGTGACCTTCCGGACGCCGGAGGAACCGGCAGCACCGGCTGTATTGGGGCGGCTCCCACCCCACCGCATCCCCGTGTTTCCAAGCCTTTTCCTCCGCTCCCCGAAGAGGCTGCGGAGGGGGGGAAGGTTCCCCGGGAGGGGAAGCGGGGGGGTCCCGGGGCTGCGGGGCCGTGGGCTGCGGGAGGGGAGGGGAAGGGGAAAAGAAGGGAAGGAAGGGGAAAAGAAGGGAAGGGAAAGGAGGGGAGGGAAAGGAGGGGAGGGGAGAAGAAGGGAAGGGAGGGGAGGGGAGGGGAAAAGAAGGGAAGGGAGGGGAAGGGAGGGGAGGGGAGGGGAGGGGAGGGGAGGGGAGGGGAAAAGAAAAGAAAAGAAAAGAAGGGAAGGGAGGGGAGGGGAAAAGAAGGGAAGGGAAGGGAGGGGAGGGCCTCATCCTCCGCCGCAGCGGAGCGGGGCCGGGGCGGTGCCGGGGCCGCCCCCGCTGCGGCTGGAGCGGGGGCCGCGGTCCCCCCCCCGAGGGGCGTGCGACGGGAAGGGGAAGGAGAGGAGAGGAAGAGGAGGAGTTTTGCCGTACCTGCGGGCGCGCCTCCTTACTCCAGAGTAAGCGGTGCGGGCTGCCTATGTGTGTGCTTATTGAGGGTTCGTGGCTGGGCGAAAAATGGTGAGGAAGCGATATTTGAAAGGGGTTTGGGGGGGAGGAAGGGTCTGCAGAGGGGGGCGCCTGAAGAAGGGGGGGAGGACGGCTCGGCCGAAGGGGTCCCCGCGGCGGCGGCCAGCGGGGCGCCCGGGGCTGGGGGCCGGGGGCCGGGGCGGGCGGCGCTGGGGGGCGGCGCGGCCGCGGCTTTGTCCGGTTTCCTCGCCCAGCCCTTGGCCATCGCTGGGCTCCCGGCAGCTGCCGGGCTTCGGGGTGCCCGGGGCACGGCTGCCTCCTCCGGGACTCGGGTGAGACAGAAAATTCAGCCCGCTTTTAAAAATGCACAAATAAAGCATCCAGCTTAAATAATTTACGACCGGTAAAAAGCCCATCCGAGGTTTGCCGGAGGAGCGTTTAGGCTGTAGTCTTCTTACAGCAAGATCAATAATCTTATTTTCTTATTTTTCTGCAGGTGTTGTTCACTGATAAATTATTTGTTGTTTGGTTTGTTTTTTTTTTTTTCTCAAGGCACAGCTCATTTAGCTGAGGATTACACCCTCCCACCCCTACCGCAGTTTGGTTTGGGGTTTTTTTTTGGGGGGGGATTGTTTGTTTGTTTTGAGGGGTTTTTTTTGTGGTGGTTTTCTTCTTTTTTTAGCTTAAAAAACAAGGGAAACGTGATTACTAAACCACACCAACTGACCCTTAAAGACCACGGTCAGGCTGATGTCTGGGGAAGCGAAGGGAAGTCTTCCTAAGTATCATCTGATCGTTATTTCCCTCCCCCCCCCCCGTAAGAAGCACTAGCATCTCCGATGTGAAATTCAAGTACAAACCCCGTAATTCCCTTGAGATGGCTCTGATGGAGATGCCCACGAGTAGCTGTGTTTCAGCCGCTTCTCCTGTCGGTGCAAGATCATAAGGAAGTGGCTGAATCGGGGGGGGGGCTTTGGCAGGTTAAGGGCATTTTCATTTTGTCTACTATTATTCAAATAAACATCTTGGCAGCTTCTCTTTCTGTTCAGCCTACGTGTTCATTTGCTTCATCTGGAGTTTCTAGGAGGTTTCGGTGTTTGGTTTTTTTTTTGCCCAGATACAATTTTTAACCATTCAAGTGGGACTTCTTCAGTACTCTTAATTGCGTGTTAAGTAGCTTCATCAGCTCAGGCGGAGGTGGCAGGTGTAATGTCAAGAAATTAATTAACATTCTTAAAAGGATCCTTCCTCTGACCTAGGTGATGTAAATTAAAGCATGAAGGTGTTCTGGTGAAGATGTGGAAGTATTGCTTGGTTTGTTTGGTTTGGTTTTTTTTTTTTATATATAACTGGATAGAAGAGATTAAAGAGTCACTGGCAGTAATGATTGAGTCTGATCAAATCAGCTTTGCCAGTTTTCAGGATCTCAGTAAAACAGAGGAGTGTGATGGAGGGAGGGGGTTGCTGCTTCGACGCGGCCGTGTAGCATCCAGCAAGGACCTCGGTGGAGCTTCTCCTCTTGTAAGTGCTCTTGAAATCTGCTCCTGAGAGCAGAGAGAGGGCATCCAAGCACTTAACAGGGTGTGCTGTGAGCAGAGGGGAGAAGCGCATTATTTTTTACGACCTGTAAGCAGTAGCTGCTGCTCTTCATTATTTTTAAAATGCTCTGCTGTCATTTTGAAGCGTTCCTTGCTTGAAAATATCCAGGGGAGCTGTACGCGTTTTTCCTGCAAGAATTGGTTATTAGCATAGGTTGATGTTTAAGCATTTTGTGTTTTGTGGTTGGGTTTTTGGGTTTGTTTTTTTTTTTTTTTTAATCAAAGGAAAAGAAAATAATTTTGGAGTCGATTGAATGGGCTTTCATGGGAAGCGCTCCAGGCTCCAGGTGGGATCTCTTCCCAAGGCATCACCTTCAGCGTTGCTCAGCTGTGTCTCCCGCAGGTCCTTGTGCTGTCAGTGCCTGCTGGGGCCGCTGCCCCACGGGGGACCCCAATGCCCAGCAAAGGAAGCCGTGAGCAGTGGGTTCGGTTGCTTGCGGATGCCTTTCCCCTCCTCTCTTCCCTCCTCTGCTCCGAGAAATGCAGGCTCCGGTAGAGCTGCCCGTCTAAAAAGCACTTTGTGTATTTTAAGTTCTTTAAGCTCAGCTCATAGCGGCGGTGCTGACATCTGAGCAACCTCATGTGTTTCTTTAGTTAGATGATGTCTGTACTCCAAAAATAGCTTTTCATATTAAAATACAGCTGGGGAAGGAAGCTCGAGCCATGTCTTGCCCGACAGGCACGGGAGAAACCAGGTTCTGGCCGCAGAGCTGCTCTGAACGCGCGGTCGCCAAAAACCATCAGTCCGCCTTTTGAAGAAGTGTCCGGGAGCTGTAAAACGTGGAATACAGATGAATTCTTAGAATCCTCAGGGCATTTGGGCTGAAATGTTGCCAAACGGCCGGGTTGTTCACCTGCGGCACGTGGGCGTTGCTGCAGGTGGGACGGGGGGGGGCTGGAGGGGCCGGGGTGCTGGGGGGGGTGGCGGTGTGTGGACCTGCGCTGCATCTCCAGCTGACCCCGCTGAGCAGCTCACGATTGTATTTCAACTTCACAGGCGAGGAAGCAGAGGGAGATGTAGGCTGACCACTGACTCCGAACCCCAGGCAGCGAGGAGGGGCCAAAACTGGGGATAGGAACGTGGTGGTTCCCCAGCCTGCCGTGCCGTCCCCCACCAGGTACGTCCTGGTGGCACGGGATGCTGCCTCCTGGAAGAGCATGTTCAGTCTTTATTCCTTTTTTTTTTTTTTTTCCCCCAAAGATTATCTTCAGCGCTACTGTGCTGTGCAGCTAGCCTAATAAAAAGGTAGAAAATAATAAAGAGGAAAAATTGACCTCATCAACACCTACAAATATCTTAAGGGCAGAAGTCACGAGGACGGAACCAGACTCTTCTCAGTGGTGTCCAGCGCCAGGACAAGGGGCAATGGGCACAAACTGAAACATAAGAGGCTTCAGTTGAATATGAGGAAGAACTTCTTGACTTTGAGGGTGCCCGAGCCCTGGCCCAGGCTGCCCAGGGGGGCTGTGGAGTCTCCTTCTCTGGAGATATTCAACCCCTGCCTGGATGAAGTCCTGTGTAACATGCTCTAGGAGAACCTGCTTGAGCAGGGGGGTTGGCCTGGGTGATCTCCCGAGGTCCCTTCCAACCCTTGCCATTCTGCGTGTGATAAGTGGTGTTGGATCTGCTCCAGAATGAAAAGGGGGTTCCTCACGGTAAATTGAACAGTTTGCCTGGGGTGAGATAGCTCTTGTTTTCGGATGCGTGGCTCTGGCTGGCTGCCCTGAGCTCACGTGGTGGATGCTGGAATTGTGCTCCGAGATAAAGACTTGGGTTTGTAATTTAGATGTAGCAAAATGAAAATAAGCCCAGGTTCGCTGGAGTCGTAGGAGCTTGCGTGGAGCTGACCCTGCCTTTGGGTGGGTGCTCGGGTGGCGTCCCATGGCCTCGCCCAGCCGCATTCCCCAGCGCTCTGGTTGCAAACGAGCCCTCCCAGTTTCTTCATGTAACGGGCATCTAGTGTATGTATTAGAAGGCATTTCAAGGACGAAAAATTGAAAATGAAAAATGTATATGAAAATTAAAAAAAAAAAAATAGGAGATACTGAGTGCTGCAGCTGCCTGGCTTTTGCTTTTTAGATTATTTTGTCAGTTAATGCAGATGTGGTGGTTTGGTTTTGTTTTTTTTTTTTCTTAAACTAGTCTTGAAAAATGGCACCAGCTACCCCAAGAGAAGCAGGAGTGTGGAGACAAACCCGAGCTCTCTTGTTCAAGAACTGTCTTATTAAGTGCAGGACTAAAAAAAGCAGCGTTCAGGTAAGCGGCATGCTTGTTTACTGCTGCCTTCGTGTCGCAGTTCTTCTGCATTTAAGTGGCTCCTGAGTCAGGCAATGCTCTGTTTTATTATGCTTCTGAAGCTTCAAGGTCTGCTCTGAATTTTGGGTTGAAATAGGTATTTTGGGATCCTTTGGTTGAAAATGCATCCCAATGTGGAAGGCGTTATCCAGAAAATGTCCTTGAATTAATATTGCAACCTTAGTGCACTTTTAAAAACCCTTGCGCCCAGAACTGAGCAGTGGGGTGGGATTAAACCTCTCCGAAGGATTTTTATCCTTTTCTAACAGTTTCCCTCTGTGCATAGGTGATGTGTGTGGTACTTTAAGATGAATTTTGAGGCGAAGAAGGGACGGTGCAGTGCTTGGTTTAATGGTTCCTGGCTTGTGTTTTGCTGCTTTCCAGATAGCATAGGTCTGCTGATACTTGAAGCGTGCAGAATTTATCCCTTTGTACCTTAGAGCGGCTGCTCAGGCTGTCGAGGCATGCGATTAAAATCCTGCTTCAGCACCAGAGAAGGATTTGGCGTTAAAATTACTGTGGGACTGAAAACGTGCGGGGAAGTTTACAGTCAAGTAATTAAACTCGCAGTCCCTCCTTTAAGCTTCGTGTAACTAAGATAAACTTTTGGAAACTCTTCTTTCGATGACTGCTCCTTGAAGCTTTCATATTTCTTTCTTTGGACAGGAGGTCCTTTTCCCACTCTTCTTCTTGTTCTGGCTGATATTGATGAGCATGATGCATCCGCACAGGAAATACGGCGAGGTCGCCAACACCAACCTCGGCACGCTGGATACCTCCATGCTGGTGAATTTTGTCATCGGGTACACACCGCCCACCCGAATGGCACGAGAAATCATGAAGAAAGTGGCTTTTGATAACTTCGAAGATGGTATGCAGAACCGAAACGTTTTATTTTTCTCAGTCTATCTCATGCCGTTGGCTTGGGTTCGAGGAGAAGAAAAAAAAAAAAAAGCATTTATTTTCCATCGCAGATAGAAAACAGACTGTGAAGGCGTTGGGGGTTTTTGTTGCTGGGTTGTTTTGTGGGTGTTTTTTTGGTTTTTTTTTTTTTTGCTTGATTGGCAAATGTTCTGGCACTGCTATCTCAAAGCCGTTCGCATTCTGTTGCAGCCAACGAGTGTTATGTGGCCGTGGGAAAGGTTTTTGGAGGACCCAAAGGCGAAGTACGAAAAGCCCCTGAACAGCTTTAGGGCTCATCAGTTCTTGTCCTGGGGCAAATTCAGGAGATGATACTGTCCTGCAGATACACTGGGTCACATTTTCTATGCTGTTGTCACTATCAAAACACCATTTCAGTTCTGTATTTTTTTCTTTAAATGACCATTCCCATTTATGCTGTGTCACCTTTTAAAAAAAATTTTTTTTTTTTTTTTTTTTTTTTTTTTTACTCCCCTTTTGACGTGCTCTGCCTGCACAGCTGACACAGCTGGTGGGAACTCATCTCTCCAGAACCACTCTGATGTATTTTTAGTTTGGTATCTGTGATTCTCTTCCCTGTGGTATGCGTGCTTCAAAGGAAGGTGCCGCGGAGAAACAGCCCAGCCTGAGATCTGCATTTTCCTTACGGGTGTCCTCAGCTCAAACAGCTCCATGTTCTGCCTTCGCAGCCTGTCTTCCTCCTGTCCTCTGCTGAAGTTGGGGCAAAATACCATGTTCCCCCCTACTTACCCCTCTGCACGGATTTAACCCGCCCTTCTTGCAAAGCACTGGTTTTGGAGTGCTGCTGGCAGGGCAGTTTAGGTTGGACATTAGGAAAAACTTCTTCACCGAGAGGGTTGTCAGGCTCTGGAAGGGGCTGCCCAGGGGGGTGGTCGAGTCCCCATCCCTGGGGGGATTTAAAAGAAGGATGGAAGAGGTGCTTAGGGACAGGGTTTAGTGGTGGGATGGCAGGGTTAGGTTAAAGGTTGGACTCGATGGTCTTTTCCAACCAAAGCGATTCTGTGATTCTAAGAGGATGGGGGTGCAGAAGCTCTTGGAGCAGCAAAAAATGTAGGGGGGGGAAAAAAGGGAAGACTCGGGGTAAATTTTAATTACCCACCCTGCTGCTGAGCGGCGCTCCTGCAGGTTCCTCTGCAGGAAAACACTTCCTTGACTAGGACAAAAATACACCACTATATATATCCCAACCCAGATAAATCATTAATGATTAGCCTGACACTTCTTTAAAACACCATTGCACAGTTTTCCTTCCTGCTGTGCCTAAAATCAACAGGATAATTTCTTCCGTCTCGCAGGCATCATCACAGAGGAGTATTTAAGCGAAGAGGAGCTGCAAGAGGCTAGCGCTTCGAAACCCTCCAACTTCGTGGGGGTCGTCTTCAATGATGCCATGTCCTACCAGCTGAGGTTTCCCGATTCGGTCGCAATGTCTTCCATTTATATGGAATCGAGAGGTAAACGTGCACGCTCTTAGGTGTACGCTGTAAGGGGATAAACTGAAAAATCAGATCTTTTTTTCCTTTTCTGGCTGGATGTTGGATATATTGGGGTTTGGAAGTTTTTTCTACCGTTGAGGGCTCTCCTCAAGCTGCACCTTCTTTACGTTGGGGGTAGGATGGCTGTAACTCCGGATTTCTGCAGTTCAAAATGCCTTGCTTTATTCTGCAGCCAGTTGCTCCAACCTGCGGAAGGGATGTGAATCGGTAACGTACTGGAGCTCGGGATTTACGGCTCTGCAAGCCTGCATCGATGCTGCCATCATACAGGTAACTCTGAACGCGTAACGCAAGACCAAGGAGACCCGAAGCCGTGGAATGCCTTGGCTCCGAGCGTTTTTCTGATGCTGTCTATTAATGGTGTAAAGTGCCATATCAAAAATTAGCTTGAATCCCATGAGCAGGCAGAATATTTCACCTGAGTTTTGCCGTGTTTTATACGGAAGTGGTGTTGTCCGGTTGAATAATGCGGACATTTGTCTTCATTTGGGTCCAAATGAGCCTGAACCATACATCAACCATCCCTGGAGGTATTTAAAAGAAGGATGGATGAGGTGCTTAGGGACAGGGTTTAGAGGTGGGATGGCAGGGTTAGGTTAATGGTTGGACTCGATGATCTTAAAGGTCTTGTCCAACCGAGGTGATTCTATGATTCTATTCTATGATCATGGCGGTTGTTGGAACGCGAAGGCTTGTCAGTGCTCACCCCAAAATACTGTTTAAGAAGCTGTACCAAAGAGGGCCACAGGATTTGCCTTGCTGTTTTATTGTCAGGATTTATCAGCGATGCCCTTTTCCCTGTTTCTCTCCCGTTGTGCCGCTCGCAGTGGGAGCGAGCCTCAACTTCTTAGGCGATGGGAATTGGAAAATCATTCGTTTTATCTCCAGGTGTTCAGATGGGCTCCAGTCCCCATGCGTTTGGACTGGGATTTGGGGACAGTAAGGTTTCAGGGTCCCCAGCTCCCTCCGTCAGCGGGGATGGAGAGGACGGTGCCACGCGCTGGCGTGGGGGGGCTGAGCCGGGATCGCTGCCACTGGGTGGGATGGGGCTCTAAAATCAGGAGCGATGCCAAAATATCTCTTCCTTCTCTTCCTTTCAGCTGAAGACTAATCAATCCGTTTGGGAACAACTTGAGTTGACAAGAGCAATGGTCATGGGAGAGGCTGCTGTGGTGGAAATAGATAATTTTCCTCGTGCCATCATTTTAATTTACCTAGTCATTGCTTTCTCACCGTTCGGGTATTATTTGGCCATTCATATTGTGGCAGAAAAGGAGAGGAAGTTGAAGGAATTCTTAAAAATATTGGGACTTCATGACACTGCCTTTTGGTATGTGAGTCTTTTCTTATAAAAGAAACATAAAATATATAAAGACATAGTAAAAAAAAATAACACTTTCTAGGAAAGCCTCTTTATCCCATCCTCCAGTTTTTTTTAATGGTTTTCAGTCCGATTAACTGCACACAGCCTGGAAGTGAGATACTCTGTAAAATCAAACAGAGATACTTGCAGTATCATGAAAACAGAAATATTTTAGTAAGTAAATGCTGTTGTGCTTATGCATGTAAAGTTACGCCAGACTTAGAGGGATTAAATGCGATGATGTACAGGACTTCTATGTAGTTTGGTTTTTGCTGGTTTTAAATATTTTTGGCTCATACCTCCTTTCCTGGAGGCTCAACAGGTAGCCTGCAGTCTCTCCTCAGGGTTTATCAGCGACGTTTCTGTGACACGTAATTAAATGAATCTCACGCTATAATTTTAATGTGACAGAGCCGTCGAAGCAACAGGTTTTAACTTGTTTCCTTACCACGATGGAAATTCCCCTGTGCGATGTAGTGGGTTTTTCTCTTCAAAATGAGAGGATGTACTGATTTGAAATCATGGGTAGCTGCAGAGCTAAACACGGGTTTAGCTTTGCCTTTCGCCGCGGCGGCCGACGGCGTTTTAGCATCTTGCCCTCCTGCACCATAACAGCCGGCTGGGGTTGCCTGGGTTATTTTTTTTTTTTTTCTGGTTGCTTTTGTTTTATTTCTGCACCCGAGCTCTTTTCCTGGCAGTCAGTTCTGTTTGCTTGCGGTACGTCCTTGGTAACGAAGCTTATTTAGCCAAGTCCTTCACCCGCGGTGCTGGTCTGCTGTCCCCACTCGCACGTCGGCGTTGAGCATCTCTGGTCTGGAGAAAACCATTTTACTTTTCCCAGTGTGAAATGGGAGCGATCCGCAAAGGCAATGCAGCTTTGATCGGCCTCTGAATACAACTCAGCATCTTGCTTCCGAGGAAGATGTGTCATTTTTTTACTACATGTGCCCGATCCACCCTTTTTTTCCCCGAGATCAGAATTGCTCATGGACTTGCATCTCTGTTTTTTTTTTTTTTTTTAAAAAAAAAAAAAGTATTTTATTACCCTG
This sequence comes from Butorides virescens, assembly GCA_017310255.1. NCBI lineage: Eukaryota > Metazoa > Chordata > Aves > Pelecaniformes > Ardeidae > Butorides > Butorides virescens. The sequence continues at coordinate 24,526 of JADKXX010006943.1, forward strand.
CACAGCTGCTGCAATGACGAGTGTATTAAATTTTAAATAGAATTTCTTTAATTATTAAAAGCTACTACTCAGTTACCCTCAGAGAATTAATTATGCAAGTTAAAGGAAAAAAAAAAAAAAGAAAAACATGAATCATCTAATTGTGTCTTTCCGATGCCGTGGGTATTGATGTGTGTGCTCTAATGCCAGGAACAGTTACAGGGGTGTTTACAAGAGCTCCCTTTATCTGGGGGCTCTTGTTTTGTTGCAAGCTTGTCCTTTGGTGCAGCTGCCTGGAATGTTAAAGCATGGTAGTTTTAGCTATTTTTGTGTGTGAATAATTCAGGCTGGGAATTCATTGACGGGGTTCTGTTCTTCCCCCCCTCATTTTTGCTCCTAGGCTTTCTTGGGTGCTGCTCTACACGAGCCTGATTTTTGTCATGTCCATTCTCATGGCGGTGATTGCGACGGCCTCTTCCCTCTTTCCCCAGAGCAGTGCCTTTGTGATATTTCTCCTCTTTTTCCTGTATGGAATCTCTTCAGTAAGTATTCCTGCTCTCAATGAATTCAGTCATCCCATCCCTGTGGTATTTTTTTGTCCCTTCCCATCTTACCTTGTTCCCTACTAAAGCATTTGGCCCTACAGAAGCCGCATTTGTCCCAAACGGTGGTGGGTGCCTCACCTGTCCCCATCCCCTTCCCTGGATCCGCGCTGGTTTGGGATGGATGTTGCACAGGTCTCAACCATCACTATCAGGGATATCTTTCCTTGCTGAAGTATCCGAGTTTGCAATCATCTGCCTTTGAACTGAAGGCACTGTACAGCACCGTTTCAAAGTCCAAACCCGTGCCCGCGTCTAAACATTTGCCCTTGCTACATCATGTAATGATAAAACCCTAATGAAAGGTCGGAGAATTAATTTATACAGCAAATTCCTTGTCGGAGTTCATAAGCAACCAATGCAGAGACAGTTATTTCGTTACTGTCTGTCGTTACAGAAGGGGGCCTGCCCAGGCTGTATATGCCCCCTCAGCCATACCGCTCCTTATTTCTCTTTTATAACTATTTTCTGCGCTCTATCACCTGGCATCTCTGGGAAATCTGTCCCTCCTGACTGCCTGTTTGTAAGGGAAGTGTGGGATGTGGGCAAATGCTGGAGTGACTGGACCAGGAAAATGATACGGTTATCAGAGGCAAAACTGAAGCTATGGGCTTTTTACTTCAGTTTTTCTATACCTTGCATTACTATTTTTTTTTTTTTAATCTAGCACCTTCGTATATTTTTTTTTAATCCGTCCTTAGGTTTTCTTTGCACTTATGCTGACGCCGCTATTTAAAAAGTCAAAGCACGTGGGTATAGTGGAGTTCTTGGCAACGCTGGCTTTTGGTTTTGTGGGCCTTAATATTGTCCTGCTGGAAGATTTCCCCAAGTCTTTCGTCTGGATTCTCAGCCCCTTGTGTCAGTGCAGCTTCTTGATCGGCGTCGCGCAGGTAAATAACCTTCTCCTCCGGCTGCAACCTCGTCGTGCTCCTTTGTCTTGCATCATTTTCAAACGGGTAGTGATGTAGATATTCTTAAATATATATATTTATTTTAATTTTTTTTTTATAAACTGATGATGGTGGGGAAAAACGCCTCTTTTAATAGCTCCCCACAGCAATTTAGTGTCAAGTAAAACACAGGGCACCACCAAGCAACTCTTGTTCTTTGTGTTCGTTGCCGTGATCTCGGACAATTTTCCATTTTTTTTTTTTTCCCCCCCTGTTGCTAAGTTTTGCCCCATGCCGTCACGTCTTGCCAGGCCGGCGCAGCGCCGGTGGGTAACGTCTCCGTTGGTCTGTGTGTCTTGGCAGGTCATGCATCTGGAAGATTATGAAGATGGTGCAACATTTTCAAACCTAAATCGTGGTCCCTACCCGCTCTTTATCTCTCTTATTTTGTTGGTGCTGGATAGCGTATTTTATCTGCTGGTCGCTGTCTACCTTGATCAGGTTATCCCAGGTACATTCCTCAGAAAAATTGAGCTGAGCTGTGCTGGCATCACTGATTCCCTGAAGTCCCATGCCCCCGAGGCTGGCGTGGCTGCTGGCGTTTCTGACTTAATTTCAGCTGCTTTCACAGATCTATTTTACGCCGTGACTCGGAATGCTTTTAGCTGAAATAATTTATATCCTATTAAAGCTGTGAGAGGTGAGGAGGGGTGTTAGCCTGTTTAGAATCGATGGCCTTTAGCTACGCCAGGTAAACTTGGCTTCCCACTTTCTAAAGGAAAAGCTTCCTTTTACTGGGTTAACGAGGGCCTCAGCCTTTGCAATCTGCTCTTGCAGGGTTGAAAATTAAAGGGCGCTCTGCCTGTTCCAGACCTTTCCTTGAGACGGCAGTAGTTTAACGTGAAACGTAGAATAAAGTTGTTAATCTTTTGACTAACGCCTGGTTGAGCCCTTCAGCTCCCTTTGCCTCTGATCTCTCTGGCTTTATATTGCCCGCGTTTAAGTCGCCGTTCTTTCAGCACTGGGGGTTTCTCTTGCATAGAGAGAGATTTGCATGGATATTTAAATACTTGGCAAAACTGGAACCTGCTAGCGGTGCTGATGGGAACCGTGGCTTAAACTCGGCTGATGAAGTCCCTCCAGAGTGGAGGTGGGGGCTGGCTCCTGAGCTTTTAGCAGGATACCTCATGGCTTTTGTAGCAAAAACCCAAAAGCTGAGGAATATCTGCAGTTACTGTTAAGAAATTGTCTTTTTCCCTTTACTGTCCAGGGGAGTTTGGACTGCGCCGCACGCCGTTCTTCTTTATGAAGCCCTCGTTTTGGGCAAAGCGCAGAAAAAATTACAAGGAGCTGTACGAGAGCAGCATCAATGGCAGTCTGAGTTTCAGCGAGATAGTTGAACCCGTGCCTTCCGAATTTCAGGGGAAAGAAGCCATCAGGTACAATTCCTGCCCTGTCCCACGTGCGGTTCAGCAAACCTGGGTCCCTGACGTTTTAATGTGCGATTTGAAAACCCCTCCAGTTTCTCCAGTTGTTGGATTCAAATAGCATATGGTATGCATTGCAGAGAGCCCTCCACAGGCGCAGCAACGGCTAGTTTCCATCTTCAGTGAAGCCCCATCATCCACCGACGTGGATGCTCTCCAAGGATAAATCACTGGGCTTAAAGAAAGGGTTTGTTTGTGGATTGTATTCCTTCAGTTGGAGTCCTCTCAAAACTGGACTGTTTTCCATTCCCCCGGTTTCACTGGGGCCACGAGAGGTATAAGCGGTTGCAGATGTCGAAACGCCGACTCTTCTGGGAGGGTTTAGTTTCTGGTAACACGCTTTTGAGGAGAAAAAGCTGAATTCTAGGTCTGTGTGAAGGCTGTTGTGTTCTCCGTAGACCAGAGGAGAACTTCGTGGTGGTTTTACCCAGCTGCACTAAGAGGGTAAAACAAAACTGGAAAATAGATGCCCGTGCTCTCATCTTTGGCGTTGCGTTTTATGTCACCCGTTGTCTTGCGTGAGGACTGGCATGTCTTTTTAGTGTGTCTCAGATATTATTTTCAGTATCTTCCTTTTAGCCCTTGTTTCCATAATTTTCCAATGGCATCACCGGGTCTGAGTAGAGGAGCTCTGAGTCTTCACTCCCTCTGGTTGGCTCCATGAGTCTCAAATGTTTGAGCTTGGGGACCAGAACGACTCTTGTGTTGCCCGTGCCATCCACCTTTCTCTGGCCATCTGCCATAGTTTGAAGAGTCCAGTTTTAATCCTGATGTTCACATGAGAACATTGTGGCTGGTTTTGCATTATTCATCTGCCCCGGATTCTTCCCATAGCATCCCTCCACCAGCTCTCCATCATTTTCACCCTATCTTGTCATCTCTACGTGTACAGGTTTTGTTTTCTTTCATACCTAGTTCTCCTCCCCACCATTCACACCTGTATTCTGCTCCCCATCCCCATTTTCAGGGTGGCCAGGCTTCCAAAACCCACCCTTCACATGGTGCCTTCAGACAACCTGGCGTTTTTTTTCATTTTGAAAAACGGTGGGGCTGAAAGGGAGGTTTTTACCTTTCTTGGAGAGAAAGATACCTGCTTTATTTGCCTAACTTTGATCAAGAGCTGTCAGTAACCCCATCTTTGGACTCTGGTCTGCTAATACCTATTTTCCATCTCCTGTCTGTTGAGGCTTCTGTTGTATTGTGAAATTATTGGAGAGCATCTGTGCCCTCTTCTAGCTTGGGAAACCTCTAGTGCATCGTTCGACTGTGTGAAAGAAACACAGATTTGGAATAATTCAGTCTGTCATCAGTCTGTCATCATAGGAGATACCTTAGAGGGTGACGGGAAAAACCTTTCTGATACCAGGATGGAGATGGACAAAGTTCTGCCACAAGATGCTCTGGCTCTTGACTTGCCTCTATGGGTCTTTAATGTGTCTAGTGCCGCTTTAGTGTGGTTGTCATCTTGTGACTGTTGCCGGGTGTTGGTCATTCAAAATGACACATAAAGATCGTAAAATAGTTTATAAAATGACATGTCTTCTTTCAGAATCAGCTGTGTTCAGAAAACATTCAGGAAAAAGGGAGAAACTGTGGAGGCTCTCAGAAGTAAGAACGTTTTAGCTTTTTAGCTGCTTATCAGATGCAGAGGAGCAATAGCTGAACTGTTGAGGGGTCTTTTGTGTTTCAGTTCGGGCTTTTTGGTTTCTTTTTAGTGGGGTGGGACCTTCGAGCATGAATGCCAGATGTGCCTGTGTGTGTGTGTCTTCTCCCACCGCTTTGGCCGTAATCTTGTTTAAAATGGTACCCCAAAAAGAGGAGCCCTTCCACCACTAAAGAAAGCCTGCTGGCCTCGTCCCCGTTAGTCCTCCTCTGCTCCGTGTCGTTAGTGATACGAACTTCCCTGCCCCATCTCCCTGATCTTTCCATCTCGTTTCCCCGTGTGGCTTTTAACCACGGCCACCCCGCAGCCAGCGCAGGGACCGTCCCGGCCCCAGCGGTCCCCTGCCCCCCCGGGGTGCGGAGGTAAGGTGTCCCCTGGATGCATTATGAGTAAATGCATACCCCATATGTCAGTATTTGAATTTGCCTCTGCGGTAGGAGCCGGCTCCGGGTGCCACGAGCACATGGCTAACGTCTCCCCTTTCCTTCACGCCTGCCTCGGGGACCAGATTTATCCTTCGACATCTACGAGGGTCAGATCACGGCTCTGCTCGGGCACAGCGGGACCGGGAAGACGACGCTGATGAACATCCTTTGCGGGCTGTGTCCGCCCACGGATGGTGAGCTCCTCTGGTCCTAGCAGATTTTGAGTACCCCGCTTTCGAAAACCAAATTATTGCTTACGCTTATTTCAGGATGCGCCAAATTTTTCTCTGGATAATGTCTGGAAGAGTTCGCTTTAGATTCATGTCCGTGTTACTCTGCTCTCTGGCTGTAAAAAAAAAAAACAAAAAACCTCTCGGGTGATTGCTCCTGGCTTTTGTTTTTTAGGGTTCGTCTCTGTCTATGGGCACAAAGTCTCCGAAATCGATGAAATGCTCGAAGTGCGGCAAATAGCAGGCGTGTGCCCCCAGTCTGACATCCACTTCGATATATTAACCGTGGAGGAGAATCTCTCCATATTTGCTGCGATTAAAGGAATCCCGCAGAACGATTTGATACAAGAGGTAAGTCAGCTGGGCACTGTCTTACATGTTCATTTTTCCACCCGTAGGGCAAAATAGCCTCATATTGTACAGATATTCCCTTAAGTTTGCAGGGGAATGCTACTTTACAGTATAAGAGACGAGGAGGCAGAGTACGGACAGATGTTCTTACATAGGTAAGCTGTTCATTTTTCCTAGGAAACTAAAATGCTTGTGAAACATTTTAAATCCTAGCGTTTCGGTTCAAGTGTAGACCCCTTTTAACTTCTTCAGGTTTGCTGGAGCTTAAGACCCCGCTGTGGATGCACAGGTTCATTAGCTGGTTAAAACAATTGATAGCTTTTTTTTTTTTGAACAATAAATGTTGTTTCTTATGTGTTAAAGGTGCAGAAGGTGTTGTTGGATTTGGATATGCAGCCCATCAGAGACAACCAAGCGAAAAAATTAAGTGGGGGGCAGAAGAGGCGGCTGTCGGTGGGCGTTGCTGTTCTCGGGAACCCAAAGGTGCGTTGGATGGAGGTGTCGTCCCCCCCCCCCCTTGGTGTTGGTTGTACATCTAAGGGTTGGTGTCTCTGGTCAAAACCAACCAATACATATAACAGCATGCAAGATGCAGAAATTATTGCTGTGAGCACTGTCGCTTTCCCCCCCCCCCACCTCCTCATTTGTGGTTTAAGCAATTAAAATCGCTCCAGTAACCCAGCTTTTACGCTTGAGGATGTTAATGGCTTAGGTAATGGCAAGTAGCTCTGGATTTGATCTCTGTGAGATAAATAGCGTGGCAAGTTTTGTCATTTCTGGCAGGTGACACTTAGCCCGCAGCAGGGATGCTGATGGAGGCGTCCCTGGCGAAGCCACCACGGGGCAGGATCGGGGGCAGAGAGCTCTTCTGGGTTTGGGATTAATTGTTTCTGGCCTGCAAGAACAGCGACTGCTTTTAGATCTGTATTAAAAAATGACGTGAGTGACAGTTTGCTGGGATGATAAAAGCATGTGTGTATATTTAACCATCCCTTAATAGAAGGATCGAATCCGTAGCTGAAGGCAATTGTATTAGAAACGCGATAAAACGGGCTACGGCATTAACTTACTGTGGGATTTTTATTTTTTTTTTTCCATTTGTCACAACAGGAGGTGACTTTATTCAAAGCATAGTGAAGACAGCTGCCTTGCTCAGTCTAGGATGGTCCCTATATGTTTTAGAGGACTAACTAGCAGCCGTCAGACAGCAAGCCCCGTGTCTCTTAACTTGGGTGGGATTTCCTGAGGTCAGGACCTTGCATGTGGGTGCAGCTTTGCAAACGCTTTTTGGTTTTGCACGAAGGTTTTGCTGCTGGATGAGCCGACGGCGGGAATGGATCCGTGCTCGCGGCACATCGTCTGGAACCTCCTGAAAAACAGGAGAGCGAATCGCGTGACGGTTTTCAGTACCCACTTCATGGACGAGGCCGATATCCTCGCCGGTGAGTCTTGCCACAAACACCCCTGGGTACCACCTGGGGTACCCAAGTCCATAAGCGACAGTCGTGTTATTTAGAGCAAAAATGGATGCTTCTCTATCGCCCTCTACAACTGCCTGAGAGGAGGGGGGAGCGAGGTGGGGGTCGGCCTCTTCTCCCTGGTAATGGGCGATGGGATGAGGGGGAATGGTCTGAAGTTGTGCCAAGGCAGGTTTAGGTTGGACATCAGGAAAAATTTCTTCACCGCAAGGGCTGTCAGGCTCTGGAATGGGCTGCCCAGGGAGGTGGTCAAGTCCCCATCCCTGGAGGGATTTAAAAGAAGGATGGATGAGGTGCTGAGGGACAGGGTTTAGTGGTGGGATGGCAGGGTTAGGGGAACGGTTGGACTTGATGATCTTAAAGGGCTTTTCCAATCTAAACAATTCTATGATTCTAACAGAGGTATATGCCTTTATTTGAAATCTACAGTTGGTTTTGGGAGTAAATTGACAGTCCTCTGATTTTATTTTTTTTATTTATTTATTTTTATTTTTTTGTTTTCTTTCCAGATCGTAAAGCTGTGATTTCTCAAGGGATGTTAAAATGCCTTGGATCTTCTCTCTTTCTCAAAAGCAAATGGGGGATTGGCTACCGCTTGAGGTATTCTTCTTGTGTGATACCTGTTATGTGACACCATCTATTTATTTTTTTTTTAAATAGTTTTCTGTTGAAATCTGTAAGACAGCACCCTTGCCCCCCGAAAGATCCTTTTATCATCTACACTGAATGTTTGGTGCTCTGCTGGCTGCCCAGGGAGGTGGTTGAGTCCCCATCCCTGGAGGGATTTAAAAGAAGGGTGGATGAGGTGCTTAGGGACAGGGTTTAGTGGTGGGATGGCAGGGTTAGGTTAAAGGTTGGACTCGATGATCTTAAAGGGCTTTTCCAACCGAGGTGATTCTATGATTCCAACCAAAGAGATTCTATGATTCTGATACAGGCGTAAGGAGGAGAGTGAGCTTTAAAACCCCAATTTCTTGCCGTGCCTTTTCGTAGCATGCACATCGATGCCTATTGCAACACGGAAGCCACGACCTCGCTGATAAGGCAGCACATCCCTGCAGCCAGCCTGATCCAGGAGAACGCCGAGCAGCTCGTGTACACCCTGCCGCTCAAGGACATGGACAAGTTTGCAGGTAGTGGTGGTCTCGTTGCGCGGCGGGGTTGAACGGCTGCGGATGAGAAATACGTCAAGCGTGGCGGTGGCCTGCAATTTGTGTCGTATTTTCACTTCTGCATGTAGGTGTTTTTATATGTATTTGTTGTTTGGCTGGTGCTCAGGCGGCGAGGTGTTTCTGGGGCGGGTGAGAACCTCGTTGCTTCCTCCGGGGTGGGTTGTGATGTGTTACGGGGGATGTTGGTACCCGACAGCGAGTGCTGGGGAGGTGCCTTTAGCAAGAAGGGTGAAGCGATCCTTCTGTCCAGGAATCCCCTTGTCCTGCAGAAGCACCATCTCATTTCCAAGCGTTGGAATGAGCCGGGCTGGCCTCCAGCGGGAAGCCAGAAAGCCCCAAGTCCTGCAGTAATCGATTTCCCCCTTGTTGCCAGCCACGGGGAGCGTTGTGTCGCTGCCTTCGGATGCCCCGGCGGGCGCGTGGAACGCGTGCCGGTTTCACTAGATGGCAGCAATTATCTGAGCCACCCTACACCGGGCTCCTTGTTCACCTCCCCAGGGAAAATGGAAGAAAGAGCGTGTCCCTCGCGCTATGCAGAAAGCGAAGGGCGAATCGATCCCGATGTGAATGCGGCTCAGATTTCATAAATGCTTTTTCCTCCCCGTTGCATTTAACCACTTAATAATTGATCAGCTTTACCTTTAGCAGCCGCTGCATGTACTTTTGAAAAACAGGCGTCCTCAATTCCCCTGGACTATTTGCAGGGGAAGCTGAGGTTAGGAACATGCCTCAGCCCCTGGGGCAGAAGCAGTCGTGGAGATCTGATGAGCATCGCTGGGTATCTGGCTGCTCCTCCCAATTTACACGTTTGCATTTCCCTTCAACGTGACCTTGGGCTCGGAAGCTCCTCATTTTGTCAAGTCCTTCACTTCATAGGACTGACAAGAGCCCAGGAACGTGTTTTTTTAATCTCAAGGTGCTCCTAAGTACTCTCACTCTGAACATCATTTTGGTCTTCAAGCTATGCACGCCATCCAGGATCTCCTGCCCAGTTAAGCTGGCTTTACAGTTCTGGGTATTTATGTATATGTATATATATATATAAAAAAACCTACTCAGTGGTTTTATCTGTAAAATCTCTTTGTGCCTGGGCAGGGATCTAGGTAGGATGAGCTGTCCCGCAGTCCCTGTGCGTGGTGTTTCTAAGCTTTAGGATGCTGAAGTGGTTTTCATACGGCTTCGGGGAAAAACGTGCCACGTTTCCCATACCTGCCCGCAGAGGCTGAAGCTTTGTGCTAAATGGAGCTTATCCCAACCTTGGTTCTCCAGCCACCTCCTCTGTCTTTGTAATTAAAACCAACCCTATTTACGCGTCGCCAGCTATCAGGGGTGCCTCTGGTGGGCTTGAAGGGCTCTCGGGAAGGTGATGTGATCCTGTTCCAGAGCAACCAGCGTGTGTCGCTTCTGTCTCTAGGATTGTTTTCTGACCTCGACACTCATTCCCATTTGGGCGTTATCACCTACGGCGTTTCCATGACGACGCTGGAGGATGTCTATCTGAAGCTGGAAGTTGAGGCGGAGATCGATCAAGCAGGTGGGATGGACTGTGACTGTTTCCCTGTCTTCCCTCGTATTTGATTTACTCTTAATTAGCATAGAATTGTCCATGCCATGTCACTGCCAGAAGGAGTTTTGCTACAGAGGTAAGAATAAAAAATCCTCTCACGGAGCGCTACATCCAGCAGCACGGGGCTCCTTCAGCCTCACAGCATTCCAAGCTTTTGAAATATTTAACAAGAAAAACACGCAGAAGCAGAAAATGTTGGGAGGGGAATGACCAGGATCCAGGGGAAAAGCTTTTCACTGGCTGTCCCTGCGGTAAATGATTTTTCATCCAGCGTACTTCCATCTAACTTCTTTGCGCTTTTTATGGCTAGCTTTTTAAAATGTGCTTTATTTTCCTGATGGAGCTTACCCCCAAGAAACTGTACCTGCACAGTATAAAACTCGTTCCCAGCCTTCTGCGTGAACAGTGATATTCGTAGCCTGCGCTTAAGGCTGAAGTAGCTGAACTTGGCTTCCTTCCCCTCCTTTAAATTAACTTCCAATTCAAACGAAAAGTTGGGACTGCTTGATATTACCGCAGAATTAATCGGTTCTTCTTTTGACGTCAACTTTGGATGGTTTAAGCTATCCTAATCATTCTAGAGCCTTCTTTGTGATACAGCCTAGTAAAACTATCCTGCTCTGCAAAGCTTTTGCATGGGTCTAAGAGGGCTTAACAGTTGAATGTGCTGGTTCTGAATAATAATGGTGTGAAACTGGGGCGAGTTGCACCTTTTGTGTGGCAGAAATTTGTGTCGTCTGCCTTAAGGGTCTGCTGTACGGCTGATCCAGGGCTTTGGGGGAGATTGGTGTCCTTGAGCTTGAGGTTAAGTTGAGAGATGGGGTTGAGATGAGGTGGTTTCCCCAATAGCAAGGGGAAGGAGTCGACAACCACCCGGCTTTCTCCAGCCCTCCCATTTCAAACCACATAGCTTTGGCACAGAGCACCAGATTTATAGAGATTTACGCTCCTTCTTTTTCAGATTATAGCGTGTTCAGTTCCCAGCAAGTGCAGGATGAAATGGATACAAAATCCTTCGACGATATGGAGCAGAGCCTCCTGATGCTCTCGGAGACGAAGGCACCAGCGATGAGCAATACAGCCCTCTGGAAGAAGCAGGTTGCCACCATAGCAAAAGTTCACTTCCTCAGCCTCAAGCGGGAAAACAAATGCGTGCGAGTTATGTGAGTATTGGGGTGCTCTTGCTTATATACAAAATTCCCCAAACCTGTTTGAATAATACCAGAGAAACAGCAGGATGCGATTAATTCTTTTTTTTCCCCCATAGTTACATGTCAACATGAACAAGTATTACTGTTGGATATGTGCTTTTTCGGGGCAAGGGAGATGTTGTTTTAATAACATGCACGTAAGCTGGGTTGGCTTTTGCTGAACTGTAATAAAACCGAAACTTTTATTTCTTTCAGGTTGTTGCTTTTTCTGATTTTTCTTGTCGTTCAGATTTTGTTGTTTTTCATACACCACATCATCAAAAATTCTGTAGCTGCTATCAAACTTTCCCCAGATTTGTACTTGCTGAAGCCCGGAGAGGACTATCACAAGTACAGGAGCCGCCTCCTGCTGCAGAACTCCACAGGTAGGAGAGCAGAGATGCTCGGGGGGGGTGGCTCCCCTCTCCACCCCTCTCTTTAAACGCAGCATTTCACGCGGTGGGGAAAGATGGTGGGTGCTACTTTGGGGGTTTGGAACAAACTTTTTGCTTGAAATTAACCCAATTGAAGAGTTTCCAAGTACCCAGGGATGGTAGAAAGCGAGTATCTTTAGCTCCCTAGTGCTTGGTTCGGAGATCTTCCTCCTCTTCCTCCCATGTCCGGTGGCCTTGTGCTTGGTACGTCGTAAGATGACGCATACGAAGGAACTGGCCAGAGGGACGTTTAGGTACATCAACATTAAAATCCTTCTACAAAGCATTTTGGAAAATTCCTTTCTGTTTCAACTGAGGATGTTTTACAAGTGCGTAGCAGCGATCCGGGCAATAGAAACGAGCGTCTCTTTGAGCTCTCAGCAACTTGTGCTTAACACAACTTCATTTCTTTGGAAGCTGTATCAAAGTGCCGCTGGTGTCCTGCTCTTGTAGATAATTCTCTGTTCAGCTGAAACTTTGAGCGTCCTGATGATGCTCCTTGGCACCTCGGCTTCCTCACCGCTGCATTTGGCTTGCACAAATCAGAGCATATAACCCCAAAACATTTTCTTGAATGCTTCGGAGGCTGTTGAGTAGGAAGCCGAAATAAAATCATTCGTGTTGTTGAAAACAGCAGAGGACTCTTTTTTTTTTTTTTTTTTTTTTTTTTTTTTTTTTTTTTTTTTTTTTTTGGTTGTCATGTGTAAGGGAGCAATGATCTTTGATTGTAGGGTTCTATCAGTGCGAAAACGCATCGATAATTTTGTGTAAAATACTCCAAGGTGGTCAGGAGGAATCATGTTGTGTTCTGTGTCTTCCACCAGAATCGGATATCGATGACATTGTCCGCTCTCTTGGGAGCATGAACGTACTCCTGGAGATGTTCAATGACAGCGATTACGTCTCAGCTGCACCTCACAGCGCAGCTTTAAACGTGTTTGACCTTGAATCCAGGCAGGTAAGGTGGGCAAACTGGCTCAGTCGTGTCCCAAGCAGCTGGTTAGGGGCTGGTTTTGTTGTACTCTTGCCTGAAAGGCCCATATTGAGTCACATAATCAAATAATATATAGTACTGCTTATACAGGAGGCCTTCAAAGAGGACATGTGTTAACAGAATGGAAATATTGTCAAAATAAGTGTTCTTGCATAATAACTGTGGTAGGCTAATAAAACTTCCATCCCCCTTTCTTCCCCACAAGGATGTACTTAAAGGGGGCCCATAGGAAAGGTGGGGACAAGCTTTTTAGTAGGGCCAGCTGTGTCAGGACAAGGGGGGATGGTTTTAAACTAAACCAGGGTAGGTTTAGACTGGATCTAAGGAAGAAATTCTTTACAATGAGGGTGGTGAAACACTGGAACAGGTTGCCCAGAGAGGGGGTGGAGGCCCCATCCCTGGGAACATTCCAGGCCAGGTTGGACGGGGCTGTGAGCAACCTGATGTGGTTCAAGGTGTCCCTGCTCCTGCAGGGGGGTTGGGCTGGGGGACCTCTGGGGGTCCCTTCCCACCCAAACCATTCTATGATTTTATGATGCAAAAAGCCAAGAGAAATATTTTACTTCACAAGAGACCTGGCATAGGAATCTTTTTTTTTTTTTTTAACTTACACTGGCTGAATTATACAATTTGACAGAAGTATAATTTCGTGGTGCTTTCATGTGTAAAGAAAAATGAGTTTCTTGGATTGCAAGTGCTCATTTCGGTATGGTCACCGAAGGAGTGTCGGAAAGATTTGTACACTGGGGCCCTATTTAATCCCCAGCAAAGGAACTGCTTTGCAATGTGTCAGCTCTGTTTCTTGTTCCCATTTTTATTCATTGCAAACTGTTAATATCAGCATGGCAGTGCAGCCCTTAGCTAATGTAAATTTTTGCCTGTCTGGTTTTAAAATGCATTAGCAAGAACATAGGAGTGCGGGTCACGGCGTGTGTTGTTTTTCAGACTGTAATTGTCTGGAGCATCATTTGTCATAGCATCGCCGTTGCATAAACCATTCCGGGGATTTATTCCAAATAGTTTGTTCTCTAGGAGCGTGACTGTTTTCCTGAATTAGGTTACGTGTCGTAACCACCCTGAGCACCCCAGAGCCTCCTGCAAAGCATGCCCTGTAATGCAAAGATTTTTTTTTCCCAGTGTTCAGGTTTAATTAAGCCCGGAGGAGAGCCCTCTCAGGGTGTTGCCCCTCCGTGCAGGGGAATGAACGTAGCCAACCCTTTCCTTTCCAGAACTATGTTTTCACGGTCATATTCAACAGTACCATGGTGCACTCCCTGCCAGTTTTGATGAATATTGTCAGCAATCTGCTTCTGCGCAATTTAAACGTGACGGAGAGCATTCAGATCTGGAGCAACCCCTTCGTTCAGGTGAGCGGCACCCGCGGCTGCAGCACGGCAAAAATCGCCCCTAAACACGGGGCGGGTGGCAAAGCATCCCTGGGGTGAGGGGGGGTGGGGTGTAAAAACGCGCCGTAAACAAAGGGAGAAACTGGTTTGGGACTGTCTTTTGGGACTGTCTGCAGCACCAAGGGCTGTGCTCTGCACAGCACCCTCAGGAAGGATTGGACCCCAGTAGCCGAAGCCTGTGGAATACAGACCCTGGTGGTACGGACCTTTGCAGAATTGAAGAGGACTTGAAAGGTGCTGGGGTTTGGTTGGAAGTGGAGGAAAAAGGGGCTTGGAAAGAGGATCTGCTGGGAATCTGTTAGGGATTTGTTCAAGGTCACTGGCAGTTCTCGGGGTGCTGGAGGTCTGCTGTCTCCCGGGCAGAGCTGGGGTGGCCTTTAGGAGAGGAGAGGACCTTCTGCAGCAGATAAATGCTCTAGGAGCTTCTTAGATGCTCTTATAAATACTCCAAAAACTTTCACAGGTATTTTCCTTCATGCTGCGGCTCAGATGATCTGGAGATACACAGTTTTAGCATTTACAGTCATGTTCCAATTCTAAATGCTTTTTTTTTTTTTGGTCCCGCACATCCTGGTATTGAAGAAATCTGATTTATATTTCAGAATCTTCCAGACACAATTTTCAGACTAGAGATCTATTTTGAAGCTGTGTTGCTGGGAATCATTATTACTGGAATGCCACCCTATTTTGCCATGGACAATGCAGAAAACCATAAGGTAAATTCCCAGATGTGGATTGATAGACTGCACAAAAACTTAAGGTTTTCCCAAAATCCCAAGGTTTTTAAGGGGTGTTTTAAATAGCGTCTTTTGCCATGAGAGGCAGCATGGATGTGACTGCTGTTTGCTGCCTTGGGTAGAGCAGAGTTGGGAAAAGCCCTTTTGCTTTCCGTGGAAATTCTTTTTGCTGCTTTGGCAGCTAAAATCGGCAGGAACCAGGTAACGGGCTGATGCCACATCGACGTAAAAGCCGTTTATTAGAGGGGAAAACCAAGATCCTGCTCGCGCACCGAGGCAGAGGTTAACACAGTGTTAATTTTAAGTAATATTTCATTAAGGTTTTTCTTTTCCTCTTGCAGATCAAAGCGTACACGCAGCTGAAGATAGCGGGGCTTTATCCCTCCGCTTACTGGACCGGGCAAGCCGTCGTTGACCTCCCGCTGTTTTTCTCCATCCTTGTCCTGATGATAGGCAGCCTCTTCGCCTTTCACTACGGCGTTTATTTCTACGTCGGCAAGTTCCTTGCTGTGGTGAGTGCGGTGGGGATGGGAGAGCATGGTTACCTTATTTTCCACAAGTGTTTATTAGATAGCTCAGCAGATTTTTTTTTTTTTCCGACCAATATACAGAGAAAATGCCTAATTAAGGCGGCTGGCACAGAGGCACCAGTCAGGCTGCACCAAAGGCAAAATAGTACTATTTTTTGTGGGGAAAAAAATACTCAAATTTTGGGGTGTCATTCAGAACTGGAAGAAAATAGAGCTTCCAAATATCAGGATCTTCCAAGGAAATGCTCCCTCCTTCTTTGCCCTGCTGATAATTGCTCCGTTTGCATCGGCGTGCTGCTAATGACAAGGCTACCGTGCCTTTGACCGCCGACCGGCTCGGCAATGAATTGCACCGTATGATTAAATTGAAGAGACTTCAAGTCTTCATGTCCTTTATATTCAGAGAGTGGGTTTCCCTGAAATATTGGCTGTAATTGAGAAGCATCAGATTTTCCTAGCTGCTTTCCCAGTTCATCAGGCTTGGGATGTGACCGTTGCACTGCAGGGCTATTTTTTTTTTGCATCTACCCTTGTTGTAATTTCTGCAAAAATGGTAAGGCTGAAGGATGGAATTCCTAATATTTGCCAAAATCTTCAGGTCAACGTTTATGAGAGCCTGTGTTATAAAAAAAAAAAAATGGGAAGTAGTTTATTTTAATTTCTGCAGAAATGGTAAGGCTGAAGGGTGGAATTTCTAATATTTGCCAAAATCTTCAGGTCAACGTTTATGAGAGCCTGTGTTATAAAAAAAAAAAAAAAAAGGGAAGTAGTTTAAAGGAAACTGAGCGAGTGAAGTCCCTGCCTATCCATGTACTCTTATTTGTGCCTGTAATAGTATATGCTGTATGTACCGAGGTGGCAAAATATATCAAAATTGTAGCACACTGCAGTAATTCCAGCTGGTACTTACACAAAAAATTCCCCCCCAGGTTCTTGCTGCACATTTCCCGAGAAACCTTTCCTGTCTTTGCAGATTTTTTGCCTGATCGGTTATGTCCCCTCCGTCGTGCTCTTCACTTACGTGGTCTCCTTCACATTTAAAAAAGTCCAGAACACGAAAGAATTTTGGTCGTTTATATTTTCAGTGGTGAGTGGCTTTACCTTGAGTTGGGCTGGCTAGGGAGGTTGGGTATTGCCAAGGCTACAACAGGCTTCCCAGCTATTTTATTTAACGGTGTGTCCTTAATGCAGCAGAAATTTGAAGCATTTACCAATGTCTCTCTATTGCTGCCATATCCTAAATGAGAAGAGCTTTAAAAAATGTGCCTCGGATTAGATAACGTGCTTAGGGAGTCTGAACTAAATGAAAATGGACTTTTATTTTCCTGTCTCTTTTGTACAGACAGCCTTGCTCTGTACGGTTGTCACCGAAGTGGCCTTTTTTCTGGACTATTACCTGGTAACCACCATCCTGCATTATGTCTTCTCCATCTTCATTCCTATTTATCCCCTTATTGGCTGCCTGATTTGTTTTATAAAGGTAAGGGGGCACAGGAGATCCTCTCCAAGGCGTTTGTAGACGGCTGGGGTTGGGTGGGCGTCTCTAATGCTAACGGGAAGCGTCATTTAACACGGGAGGAACAGCAACCACTGCTTTTTCCTGTAAGCCAAGTGTTACAGCTTTAAAATGAGGAAAGAAACAAGTCCTCCACCACCACCTATCTAAAGGAAAAACTATGTGTTTCTCAGCCTGTGGGGACTGGGCAAACCCCAGTGATGGGAGATGGATTAGTGGGGAGTCGGTGGCTTTAAACTGGGAGCAGCCGCGGGGACTTTGATGGAGATTTATTGGTGTCAGACTCGTGCGAGCAGGGTCTCTGCAGAGCTCAGAAAGGCCTTGAGCAACGTAACTTAAATGGCTGGTTGGAGATTAAAGCACGATACAGAATATGCAGCCTGTGGTAGGGGATTCTTTACCTGAAAGTATTCCTTTGCATTGGCAGGTCTCATGGAAAGGCAAGCGGAAGGACGGAGGATACTACGACCCGTGGGACCGGCTCCTGGTAGCAGTTATAGCTGTAAGCGTGGTTATTTGATTATTTGCTGTAGAGAATTGCTCGCTGCTGCTGGGAGGCCCCTTCTGTTCAGGCATCTTTATTAATAAAGATTGGAGCTAACGTTCGGCATCGCGGGAGCCTGCAGCTTTGCAGCCTGTTGCAGCACAAACAGTATCAGTAAAAGCTGCTGTGCCCACCAGCTTAACATCTGCTTTAATAGTCTTATTAACAGTGCTGGTATTAATCCTGATTATTATGGGAGTCTCTGCTAATGGAGCAAGAGCTCCAGAGCAGGGGACAGCCCCTTCTCTTTCCAAAACCCAAATAATTGCCATTAAATCTAAGCAGACTCTGGTTCTGCATCCTCGGTGTTGCCCCCCGGAGCAGCATCTAATGCCATATTTCATCTTGGTGGTGGCGAGGAGCTCGGTGCTTCTTGGCACTCATTGAACTGGTGGGATCACCTATGGGATCACCTATAGGATCACCAGCCTCGGAGGGCTGGCAGCGCTCCACGTAACCAGAACCGTATTTGTCTGTTTTAGCCCTATTTGCAGTGTGTCGTCTGGCTCTTCCTGCTGCGATGTTTCGAGCTGAAGAATGGGGGGAGGACGGTTAGAGAGGATCCATTTTTCAGGTGCGTCTGTTCAGTAGACTTCTAAAAAGCAGTAGTCGAAAGAAGCTGGGTTTAGAAAAGATGCTGGTAATTAAACTGGAGTGTGCAGTGGATAGTGATGGGGTTATTACAGAAAATAAAATACCTGTGGTTATATCCCATCCACAGTGTCTAAAGAATTTGTCCTCCTAACGTCAGTTGTCTGAAATTCAGTCGCTAAAGTGCAGAACAAGGTTTTTCACTTCCTTTTAAGTTGTATCAGTGCAAAATCAGGAATTTTGTAAGGATGTCCCCTATATAAAAATAGGGGAACTTCCTTTCCCGTTGCATGGCTGGAGATGTCGTACCCCAGCAAAGAGCTTGGCACAAAGATGACGTAGCTGCAGTCCTTGGCAGCTCTTTCTGCTCTTCTGGGGCTTCTCAGATGTGCTGCATAGATGTTGTTACTCCTGGGTTTCAGCAAACACAAATTGCTTTCCGCATCAAAGCAATGCGAGCAGATCTCCACTGGATGCCAAGCAGAGGCATCGCGTTGTTTTCTTCCCCTTAGAAAATGTTTTACAAAAGCCAAAACCTGGAAGTTCCCTGACGTCCCGCATGATGAGAACGAAGATGGAGACGTGAAGGCGGAGAGGCTGCGCGTCCAAGAAATACTGAGCGGCCCCAAGGGCGAGGAGGTAATGGCCGTGTGCCCGTGGGCACTACCCAGAACCCAAATCCAGATGTTTCCCGGAGCTGCTGGGATCTGCAGCCACTTCCCTCCTCTCTATTAGATACCAGCAATCCTGGTCAGCAGCTTGCACAAGGAGTTCGACGAAAGGAAGGAATTTCTTCTGGGGAGGAAAATAAAGAAAGTGGCAACAAAACACGTTTCTCTCTGCGTAAAAAAAGGTTGGAGTTCAGTTACTTGCGCTGTTGAGCTGTTTTAGTTACAAAACCAACTCTTGAATCCATTTATCTGACCTCATGGGCAATGTTTTGCGTCATCCTTTCTTCAGGAGAAATCCTGGGTTTGTTAGGACCCAACGGGGCTGGGAAAAGCACGCTAATTAATATGCTCGTCGGCGAGATTGAGCCAACCAGCGGGCAGGTACGTTCATTGCTGCCAACCAAATAGAAAATTAATCTTTATTATTATTATTATTATTTATTATTATTATTATTATTATTGTATGCATTCCCAAGTAGTTTTTGCTAAAACTTTACAAAACCAGTTCTGAAACTTGTCTAGACCTTACTCAATAATATTGTGTTTTCCTTGCAGGTTCTGATGGGAGATTATTCCTTTGGCCTGAACAGCGACGAGGACTCCATCAAATTTGTAGGGTACTGTCCTCAAACGAACCCGCTTTGGCCAGATATTACGTTGCAGGAACACTTTGAAATTTACGGCGCTATCAAAGGAATGAGTCAGTCTGATGTTAAGGAAGTCATAAAACGGTGAGTAGTTTGTTACAGAAATGTTTAAGGTTTAGCTGTATTTTTCTTAGCAGAATTGTTTTTTTTTCTGCTTTTCCTAATGCCATCTTTTTTTCATTTAAGTTTGATTAGATCTTTTCAGCAAGTGTGAATTTGTGGGTTAGGAGATACAGATTCAGCCACACAAAATTCAACGCGTATTTGTATTTTTTAATTTTTTATTTGCAGTTACGAAGCGCTAACGATGACCTTTGCAGAGGTTGCAGGGATGGGGAGCCCAGGGCTTGGTGCTGTTTCGAGGTTGTCCCCCTGGGCTCCTCTGGGACATGGGGCGGGTGGGTTTGCGTGCAAGCGCCCAGCTCCAATTCTGCTCCCTGCTCTGCTTTTCTTATACTTTACGTACAAATACCTACAGATATTTGTAACTGAGCTCTTCGAATGAGCCTGTTTGCATTCTGTGGGATGAGGGGGAAGCCGAACCATCACCCTCTCGGCTTCTCACAACGTGGTCCTTTCCCTTCCGCAGCATCGCGAGTGCCCTGGATTTAAAAGACCACTTGCAGAAGACAACGAAGAAGCTGGGCGTAGGGCTGAAACGCAAGGTATGGGGGAGCTGTCTGAGCTGCCGTGTTGGGGGGTCTCCAGCAGCCGTGGTGTCCTCACCCTTTGCCTTTGCCTTCCTCCCAGCTGTGCTTTGCCCTGAGCATGCTGGGCAACCCACGGGTCACGCTCTTGGACGAACCGTCGACCGGGATGGATCCAAAAGCCAAGCAGCACATGTGGTGAGCGCCGCCGGGGCTGTGTTTGCCCCAGGATCGTGTCTCTTTGGGGGTTTGTCCCACTTGGTGTGTGCGTTATCCCTGTTAACACTAGGGAGAGCCATAGACAGGGAATCAGCGCTGCCGTAGTGGCCAGTGCACTTCATCTGTGTCCTCTCCCAGAACGATTAAAAGCTTTGAAACTCAAAAGAAATCTTTAATATAAGGAGTATGAGATTTGAGTCATCTTTGTGGAAAAAATCAGATGTTCATGGTTGCTGTGGGAATAGCGTTGGCCCATAAAATAAGGGGTTTGTGTTTGACCATCACAGTCGTCGTGTCATACTCTCCTGGTTTCAGCTGGGATGGAGTTAATTTTCTAACCCAGGATTTACTGGTATGTGCCAAATGTTCTAAATGTTTTATTCAGGGGTTGGTTTTTTTTTTGGTTTTTTGGGTTATGTTTTGTAGGCGGGCAATTCGAGCAGCATTTAAGAATAAGGAGAGAGCAGCTATCCTGACCACTCACTACATGGAAGAGGCAGATGCTGTCTGTGACCGCGTGGCCATCCTGGTGTCTGGGCAGCTCAGGTACCACCGGAGCCCTCCCCTGTGGGCGGGTGTTGTGGTGGGGAGGATAGGACAGCTCTCGACTAGAATATATTTCTTTGAAAATACAGATAGACAATTTTTTTTTTTGCACCTTGAATTCGGAGCAAAACTAAACTTAAACTGCCAGAAGGGTCTGCGAGAAGTGAGGCTGCTTTTTGAGCGTGGTGGTGCATGTACGACTCGTTTATTTTCTCTCTGCCCTTGGTAGGTGTATAGGTACTGTCCAACACCTGAAGAGTAAGTTTGGCAGAGGATACTTCTTGGAAATGAAATTAAAAGAAACAGCAGATCTACAACAGGTGGAGTATCTGCAGAGGCAGATTGTGCACATCTTCCCAAATGCGAATCGTCAGGAAAGGTAAACTCCCAACAAATACGAGGAAAACGCTGATGTTAATACAAGCCCCTGATTTCTCAGCCACTCCTTGGCATTGAGGAAGAAATGCCGTGGTGCTAAAATTTTCAAAAAAATATTTACACGTAGCTTAAAAAAAAAAAAAAGAGGAAGTGTTTTGGTGTTTTGCATGCCAGCAAAAGCTGCCTGGGTGGCGGCTGCGAGCCTCGCGTGCAGATGTTCGGCATGGAGGAAGCAAAACTTGATTTCTGCATAGCTGTTGTTCGGAGGCTTCCTCCTTCGTTGGGTCCCCCAGGAAACGGGGCTAAAATCTGAGTCCCTGAGTCACTGGCCCTCATTATCTAGAAACGTTTGAATGTTTTCTGGGGATTCCCTCAAAGTTGGAGGGGTGGGTTGGTTGGGTTTTCCCCCAAGGGCTTTGAGTTTCTGCTGGATGGAATGGAGGGTCTGGCTTGGTGACCGCTGATGAGACTCTCCAAAAAGGGCGCTGCAGGCATCGTGTGAGGAGCGTTCCTCAGCCCGGGGGACTTGGGGGAGAGTTTATGTTTTGGAAGCGAATGTGTGGGGCAGAGCAGCTCCCTGTTCTGGAGTCTGGGTTGCAGGAACCGCTGGACGATGCAAAGTCCCAAGCGATGCTGTGACCTCCCTCTGGGTTCATTTGAAAGCCAAAACCTCCCAACTTCGGGAGTCCCGGGCAGCGATTTTTCTTTCATGAGTTTATAGGCAGAATATAAATGGTTAAATCTTAGCTGAAGAGCATATAAATCGTAGAGCAGTCTCAGGCAGGTCTCAGCTGATGGACCTGGATCTCCGAGAGGGATTATAAACCAGCGGCATCGTTCCCGTTGTCTTATGCGATGATGATTAGTCAAACTGCCTGCAGTAACCTTCAGAAAATGAGTTTAAATCAGTTCACTTGCGTATTAGTATTTTTGCTTTGAGTAATTTTACCTGAAGCTAAACTTGCTGTTTCTTTGTTCCAGTTTTGCTTCTATTTTGGCGTATAAAATTCCTAAAGAAGATGTACAGTCGCTTTCGCATTCTTTTTCCAAGCTGGAAGAAGGTAATTGAGCGCTTGCCGCGCATCCCATGCAGAAATCATTTTGCCTCCCATAACTGACACATTTGCCCTGCAGTGGCACTTCTGCGTCGCCTTTCCAAATTTATTTAATTGATCTTTTCTGTTGTTATTGCTGTCCCCGACTCTGTTTCTGGTGAAATCAACAGTGAGCCCTTGTGCCAGCTTAAAATGCTTTAAATGCAGCTGTGTGAGATAGTGAAGCATCCCTAATTACGCTCTCGTTAATTCTTCCAACAGTAAAGCATGCTTTCAACATCGAGGAGTACAGCTTTTCTCAGGCGACACTGGAACAGGTATGGTAAAGCAGATTGCATTTCATGGAAGTCAATCCCGCCAGGCAAAGGTGTTGCAGGTTTTTTGACAGGGTTTTCCCAGGCGTCCGGTGCGGATTCCCTTTGCCCCTGCTGTGGGGGAGCCGTGGATGGAGGGGGCAGATGAGCCCTGCGTGGGCAGGGCATCCCCCGTGCCTGGCTTGCAGGGGATGGAGCTGCTCTGCTCTTCCCTGTTCGGGCAGTTTTGGGGAAGTGGAGTCCCCCTTTTCCAAAAAGTGGAGTCCCCCTTTTCCAAAA
>JADKXX010006944.1:0-103821 GCA_017310255.1 Butorides virescens
GTGAATTTGGGGCTGTCAGTTCCCTTGCTCGCTTTGTCCCCTTTTTCTCCTTTCTTTTTAAAATAAGACACGCCGACTGCAGTGACTGGAGCGAAATAAATTTGTGACGTTAGTGGAAATGCCGCTCTGGTTGATTCAGAAGGTGGGCATTGCTCTTCGTTTCTGAAAGGAGGGTAAAGCTGAGGCTTGTTATTGCTTATTCTGGATGAGTTATTGCTGACGATAAACATCCTTCAGCCTGTATTTGGTTCAACTTCCCTTTCCTTGTGCTCTTGAAATGAGGTGGGATGGTAGGAGCACGGGGGAAAAAAATCCCAAAATACTGAAAATGTCCTACTCGGAGGTGAAGCAATGCAGTTCATATCCCTGAGATTTTTTACTGTGAATTCTATTTGTGACCGAGAAAGCTCCTACGAGGAGCGTGGCGTGATCACATCCTTCCTGCCTGTTCCAGGTTTTTGTGGAGCTGGCTAAAGAGCAGGAGGAGGAGGACAGCAGCTTTGGCACCCTGAACAGCACCCTGTGGTGGGAGAGGACGCAGGAGGACCGAGTCGTTTTCTGAGCTCCTTACGCTCCAGATCTGCCCGGCAGCTCCTGGTTTTGTGCAAGCGAAGATCCTCCGGGCGCACGCTGGGGATGCGTGCGTGGAAAACGTTGGAGCTGGGATGGATGAGGAAAATTTGTATTTGGAAGCACCGAGCATGTTCCTGGCCTTAGGGATAGCGCCGCAATAGCGGTGGAAGCGGTGAGCGTCCCCACGGTGACTCTGGCTGTTCTGAAATCCCTTCTCCCCTCGCTGCTGGCCGGTTTGCGATGAGCGAGAAGATGCCACCTCGACAGCCAGGTCAGCTCCTGGTGTTGGTTGCGCCCGCTTGGCTCCACCAGCCGTGCCGTGCCGGAATCGGGGCTGGCTGCCTGAGGTTGGGCTGTCCTTCCTGGGAATCGTGCCGTTGAGCAAAACCAGTTCCCACTGGAGCATCCTGTCCCGCGGGACCCGCTCGCTGGTTCGCAGGGTCTTGCCGTGCCCCGTGCCCACGGTTGGGCATCGTTGCCTGCCCAACGACGTGGAGATGCGTGGTCCTGCGAGGTCCTGCTCCCCTGCCGGCTGCTCCGTCCCTGCTTACGCTTAGAAGATGCACCTGCTTGGAAGAGAGGGGGGGAAAAACCACTCCAAAGGAACTGTGTTCACTGCAAAAGAGGGTCCTGAATTACACCGCGAGCTTAGCTTGGGATCCGGCCAACGTGAAGACGCTCACTTACAGATACAACACGGCACTCGTTGACGCTTGGGTTTCTTGCCACCTCAGGTTGGCCAATGTGGCTAACCCGTGCTGGGTGGCGCTGATGTCTGGGATGCATGCGCTGTAGGGTTACAGGGGGTGTACAGAAGTCGATGCTTTTTTTTTTTTTTTTTCTTTTTTCCCCCCGCTTGGTAAAAAGTACAAAGACACAACTGTGTAGTTACGGGGTTTGCGGAGATGTCGGTATTTCTCGTCGTCATTAAATACAGCCTAATTTCTTCCGCTGGGTGTAACGACCTGTGTCCTGCCAGCTGGTTTTAGAGACCAGAGCCCAGTTTAGATGTTTTCATTTTTCTTGACAGTGAATTCGTAAGTACGTGCAACAGCATTTCCTAACCCGTCCTTGTGATAGTGGTAACGCAGCGGCGTGCTCAGCACAGGAACGTTTGCTTTGTGCTGGCCTGGCAATTTTTCATTCACCTTCATAAACCCCCCCAAAATTAAAATCCAAATTCACGACCTCGTCAGTAGGAATTGGTGCCTTTGGTTTGCGTAGAAGCACGTAGAAGAGCAGAATATGTGATCCTTTATCCTAAGATATGACAGATGTATGTTGAAAGATGTATTTATTTTTTTTTTCTACACAAAGCTATCATCACTTTTTTTAGTTTTATAAGGTGAAATTAAAGATTGCTAACAGTTCATTGTGTTCTGCAGTGAGCAAATATAGAGATGCATTTATATGGAAGCATTGGCTTCATAAGTCATATAGCAATTGTATATCTTCACACTAAAGTTAGAAAAGATCTTATTTTTCTTGTGACAACTCAAAAAACCTGTGGGTTATGGTGGAGTTCTGTGTCCCAACTGTTTGTGATTATTAGGCAATAATGTATGGTGTAGGTCTGGTAATGGTTTGTCATCACATTGAGCCAAAATCTGCTTTCCTTAGTTTTTCACTCTGTTACGGGGAGATGTGAACTCTTCATGTACATATAGATTCTGTACCCACAGATTGCATATAAACGGACAGATTTTGGTCTGGAGTTAAAACTTGAGCCCAAGAGCTGCAGGAGAACACCTGGACGTCCCGTTTGCTTCTCCAGGGGAAGGTCCCTTCCCCTCGGGAGCAGAGCCCATGCATCTGCCCGTGCTGATGAGCCCTGAGCTGTGGTGTTTGGATACGGCTGGAAACGGAACAGGGGTAAAGAACGGGATTACAGCACCAGCCTCTAAACTGCAGCTCCAGTAGCGACCTTTCTAGGGCTGAAGCTTCCCTGCAAGAAAAGAAAAACGACCCCAATTCAGCTCTTTTGTTTATGCAGCCTTTTATTTCGCCCCGGGAGCCCCCCTGCCCATTGCTCCCAGCTGCATCCCTGCTGCTGGCCAGTACCGCCGAGCATTTTCCTTTATCTAGAGCAAAAGTGGGATCCAGAATTTTGTCTCCATGCTTTCCCATGTCTGTACGTACACGCTTAAGTGCGTCTCCTCCAAATCCCACGTTTCTTACTTCCATCTCTTCTTGTAAGTGGGTTTTCAGCTGAGTGTTGTCTGCACATCTGTCCAGCAAGGTACAGCACGCTCTTCCCACAGGAGCTTTGGGAAGTACAGTTGTGACCTCTGAGCCTTGATGTCTTAATTTTCTTCTTTAACTTAGAGTTAATAGTCTGTGAAGTAGTTCAATACTGTCTGGATGGCGTCACCCTATTTCAGATAGTTCCTTGTCTTCTAATGTTCCAAATGGATCATCTGAAAACCTTCCTTAGCATCTGGATTTTCTCAGCTTGCTACTGTTCTTGTTTACCCTGGAGTAACCTGGTTGATGGTGGCACTGTATATCTGCAGCTACACGTACAAAAGATTTGGCTCCTTAAGTTAACAGCGTATTTGGGTGGGATCTTTTTGGCGTGGTGACATCATGTGTCAGCACGGCGTCAGGTGCCACCCCAAAAGGTCACTGTAATCAGAACGTATTGTAACCAGAAGTCCTTCAAAGCGCCATATGAAGTCTGTAATTGCCAGAATAGGGAAAAAAACACATGCAAAATTAAACCAGAGAATCCCCTGGAAACGTGAGCGCGTTGTTCCCGCAATTCAGCTCCCTTCAGTTATTCCCTTTGTCTGGCTGTTAGTGGTGACCTGCCAAATCCCAGCACCCAGTGGGTGCTCTAGGAGTTAACCTGGAGCCAGGGCAGCTGGATTCGGGCTGGTTGTGGGACCTGCAAATCAATTTGGTTTGTGCCACTCTTCCCAGTTATAAAAGTTTTAGTTATTGCGTAGGGTTGTTGTGAGAAATATTAGCTAATCTATCCGAAGCTGGGAAGGTACGTTTACTTTGTGGTGGTATTTTTAAGGTTGTATTTTTCTAGGGAGGAATTTAATGCGTCTGATTTTTGTTTACATTACCAAGAAAAGCCCTTATTTAAAAACATCTCAGTGCGGTGAGTGGAGTCCGTTGCGTAGCCCACACCCAGTACTCTGTCAGCAGAAGCAGAAGGCATCGGGTCTGAAGGTGACGTGTTTGCAACGTGCCTCCTGACGTTGCCGCCGGGCGCTTTGAGGCATTTGCAGTTTATTTTATACACCTGCCTTTCTTTTACCACTTTACCAATGCAGCCAAGTCGAGGCTTTTTCCTTTCCCAGTACTACCGAAATAAAGATGGATTGGGTTGTTAAATGCTTGCGTTGCCGTCGCCCGTGTGGTTTGCTGCGCCAGAAATCAGGGGACTGTTTGCAAAAGCCTTCGCCGTTCCCCGGAGCGCGCCAGGGCACGCAGCGAGAGGGGGCTTGGGGGGCTTGGGCAGAGCGTGGGGTGTCCCCGGCTCTTGGAATGGCTGGGGGTGTCCCCGGCTCTTGGAATGGCTGGGGGTGTCAGGCTGCAGTAATTGAGGAGTTTTAATTGAATTTGGAGGACCGCAGTACTGCAGGGCTTGGGATCTGCCCGCCCGCAGTTGTGTCACGTTAGCGGCCGGATTAATTCAGCCCAATTTTGGGCTTGAAGTGACCCCGTCGCAGCTGCGTGCTGCGCTGTGCATCTGTTGGGATGAATCGTGTTCCTCCACTTGAAAAGTAACCCCATCGAAAAAAAAAAAATTTAGTTTTTCTGGTTGGCTCCGTGCCCAAGGCGAACTCACTCTCTGGCTGGATGGGTGCTCGCTCCGGCGCGAGGGGGTGGCGAAATGCTGCTGGTGAGAGGTTTGGCCAAACCTGGAAGATGAAACCATGGTCTGCAGGGGTGAAGAACGCTGCCTGCTCCTCAGGACTGCCAGCTCCCAGTGTGACCCACTGCTGAGGAGGAGGAGGAAGAAGAGGTCCACCTCCAGCCCCATGGATCAGCTAAGGACCTAGCAAAATGAGAGGGGGTTGTGCCTCAGTTTCCCCAGACCCCTCAGTGGGGAGGAAAATAACCCCAGAGAAATTTAATCTGAACTTGGTCAAAGTTCCCAGGTTTTCACACTAGTTTGTCATTAATGGTGCGTTAAGGGCAGCATGCCATTTATTTATTTATTTAAAGCTGTAAAATTAATCCATTCCCTTGTAATGCTCCCTTGAAGAGGTCTCCAGCAAATCCCTAATTTAGCATGCTGAATTTCTCCTTGGTAAGAGTACCCTGGAGCTTTGAGTTCTCCTATTTTCCTGAAATGCATTGCTTTGAGTGCCCCCCTTCGAGGACGCTGGCTCCGTCCTCAGCCCTCCTCCTCCTGGTAGATGTAAGGGCTGATCCGAGGCTGGTCCTGAGCTCCTTCCTCAGCAATCGCATGGAGCAACTGCTTGGGGATTTAATTCATGATATTTTGAGGTGCTACCTCCTCTCTAGCTGCTTCTCAGTGAAGCCCCAACCCGTTGCCTTGGACTGGGGTCCCACTTCAGCGGCAGAGCCCGGAGCAGCCCCCAGTGCTCAGGATGGGAAACCAAGGGGCGTGCGGAGCAGGGCTCATTTTTCTGTTAAAATGCCTTTTCTGTAGATAACGTGCAGGCATGGCAGGGCACAGGCACTGCCTGCCCTATGAACGGCACGGGGTATGGGTCAGAAATGCAGTGGGTTTGTGGTGAAGTGCAAATGGGCTGAGCTTTTTTGCGGTTACGAGAAGCCTTCCCCATTTCTCGCTTGTTGCCCAACGGGAAGGGATGCAGGACAACGCTCTGCTCCTCTCCTAAATGAGCTAATTCCTTGAAAATGAGTAAATCGGCAGCTGCAGAAGAGCTGCGGCCTTTTGTTAAGCAACAACCAGGCGGCTTTTGTGGTTTTCGTCAGCTCTGCAAATCAGAGGCCGAGTCCTCAAGTTGTTTAAGTTCCAGGACAGTCAAATTCCTTTAACTACTGGAGCTGGCGTGTGGCTGCGCACCCTTCCAACTCATTTGGATTTCCTGGCTTATCTGATTTCCTCACCTCCCTGTTTTGAATGCAGAGCCATTGGAAACCTACTTCTTTTTTTTTAAAAAAACAAAAAAACACACCAACAACCTAACAAACTCCATCCTGATTCCAGCTGTGTGACAGCTGCTGGAAAAGCAATTAAAAGGAGTGGAAAAAAACCCCAAATTATTAAAAACAAAGGGGAAATGAGAAATAAAAATCCTGTTGGTGCTGGGATGCAGGATTCGCCTCCGCAGAGGAAGGAGTGCTTGCTGGCTCGGGCGGCGAGCGAGATGGGGAGAAGGCGGTGGAGTTTTCCCTCCGGAGAAATTTGGGCAGGGACGAGGTTGCTTTGCCACCGATCGGGAGCTCACGTTCGCCCCATCCCAGAGCACGCAGCTCTCCCCCAGATTTGTAAGCCTGGTAGAAACGTGCTGCTATATTGCACACGATGCACGTGTCCTATTAAATCCTGCCCGGCGTGGCGTTAATATCTGCAAGCCCTGGGCCAGCTGGTTGTAGGCATCGCTTCCCGCTTGGGTTGTTGCTCCAGAAGCGTTGAGAGCGTTTGCACCAGCGGGACCGGGCTCTGACGTCAGGCTGGAGAGGGGCATGGCCATCGGGCTGTGCTACAGCGTTGAGCCTCTCCAGGACTGCAAAGAGATGAAGAGCCCAGGCATCTCGGAGCCGAGGGAGACCCATTTCTAATGGAAAACACATCACCAGGTAAGGAGTTTCCTACTTCTCTTTTGTAAAGGGAAAAATTATACCTAGGGCGTTTTCATGCAGGGGTTGTGTTTGGCGATTAGTTTTTTTTTCCTCTTATTATTTTAATACAGTGTTATGCTGGATACGTAAGAGCTGCGCTTTCCAGCTCTGTTCTCTGCCAAACATTAAGCTTCTCATCACAATGTTTAAGAGGCAAAGGAGCAAAAATATTCTGCTTTTCTGGGTGCACGTGGATTTTGATTCTCGCCGCTGATGTGCTTTGGGTCTAGGCAAAGAGCCACAGGTGGAGCGCTGGGTCCTCCCAGCTAAGGATCCCTCCCCGCGCTCCCCCTCCTCCAGACTTGCTCTCACCAATAAATGCTTCTAAAAATGCGATTTCCCTTCTCTGTATGAATTAGAAGCGTTGAACTTTGGTACAGGGCAGGCTTAGAGCTGGTTTTCGCAAGTTGAGAGCAGGAAAAATTCCTGTTTCAAAACCTGTGTGTTAGGACGGGGTCAGTACAAACGTGACTTGTATTTATCAGGAGGTAAAGACAGGGCTGCCTAGGGGCCGGGTGCAGGTTTTTGTGTTTGCAATAACTGGCAAACAGGAGGGTACGGAGAGAGCACGCTCCCCTCTGCGCTCCCCACGCGCCGGGATTAATCGTTGGCGCTCGGAAAGCCGGGAAGCTCCGCCGGGAAGCACAAGATGCATCACACGTTGCTTTCTTCGTAGTCGGTGTCGTGGGGTTCCTGCCAGCGCTCCTGAAGAGCAACTTGCTTTTCGGAGTTAGTCACGATATGCTTTGTTAGGTTTTTATTAGAGCAAAGGGAAGTCTGAGGAGGTGCCAAATAGGAAATCCCCGAGACGCTAAATAAATGAAGCAATGGGACATGCCTTCCTGGGACAACTTTTGGTATAGCAGAGCTGGACACAGGGTCCCGGTAAAAGTTACTGTAGTGCCTGAGGAGCGTGGTCCTGGAGAGCAAGACGTTGGGGTGCATTTACTGAGCGAGGAAGGGAAATGCTTCCAGAGATACCCAGTTTTACAAGTGATGCTCTTACTAGTTTAAGGCTTCTCAGCCACCGTTGCCTTCAAACACATTTCGGATGTTTGCTTTTGTCTTCTGAACCTGCAGGTTTGAATCTCAGGTCTTGTAGAGGTGTCTCTCCTGTGGACGTTTTGTGCCTTTCGATATCTAATCTAAATTGAAATTCTGCCTGATGAAGCTCACGCAGCATTTGTAGACAGCATCGTTTGTTTAACTTTCTGGGTTCGTGTTCCAGCTTCCAGGGTTATTTGCTTCTTGCTCCAAAGGCAAAAATAAGATTAAAACTGGTAGAAAATCAGTTGGAATTTTAGAAAAAGTTTTAGATTTGCTCCATTGCTCTTTTTAAGGAAGCGTTTGTTACCGCTGTGGAGATTCAGTGCCCTTTTTTTACAAGACCATCGTGTTTTCCACGTTATCCAAATAGTCCAGCATGAACCTTTCTTTCCTGTCCCAACATCTCAGGCTGGGCTGCTGCTTGCACCTCACAACGACCAAAATCCAGACCTGGGTAAAAAAAGTCGCGCTTCCTAGAAATCCCTCCCTAATTGCCTTTAACCTCCGTTGTAGGCTGCGATGGGGAAGCACGGGAAAAAGCTCCAGGCAGGGAAAGCAGAGCACCGAGGAGATATCCCCTGTGCTAACAGTCAAAGGGTAAACAAGGATTTTGGATCCATCGCCCCTGGAGTACGCAAATATTTAATTCTTCCAAAAACAAACAGTGAAGGGAACAGAGTAGCAGAACCGTTTATTAACTCCAGCTGCCCAATCCGCGAAATCAGGAAACCATGTCCAAGGGGAGAAGAGCACAATGCGTTTGAGGTTGCTTTGATTTTTTTTTTTTTTGGTTGTTGTTTCAGCCATTTTAAAGGATTAAAATACAAAAACATGTTCCGAGGTTTCCTCCCCTGCTCTCCTTCTGGGAAGGTTGTGAAACCAGTCACTCTGGAACTGCTCTTGCTCTTGCACAGGGTATTTGCTGCTTGGCCACACGATAAAAGTTGGAGCTGAAATAAATAATCCCCATAAACATATCCCCCAATAAATGCTCCCTGCTCGGTGTTAAGGAGGATGTAAAGAAGCTCACTGGTGGTTTAATGCTGCCCTGCTCCAGCTATACTAGAGTTATAATTCGATATATCAGCATTTGGGTGAAAACATGACAAATTGGTCTCTTACCAGCCTGCTTAAGGGAGATGTTGGCAGCACCTATTTTAAGCTACTTCTAGGATCTAAGCACCTCCAGGGTGGCAGCCGCCTTCCCCCTGGATGCTGTGGGGAGAAGGCATGGATGGTTCAGGGCCTGGTTACAGTACCTAGAGCAGATGACCTGCCAAGAAACCGCAGGTCTAAGGTGTGACATAAATTCACCGCAAGAAATGTAGGATCCATATACAACGTAAACCAGAGCTACTGCACTCAGGAGCTGGGCTTGGCAACGCTGCTGCAGATCATGTGTGTTTTAAGTATTTTGAATAGCTGCATGAAAAAAGAAAATTAGAATTGATACCTTCTTTCTTCTATATGCCATTCAGTCCTCTCATGTTTTTAGTACAGGGCAGACTGGCTTTTCTGTGGTTAATTTTATGTAGATGAAGAACCAAACTATAGCCAGTTGAATCCCTCTTTCTACAAAGCCTCTTTGGGATGAAGAAGGATGAATTTGTGCACGTGGAAGAGGCAGCTGAGTCCAACCCACAGCTCTGGTCCCTTGCGTGATCTTGGACTATTTGCTTCGAACTTCTCCTCAGTTGTCCAAATTGTAAAATGGAGAAAAGCTCTTAACCTTGGGCATGTTATTGGCTTCCTCTGAAGCGGCATTTACCCGAGTAAATACATTGACTCCCAGTGATCTGTTTTATTCTCAATGATACCATTTTCTTTCTCATCCTAGCTGGGAAAATGCGGGGGATGTTCAAGAGAGCCTCAAAAATATTCCAGCAAACCCGTGCTCTCCTATGGAAAAATGTTCTTCTGGTGTGGAGGATGAAGACAGAAAGTTTTCAGGCAAGTACTGGTTCTTCCAAAGGGAAGTTGTGATTTCCACTACAAAGTATTTTTACGCTGCTTTGTTTTTATGCTAGGCGATATGTGAGAAGCCTCAGCTGGTACTGTGGTTCTCTGGAAAACGTCAGCAGTTACACTTCTGCCTGTGACACTAGACTATCATGGCATAATAAGGGTTTGTTACAAAGGTGGTTTGTTGCTTTTGATTGTTGATCCCATTTCTGCGCTGTCCAGAAGAACACAATGTCCAATTCAGGATGACTGGTGTAAAATTACCAGCAGACCTTGTTGGCTCTGGTTCTAAGAAAACATGTTTTTCACTTGGAACATTCCTCATGCGTTCAAATTACTACACCTGTGAAATAGCTCTTCCTCATTTACAGAAAGAACGCATTCATGGCCAGAGGAACCCAACTGCAGCCAGATCAGCGCTGGATGAGAAAGGTCCTTGAAGACACTTTCCATACCACCCAACCTCCGAGTCACCGTGCCGCCACTCACCTTTACATTTCTTTCCATTCATCTAGGAATGGATTACATCGGTGGTTTGTCTCTTAATAATACAAACATCATCAAGCATGATATTCCACCACATGAGGCAAGAAATCCCGTACGGCTTCCTGGGACGATTAGATGATCCTGCCTTTAACGCTACGGGAGTTACGCTCGCATACACACCCGTAACGAACACCACCAGGCGAATAATGAGGAAAGTGGCTTCGGATTCTGTGATGACGGGTAACACTGCTCTTAAATCCTTGTAGCTGCAGTGCCTGAGCCCACCTTGGCACATTGGGCACCTCGGGCTTCACTGTGGTGTGGGGAGAAAAGGATTGGGACAATACGGTTTTTGAGGGTACAAATTGTGGCTGGTGCACATTTTCGTGTTGTTTGATGACTAATCAAAGTTGTAGCTGTCATGGTTTTATTCTTTTTTTTTTTTTTTTTTTAATGACAGGTGTAATAATAGAAGAGGTGGAAAATGAGAAAAAACTGGAAACAAGAGGAATTTTGGAGGATGACATTATTGGTGTCGTTTTTAAGGATGACTTCTCCTACAGTCTCAGATTTCAAAGCTACAGTGTGGTATCTCCAAATGATGCCTTTGAACACATCGGTAACAAAATAAATCAAACCCCAGATCTTGATTTTACATTAAAAAAATGCTTAGATGGACCTCTGTGCTGCCATGCCACTAAGCAGGGATCAAGGCTGTACGTGCCAAAAACTTTAAGGAAGATATTAATTAGAACTTGAGATTTTTTTCACTTGGAAGGAAACAAATGTCAGGGGAAAAAAATTTTAAGAACACATGCACGTTATTCATAGTCCTTGTTGTCCCTCTCCCTTTTATGTCTTGCCATGTCAGATCGTGCCCTGAAAATGAGCATCATGTGTGTGCTGACGTACTTCTAACGTATAGTGCATGGGCATACAGTTAATACATTAAAACATAAGCCTGCACATACATTTGTCCGCGTTACTTCTTATTTGACCAAGTGCACCTGTATTTATGGGCTAAAAGTAGTAAACTATCCAAACCAAAAAGTAAACTTATTTTCAGATAAAAAAATCAAGTGAGTTCATCAGTTGATGGGAAAAAAAAAAAAAAAAAAGTATTTTGCTAAGAACTGGTCTTGGAAAATGGAAATGATGGAGAGGCTCTTTAGTCTGCCTACACATGTCAGTAGCTCTTTGCAGATGTGATCCCAGCTCCAGCGTGTTCTGGAGTTCCTAGAGGTGCTCCTCTCCTGCCCTCAGCATCGGGCACGCTCGTGGTTGCTGTACTTTGAGCCTGGGCTCCTTCCAAAACGGGAGAGCTGAGCATGGGCAGGTCTTCTGCGCTGTGACAACAGGGTTGGTGCCACATTGGGTGACCCAGGGGGTCAAAGCCACCAACTCCCAACACCACAGTATTCTTGGAGAAAAATGGCTGCTCCAGGAAAAAGGCTGAGTAACACCAAATCTTGAGTTCCTTTCTTAAGGCAAATAAATTTTCAACCTCTCACACGTACATAAGCATATACACACATGCATGTATGGAAATGCATAGATCAAATTCTTCTTTTTTTCTTTTATTTTGCTTTCCCACAGATACCTGCTTCAATTTTTCATCAAGTAGCTGTGAAGTCCCTTTGTACTGGTACGCAGGTTTCCTATCGGTGCAGTCCAGCATTGATGCAGCAGTCATAGAAGTATGATCACGATGGCAAATAAGTTTTCTGTTCTTCCCAGAGTTATCTGTAAACTTAAAAAACCAACCGAACAAACAAACCAAACCAGTTCATTTTCTGTGATTATAAATGTAACCTTGTTATTGACAAACTAATAATTTTAATGTTTTTGAAAACCTGTTTGCTCTGATGTTGGCTGTTTCATTACAGAAAATCAATCTAATGGCTAATTTCTTTTCTTTAGGTGAAAACAAACCACTCTGTCTGGAAAGAGATGAAGGCAATTAGCGGCGTTCGTCTGAAATCACCCTTGATCAAACTTGTATATAAACTGGATTATATTTGGTTCATAATTTACGTTATATTGTGCTTCTCCCCGTATATGTACTTTTTATCGGTGAAGGTTACAAGAGAGAAAAAGAAGCTCAAGGTATTGATGAGAGCAATGGGGTTGCAAGATATCGCATTCTGGTAAGTCTCATAGAAATTAATTCCGTAATTACCGGAATTCCCTTACGTATATCGGATGGGCGCTAGCTTGTGGGATGGATGTGGGTCTGGTACCACCACGCAGCTGAGAAGCAGCAATTCCCCAGACCCCCGCAGCAGTCCCTTGCCTACCCATGCACTTGGGCTCTCGGAAGCCAAGTTTTGCACGTTGTTGAAGCAGAACCTTTGCTGCTTTTATCTGTAACGTACCATTTGCTGGAGGACTTCAGTTTCCAAGCACATTGCTCTGATTGTTGGGGGTTTTTTTTTATACTTATCCCTGCTGTCCTCCCTCAAAAAAAAAAAGAGAAAGAGCACTCTTCACGTAGCAGAGATGCAGGTAGCAAGGTTCTTGGTGTCGAGGTGTTGCTGGCCTCCAGGAAATGGGTGGATACACACAGAGAACATAAAAAAAAAAACACCAAATGGAAGAAAAAACAAATTTTGGAGAAAGCTGCCAATGATGAAGCATGGGGGGACATAGGATCTGTCAAAACAGGCTTCCAAAGCCTTCTGAGCATGGGTGTTTCACATCATTAGGAAAAGTGTAAGAATAAATGTTCCTGGCTGCGGAGCCTGTGCTTAGATGCCGTCTGGCTCTTTGCTGGCATCGTTGCATCTGCTGAGATTTGAGTAGGTGCAAGACGGTGATATTTGCACCTTTCCAGTCTGGAAACTGTAAATGGAAGTGTATTTGGGAACTGGCAAGGATTTGAATTAAAAAGAGCGTGTCTTGTACTGGCCATGTAATGGCGCGTGCTGTCACCTACAGAGGCAAAACCCCCTGTGCCTTTATTTGTAGGCTATCCTGGAGCTTGCTGTACACCGTTTACATTGCAATAATGGCAAGCCTGCTGGCGCTGATCACGATTAGAGGAGTCGTCCATGAGCACAACTTCTTTGAAATATATTTTTTTTATTTCTTTTACGGCATAGCATCTGTAAGTCTGCTTTTGTGTTCTTAAATGATGCACAGGTTTTTCCCTTTCCTAGTGAAAATATCTAAAACCCAAACTACAGAGTACTCTAGGGCTGGGCGTTACAGGAGAAAGCAACAAAAACTTCTCTACTGGGTTTTATTGTTATAATTTGTAGGCTAATATGTCACTCCTGTTATATTTTTGGGAGATTCTGACTTGAAACCAGAGTCAAGAGAGGTGCTAACACCAATGTGAATGGGAAGGGTGATGCTGTGTGCCCCTGGGATCAGGGATCTGCTCTGTCTGCCCCGATAGACCTGCCCTAAATATCCAAGCTGTCTGCTAAATGATTCCGGCCTTGTGATGTGCCATGTGCATCTGTAGGGGACAACTGAAGCTCAGCCAGGTCCCTAATGTTGCTTGTTGGATTTTTTCATGTTCCTTTTTTTTTTTTGTTAAATAATTGCCAGCAGAAAAGCATCCTGCTAATTACTGGTTTTCTCTGCTGCAGATTCACTTCTTTTTCATGCTCAGCTCTTTGTTAAAGCAGCCAAATATTGTCAGTTTTGTGGGATTTGCCCTTCACATCTTCTTTGGATTGCTGGGCTTTTTGACATTGTTTGAAAAACTACCACCGTCTTTGGAATGGATTTTTAATCTCTTCAGTCCTTTTGCCTTTACAGCTGGCATCTCAAAGGTATGTTCAAAAATAAATCCGGCGCATCGTGAAAGTTCAGCCCACAGCAAACTTCTGCCAGATGACAGTAGCTGCCATGCATCATTTGCGTTGTCCTAAGGACCTAGTCATGCCCCTCTGCCCTAGATGCTTTGTAAAAAAAGCTGCGTAAAAAAAACTTGACTCCAAAAAGTACGTGCTAATTCATAACAAATATCATTAGATTTTCAACTGCATCACCCATTTTACCAGTTCTCAATATACAATAAATTTTGATCTCTGGAAAATTATCATAGCAGTGGGATGTGTCTGGTGGGTACCAAGATCTGCAAGAACTGTGAGGTCTTGAAGTGCTACCCCAGCAAATGCTGTGCACATCAGTCTTCTGGTGTAGTAACTTCTTCTGCACAGTTTTGAATTCAGCTTACTGAAGCATTTCTGATACTTGTAGTCATAATAAAACATTGCCCTGCTTGGAAACAGCGTCATGATCACGAGCGGGTATGGGTTTCTGGTGAAAATGGTCATGATGACACAGCAGTGGCTTGCACATAGTATTTCTGGCTAAAGGAAGTGTTGCATCTGACTTGGGCTTTTTTCCTCCCTAGATGGTAAAATTAGAAAAATATGGACCAGCCTTCACACCAGAATTGTACCCTTTCTTTAATCTGTACGCCATACTGACCCTTGACAGTGTCTTGTACTTGCTGTTGGCCATCTACTTTGATAAGGTTTTGCCTGGTAAGTAGAAATGCGAGGGAAAGAATACAAATTTCCTTGCATTTTTCTTCTGTAATCCTCTCCCCTCAGAGAGGGAAAGGTGCCAAAGAAGTGGTGGGCTAGAGCTGAGAAAGCTGCAATCTATGTGGAGCAAAAAAAGGTGTCCTGGTAGTGAGCTGGTCAGGCTATGGAATGGCATCTTAACAGCAATGAGCCGTGCCACGTCATGTGAGGGACTGAAAACTACATTTACTGTTGGGAATGGTTGGGAAGAATCCTCTTTTCCCAGAAGCTGGGTGCATGTAGCTACCTCATTTGACCCTGCCTCAAAAACAGGCTCCAAAAGGAACATTAAATCTTGCAGTGAGGCGATGAGATCCTTTACATCTACTCCAGCAGCCCTAATGACCGGGTTTAAAAGAGGCTGTGGGACTTGACCTGATTTTCCTATAACTTCTGGGCAAAAGAGGTGATCAACGAGGTCTTTTCTGTATCTGCGTTTACAGATATGGACGAACGGATAACTTTGCAGAACTTACCAGTCCTTTTACGCTGCCGAAAGGCTGCATTCTGAAGCTGTAAAGGAAGACATGGCTGGACATGGTGTTTATCAAAGTTGAGTTGACATGTAGCAGGTTCGGTTGATATTTCACCACCTTTGTTTCTGAATTAGGCAAGTATGGAGTACCATATCCACCTACGTTCTTCCTGAGACCATCATACTGGTTCAAGCCCAGGAGCGGGTACGTGGGGGTGCGAGCTGGCGGCGAAGGCAGCCACGATCCTATCCTGAGCAGTAACACCGAGCCGATGCCTCCAGGCTTTGATGGGAAGGAAGCAATCAGGTAAGGAGCCTTGTAGGCATGAAAAATACAACGCTGCACGTTATATTTGACTCTAGAGAGCATAGCCATATTGCACTGGTGAAAATGTGAGACTGAGCTGTCTAACGTATACAGATAAGGTTAATGGCAAACACATGAAAGGGAGGATTTGTTCAGTGCTTCATCCTGCTCCAGAGCTGCATTTGAAGATTTATTGGACATGGTGCATCTTCTGCGCCAGCGCCTGACTTGCTGCCCAGCAATTTCCCCTTTGCAGAGCCGCAGCGGCGAGTCTGTTCCCCTTCACCGTCGTCTTTACGAACACTGCTGCTGGAACGTGCTGTATAAGATAGTGTTATTTACATCCTTACGGGGCTAGTTTGGCCCGTTACTGTTGCTGCCCATTGCTTGTTGCTAGAAAGCAAATATAAATCTGCTAAAATAATAGCTAGGTCATCGCTTTTAATTATATAACCAAATGTTTCTCATTCCCTACGGCCTCTCGCTTGGTTCGCTAAGTGTTCATTGAGGTGGACTTTGAAACCTTTTAAACATCTTTTAGAGAAGTATGTTAGTGAATTCTGCTTTTACGTGTAGAAGAAATGAATTATGTAAAGCAATTCCTTCAGATGGAATTACACTAACCCCAGTGGTAGTGAGCAGGAGTGGCTTGACGTCCCACTTGAGAAATATTCCTCCAATAGTTTTCAAAGGTACTTTAAGGCAGAGGAAACGCACCAAAATTGTGAGATTCAATAGTAATGGCTTGCTTACCTTTCCTTTAGACTAAACAATATTAAAAAAATATACAAGAAGAAGGACAAGAGAACTGAAGCTTTAATGGGTAAGAGAGGTTTTGGAATTATTTTCATTTCATTTTTCACTAGATATGAACCCGAACTGTTTTGAAAAGTGCTGGATGTACTTAATCCTGCCTCCAGGACTGTTAAAATGCATTATTCAGTGGTTATTTCTGCTGGGGTAATTTACTGGCAAATTTCTACCAGGTTGTTATCTTCCTGTTCGCTCCAGGAAAATTACTATTTATTATGTTTTGCAACAGCAGAAAGCGTCCTTAAAAGCTGCGGGGTTTGCAGCCATGAACCACTATAAAAATCACCTCTTAAACTTCCTTCTCAAAAACCTAAACTCTTCTGGGCAACCAAAACTTATTTCTTTGGTCTCTGGCTAGAGCCAAGTCTGCTGTCACTGGCCGACCAGTGTTCTCCAAGCACTTGCATATCTGCCAACTGCGGGTACGCAAGTGGTTGGCACAGTCCTAGCGTAGTCATGGGATATTTGTTAAATGAACTCCAAGTGATGGTGAAAATATCAATATGGTCTCAAAGATTTATGTTGAGTAAAAAAAAATGAGGAAATGAGATAGCAAAGCATGGGCTGCTTTGAAATAACTCTTGGAATACCACGCATTGGAAAGCCTATGGGCTCTTCTCGTTCTGTGGACTCTCTCTTGAGCCATGCTAAAATAAAATGTTATGAACCTCACAGAAAACAGAAGTCAAAATTCTTCAAATATTGAAGTTAACAAACTTGTTCCCTCCGTTCAGTCAAAACATGACTGCAAGTTCCTTACTGAGTTTAGTCCTAGCTTCCAAAGATGCAACCCATAGTTTTGGATCTGTGTTTTTGCCCCTCAACTTCAAAAGAAACGTCGCCCTCTGCCATGCTTGGCAGCAAGCTACAGGTACAGGTCTGTTCCTCACAGATTTCCCTCCTAATGTTATCCTATTTCTATTCTAGGTTTGTCCTTAAATATATATGAAGGCCAGATCACTGCATTACTTGGTCACAGTGGATCTGGAAAAACTGCTCTCTTAAATGTGCTCAGTGGCTTTTCCAAGCCTTCAGCAGGTAAGATCATGGACCTGAATGCTGAAGAGGAGAAGCTGTTTGGTTTTTTCAAGTGTAAGAGGGTAAAGATGCAAAAAAACAAGTTTTCCCTTGGTTATTCAGTCTGGCTCGTTGTCAGTGCAGCTTGCTTCTTCAACACGAGCTTCAGGGCTGATGCATCCCTTGTGGGTACGCTCATGTGTGCAAGCATTCACAGATGGCTCTTGCTCCATCTGGATGGCCTGATGTTTTCCATGAGCTGCATACCTATAGGAAATATGTTTTAGTTCTTAGGGGAGAGATTCAGTGCTCTGAAATATTTTTGAATGGTATTAAAGCTTTGGACAACACAAATTTATTTTACCTTTTTTTTTTTTTTTAAACATTTGAGAAATACCCACAATGCTGGAATTAACGTCAAAGGTATGAACACACAGCAGTCATCTTTCCCCTTACAACAGGCAAATACTGTACAGTATGAGATTTGTTTCATTCTCTCCTGTGTGCAGGTTCTGCAATGATATACAACTACAAAGTCTCTGAAGTACAGGATATGGAAGGAATTCAGGCAATGGTTGGGATTTGCCCCCAATTTAATTTGCATTTTGAAACCTTAACGGTGAAGGAAAACCTGAGAACTTTTGCTCACATCAAGGGGATTCAGCAGAAGGAAGTGGAGCAAGAGGTTGGTGGGTGCTTATCAATCACTATCCTCTGTTTTACAGTGTCTTGGACACTTTGAGCTTTCTTTAGAAAAGATGATCACCAACACCTTGTTCTGTGGAAATGAGAACAACCCTAACAGGGTTGGAACAGGTTGCCCAGAGAGGTAGTGGAGGCATTCAAGACCAGGTTGGACGGGGCTGTGAGCAACCTGATGTGGTTCAAGGTGTCCCTGCTCCCTGCAGGGGGGTTGGGCTGGGTGACCTCTAGGGGTCCCTTCCCACCCAAACCATTCTGTGGTGATTCTGTGATTCTAATTTAGGGTAGAAGTGTTTTTTCAGTTCTTTCTTATCCTCATGTCATAAGAGTTATAACTGAGATTTGCAGTACTTATCTCTAAGCAAAGCCGTTTAAAGTGGATAATTTTAAAATCTTGATGTTATACTCTCCTGTATTGTGTGTAGCCATATATGAAGTAAAATGCGACCAATGCTTTGGATATCTGGCTCTTGTCTTTGTATATTGCCAAGGTGCAGAAAGTTCTTTTGATGTTGGACCTCACTGACCTTCAGGACATCCGTGCCGATACTCTGAGTGGGGGACAAAAAAGAAAATTGTCGCTTGGAATTGCAATTTTAGGGAATCCCCAGGTAGGAACCGGTCGTATTTACACACACACACAATGCGTACAACTTTAGCACATAGTTTTGCATTTTGATTTGGCACATGGACATTTGTAATTTTCCCCTGGCACTTCGAGCCTGGTGATGTATTAATTCACTTGGCCACTGGAAGGATTGAGGAATCTAGGTCAATGAGAACCATATTTTAAATGAAAAGGGTAATAATAGCGGAGAAAGAGCAATGAAAATGACTGATGTTTGAGGATGCATTTTATTCTGAGAGCGAGATCATCAAAAGCATGAAATGAAATGATGTAAACTTGGAAATGCTGGATTGCACATGCGGGGGTCTGATCTTGTTCACCTTTGCAGGTGTTGCTTTTAGATGAGCCGACGGCTGGGTTGGATCCCTGCTCCAGGCACCACGTGTGGAGCCTTCTGAAGGAACGCCAGGCTGGGCGCGTGACGCTCTTCACGACCCAGTCCATGGAGGAGGCCGATGCTCATGCTGGTGAGCCCAGATATTCACACTGTGGTTGACTATGGTTTGAAAACAAGGGTTTCCCATTGCAGAGCCTACGTATGGGTCCTGCCACGATGCAGTCTGTGCTTGCTGGACACGTTTTGTCTGATAGCAACCGCTCAACATGGGCTGAGCAAAGGCAAAAAATGGACTGACGCACCCTTCCAAGACCTTGCTCGTGCTCTGCTTCGGGATGAAGCAATTGCATGTTATCTGGATGTACAACTAGCAGCACCCACACAAACTAATAATATTGTTTGGCTTAATATCTTTCCTTATTGCTCCCAGCCTGCGTAGGAAATTTTCCGCAAGTCCGTAAGAATACATAATTAAAAGATTAACCTTGGTGCTTAAGAGCAAGGCCGTTCAAGAAGAAAAAAAACCTGCATCGCTGGCTTGGTTTTATTCCTCTCAACTTCATCATAAAAATGTCTGTTGAGTTCAGAAGGAGCAGAGTGAGGTCAGTCTACTGCACTGCTGTAAATCCCCCCTTAAATCCTTTGTATTCGTACCTCCTTAGATCGGAAAGCTTTTCTCTCAAACGGGAGATTACAGTGTGTTGGCTCA
This sequence comes from Butorides virescens, assembly GCA_017310255.1. Taxonomy (NCBI): domain Eukaryota; kingdom Metazoa; phylum Chordata; class Aves; order Pelecaniformes; family Ardeidae; genus Butorides; species Butorides virescens. The sequence goes on from JADKXX010006944.1 coordinate 19,394, forward strand.
TCTCTGTACTTGAAGAGAAAATGGGGAATTGGCTATCACTTAAGGTAAATCCTTTTCTTCTTGGTCATCGTTCTTTTTACAGAAAGCTTCTAGTTGATGTATTTTCTTGTAGAGTCTGTGTGCCTATAGAATTTCTACAGAGAGTAATAGAAATCCTGACAATCCATTTTAGAAAACTTTTGAGGCTGCCAAAAATACCTTGCTTTGGCTAGCAAGCTGCTTTTCTCTGGAACCCAATCCTGAAAGCTCTGAGCGTGCAGCTAACATGACTTTGCAACCTCCTTCGCAGCCAAAAGGGGACCAGAGTAACACGAACTGTGATTTCCACGTACTCTGTGGTGCCAGAGTGACGTACAATGGCTTTAATGTAAAGCTGGTGTTCTTTGGATTTTAATTTCTGTGTTCTTGGTTTAGCAGTATTGGCCAGGATCGTTAGTCTTAACCTCAACTATTTCTTGCATGCATGGCAAAACCAGGGGCACTGCAGACTTCTAGAAAAATTCCCACTGAAATACTGCCCAGTTTTGGAGGTTTCCCTACAGCTTGAAGAACGACCGCTGGCTCTGTGTTTTAAACGGATGATGCGTGCTTTTTTTTTTTTTCTCATTTAATATTATAGCAATTGCTTTTTAATACAAACAGGGTGCGCATAAATGACCTGTGTGACCCCGAGCTTACATCATCCCTGGTCAGGCAGTACATCCCCGACACCGTGCTCAAAGGACAGAAGGGGGGTGAGCTGTGCTATATGCTACCGCTGGAAAATACAGACAGCTTCCCAGGTAAGAAAAGCCCATCGTTGAGCCAGGGTTGTAAAGGGAAAGCTAAAATCCACCCAGTCTTCTCTGGTTTCAGGATGAGATTTCTCCCACCAGGAAGGCCCATGGTAGTCAAGCAATCTGAATTTTCTGCTTATCTCTAAAGAGCACAATAATTTTGCTGTGGCTTTTTAAATGACGCGAATTAAGGATGTGAATGCTAGAAAGTACAGCGTTAATCATGCCAGCCTGAGTTTCGACTCGACACTAGCCTTGGTTTCTGTCACGCAGATCTGTTCAGCCATCTCGAGAGCAGCTTTTTGCAAGGGGTCGTTAATTATGAGGTTAGCAGGACAACTCTGGAAGATGTTTTCCTGAAGCTGGAGGGCAAGGAAGCCGTTGGTCAAGAAGGTAAAACATTGACTGCCATTTGCAAGCATGGCACAATTAAGGTTTTGTATATATATGTTCTAATTGAATACCTAATGAGTTTCTGGTAAACGTGAATTTTGGTAGGTTTTGGTAGGTCAAGAGTTGCAGCTGTATTCAGCTTTCCTGTAGTGAAGGATATCTGCTTGAAGAAGCCTAGATGACTCGGTCTTGACTTACTACAGGCTTTTAAGCACATGAATTAAGACTGATGTCGGAAGGGTGTTTGCTTTTGAAGAATATACTGCCCAGATGAGGTGGGAAGAGATAAACTAGCCAGAAGGCATTTCACAAGGCCAGTGAAGATATTGGATGTGTTGCCATATGAGCCCAGGTTTTAGCCAGTCTGAATTCACCAATGTAAATTATATTCTGGGTAAAGCCCCTTTTCTCTGCCTTTATTTCTTTTCTGGCTAAAAATGAAAGTGGTCCTCTATTGAGAACAGAAGATCCTTGTTGCTTGTTTGTGATTAAAATGCATCCTTTGAACGCTCTTTGCGGGTAACGGTATTTCTCGTGGTGAACACGCAGAAGACGGAGACCTCAACGAGAGGGACCAAAGTCTCCTGGTGCTTTCTGAACAAGGGAGCGTGGCAGCGAGTGGGATGGCGCTCTGGAGGCAGCAAGTGTGTGCTGTGATGAGAGTTCGCTTCTTAAAACTAAAGCACGAAGGAAAGCTTCTCCGGTCCATGTAAGTATGGGAGCCCTCGCGCTGGCTTGGTGCTTTCCAAAGGATTCCATCGTTCCCTTGAGTGACTGAGGGAAGGCTTAAATATGATGGAGATGTTTGGAAGTGAAGAATTAGGTGGGAAATGTTTAAAAGCTGCAGTAGTAAGGACAGTTAGAATTTACTGGTACAGCTCTGAATTGCTTAAGTTTTAAATTTCCCTTTGCCTTTCTCAACATAAATCACACAATTAGTTAAAGGTGGAGTTCCCCTGGACCCACTTATGGTCTGTTTTTCCATCTAGATTGCTCTTCTTTGGAATATTTATCCTTCCAATGCTTATGATTTTCATTGTATTTCAACTGTGGGACAGCTCCAACAACTGGGAAATCACAGCTAGCTCATATTTTCTTCCCACTGAAGAGAAAATTCAAAATAAGTCGTCAAATCTTCTCATCTTCAATGACACAGGTGAAGAAGAACATGTGATGTTGATTCGCTTTCTGCGCCACTCTGAGTCCTCTTAGAGTTGATAGACCAACCTTGCCTTACTCTTTCTGTACGTTCCTTTATATATTTGTGGCTTTGGGAAGTGTTTTCTTTTGAGCAATAGCAAATCCAATTTTAGTGGTGATAATGGAGTAGCTGGTATTTAGAAGAATAATGAACCAGGAAAATTTTTTTTAAAAAAAAAAAGCATTAAACTGTGGAAACATATATTGTGTTTAAGCAGTTTCAAATAAAATAGAAAAAAAAATAGAGAAAATATAAGTTTGTTTAGATTCTGAATGATTTTTTTTTTTAACATACCTCTGCTTTGCAAATGGGAACTTGTCTATAAGAAACTTTTTCTTTAAAGAAAAAAAAAGTAATTATTCTAATTTCTGTTCTTGGCTTGATTTCAGGATCAGAAATTGAAGATTTTATTTCTGCTTTGAAGGCTCAAAACATAATCCCAGAAATGACTCTTGAGAAAAACATCACAAGCATTCCACTACATAATGGAGCTATAAAAATATCCCTGGAAGGCAAGGTGCCTGATATTTTTTTTTTCCTTCTTTTATCCTGTATGTCAACAGGATTTTCTGAAATGTGTTTAAATGAGGCACAGTGAAATACATGCATCAGCAAAAGAGAATATTTATTTGACATATTAAATTATCTTGGTAGTCCTGTTTGTGGGAGACCAGGGTTATATTTGGTTCTTTCCACTGTATGCTTCTTTACAGTGATCTTTAGAGGAAAGAATTATTAAAAGTCTTTCATGCTTTTCTCCAGAACTTGTTTTCTTTACCAACCATTTTGCTCGTGGTACCTGTTATCATGTGCCCAGGTCTCTGTGGTCCCACCAGTAGAACTGTCTGTCTGTCTTTGTCGTTGCTTTTCTCTAAGCCCCGCGTTGCGGTCAGCTCTTCCTCACGCTTCTCGTAGGCATGAAGGTCATGGTTTTTGTTCTTACGTCTTCAGAGCTACCGATTCACGGTCATGTGCAGCGCAGAACCCATCAACTGTTTCCCCATGCTTGTGAATATCCTCAGCAACACCTTCCTAAGGCTCTTCAATTCCACCGCACGCATCCGCGTTTGGAGTGAGCCCTTTTACAGTGTGAGTGTCCTGCCTTTCTTGGTGAAAATTAATTGAAATAGCCATGCGGAAGTGATAAAGACTGGATGGGTTGGAAACCTGGTTGGATGAGCAGCCTCCAAGGGTTGGGGTCAGTGGTCCAACTGCTGGCCAGTTCCTGGGAGACATTGCTCGGCAGCCAATACTGGGGCTATTTAATGAGAATTTTAAGACCTGTGTAGGGTTCCAGTGCCATAAGATGTTTAAGCTTGGCCTATGTGGCAGTATGGTAGGAATGACACAGTAATACCTGCAAACCCCAGCTCTCTTCAGCGTCGTTTGGCAAGAATCAGCATCACAAAGTTGGTCTCTATCCCCAACAACTATAATAAGTAATACTGAAAAAAATAATTCCAATACTTTTTGCAAATTTTGAAGATGCTAAGAGCTTTTTTTTTATTGCCTTGTTTTGTGTTCTGAAACACATAAATGACTTACCATTAGTGTTATTGCTCACTTGCGTGTTCAACCATCCTATGAGCATTGAGCTAGCCAGGTTTTCCCTGGGCAGCTCTTGATTTATTGATGACTTCTGAATTTCTCTTCCACAGATACGAAGCCCAGAAGTAAGGAATGATATTTTTTTCATCTGCCTCAGCTACATGCTGATTTTGGCTGCTGGCTTGCCACCTCACTTTGCAGTGAGCAGCATGGAGGATTACAAGGTAAGAAGCATGCACTGAAGGTGGTCTTGCACCAGAAGTGAATGCACGTGTCATGGATCTGGAGAGCAGTTCGTGTGCCGGTGGGCTGGCCAGCATTTCTGGGTAGGATGCGAGAAGAAATACAGCCACACGAACACAACGTTGTACCGAAGCGTGTTTCCCTGCATCTCAGGGAATCAGCTTGGGCTCAGAACGATTTGGGTGTTAATAAAGATTTGGGGGTCATGAGGATTTTTTTTTTTTTTTAACTTTTAAGAATGACGTGGTTTTAAACAACAATAAAACTAAGAAATAATTGAAAATGCTTGGAAGGGAGAGGAAGGCTCGGCCAGGGAAGGGGAGGAGTGAGGTTAATGGACGAGGAGCAAGAAGGATGTTTTGGGCTCTGCTGAACCACCTGCTTTTTCCCATTTGCTTTGGCAGCTCCAGGCTCGTGCCCAGCTGCGGCTGGCGGGGCTCTTCCCCTCAGCGTACTGGTGCGGGCAGGCGCTGGTGGACATCCCGCTTTTCTGGACCCTGCTGTGCCTCATGTTCGGGGTCATACTACTCTTAAACCGCACCTGCCCCTTGCAAGCCAGCACCGTGCTGCCCCTGGTGAGCTCTTTGCGTGCGGGAAAACGGGCAGACACAAATCCCCCTCCCTCATTTTGCAGTGAGTTTTGGCATTAAATATTTTAATTGAAACGGGCTGCTCTGGGCCGGTTTTCATATACCCACGTCCATCTCCTAGTCACTGACATCGGTTTCTCTCTCTAGATCATTTGTGTCATTGGTTATGGAGCATCTCTTGTCCTCCTCGTCTATTTAATTGCCTTTAAATTTCGCACGGGACGAAGCAATCGTTACATTTGGTCTTTCTTCTTCATTCTGGTAAGTGAAGTGAATCTTCACTCTGAAGTGTTTGATTTATACATCTCATCACTTGAGGCTTCACTTCAGACATACTGATACTCAGCAGAATAACTCAAATGGTGACAAATAGCCTATTTTTTAGCAAAAATACATTAATATTGGGAATACGTTTTCTGCTTTATTCCAGGTGAATTTCATTCTCTATACGCTCAGTGACCTACACAATGCACTTTACTTGACCTTCTCTACTTTGATTCCCGTGTTTCCACTGCTGGGCTGGTTGATGTTCTCTACCCCAGTAAGTGAACATGTCCTACTAAATTAAAAAATGGTCCTAATGGTGCAAACTGGAAAAGCAAGAGGTGCTTTCCAAATTCCCTGTCTCAAAGTGCCAACTGTCAAAAAGACAGAGAAAAGGCAGCAGGAGAAGAAAAGGTCCAGACTGGGGAGTGAGAGAAGGGACCAAGATGCTGGAGCGTGTCCAAGAGAAGGGCAACGAAGCTGGGGAGGGGTCTGGAGCCCAAGGCTGCTGGGAAGCGGCTGGGGGAGCTGGGGGGGTTCAGCCTGGAGAAGAGGAGCTGAGGGGAGCCCTCATCGCTCCCTACAACTGCCTGAGAGGAGGGGGTCAGGCTCCGCTCCCAGGGAAGGGGTGATGGGACGAGGGGAAACGGCCTCAAGTTGCACCAGGGCAGGTTTAGGTTGGACATTAGGAAAGATTTCTTCACCGAAAGGGCTGTCAAGCACTGGAAGGGGCTGCCCAGGGAAGGGATCGAGTCCCCACCCCTGGGGGGATTTAAAAGGGGTGTAGATGTGGTGCGTAGGAACATGGTTTAGTGGTGGACTTGGCAGTGTTAAGGTTTACAGTTGAACTCGATGATCTTAATGGTCTTTTCCAACCTAAATGACTCTATGATTCTAAGATTTGACTTGTTAATCCTTTGTTTGATGGGGATATTTTTGGTTTGTTTGGTTACAAAAAGCTGCTACAATGACTGTGTTTTGGCAGCCAGAGAAGCGTGGGTGGGGAAGGTGGTGGAGTGGGAAACCTGGAGGGATGCAGTGAGCTGACGGAAGGAGGTGAAAGGACTGGGAAAAGAGAAGCAATGATGGAAAAGGTTGATCTAACCTGGCTGATTTGAGGCACCTCTGAATTAGCTGTAGCCAAGAAAGCCACAGCTCTCTGAGGCAGTATGAACCCTCCAAAATAAGTACAGATCAAAGCTGCTTAACCCCATCCTGCAGAAAAGCTAAGCATCCCTACATCCCACACTTGCTCCGACCCTGCGCTTAGCCACACCATGCCAAGGAACATTTCTGAGCGACTGATTCTTTTTTTTTTTTTTTTTTTCTTGTAGCGTTTCTCATTTTTTCACAGCATCGGTCTTCTTGAGTCATGGAATCACATCTTCGTAGCCGTCTTTGCAGTAAGGAGCAATTCAATGCCGGTTGTTTTGGGAAGGGTGACTGTTCTAACGCGATGGAATCGCACTGGGCTTGTATAACTCTCCCCATCAATAAAGCGCGGGTTATGCGGGCAACATTTCACATTAAATGTTGGCAGGGGAGGTACATCCAAGGAATCATGGGCATGTGTCTCATGTGACCCCTGGATGCTGTACCATATGTGGGAAAAGGGGTGGGGGGGGATTACGTGGAGCTCATGTATACGGCAGAGATATTATTAATCAACTAATCAGTCTAAGGCTGCTGCTACAAGAGAGAGATGCTATCTCTGCTCCTGTAGGATGCCTGTTGGGGTGAAGATTATCTGAGCTAAAACTGCAGTGTGAAGCCAAGGCTTTTGCAAACCATCTGCATATGAAATGGAAATGTATGCAAAGCCTCAGTTTAACTTTTTTGCCTTTTGGACCTTTTCAATAGCTGAAGTAAATGAGACAGGTCCCTGCGTCCCCTTATAATTAAATTTAATGGAGCCTGTTGTTACCTTGCCTCCATCCGAACCTAATTCATGATTTCTTTTCAGCCTTACATCCATTGTGCGATTTTTGCGTTTCTCCTGCGCTGTTTGGAGATGAGATACGGAGAAGCGGTTACGAGATATGACCCCGTCTTCAGGTGTGTCCCAGCAGCTGGGTGCCGGGGTGCCTCGTGAGCCCCAGTTATCCCAGCCTGCGGGGTGGGCTCGGTGTTGCATAGACAGGCAAGACCCTGCTGGCTCACCCTTGGCAGCAGGAGTGAACTTAAAAATATTTTGCAAAGTGTGGGTAAAGCCTGTATTTTTAGTTTTAACCAGTTTATCTGGAGGGGAAAAAATTGAGAACAAGGGAGATTTTTTTTTTTTTTTAATTATTTTTATTCCTTTGGGTCATTACAGTTTCCGACTTTACTTACTGGAGTTTCCCTGAATGTGTCTGGAGGCAAATTCCCACCCAGTGTGTTGCAATAGAAGGTCAATTGAACTACGATGTCCTAGAGAGAATGAAAAATGTGATTTAAGCTGTTTTTTATTAAGCTCCATAGCTGAGGTTTCAGGACATTTCACTACAGCTGGCTAAATTAGTAGTTACAAATTTAAATCCAACATTTAAACTCCATTTCAGATGTGTCAGTATTGCTCTCTGCAGGCTGGAGACTTACCCTAAAGCTTCGTCAGGATGGGGCCATCTGCTCCCTGCCCTCTGCTTATCTGTCCCCAACAGCACGCGACTGACCACCCGAGTCACGTGGGAGAGGACTTGTAAAAAATATTAAATGGTCAGGCATCAACAAATGTGACTCAGCTAGGAGTTAGATGCCCAAATAGCTTTGAAAACCTGCCCCGTGTATTTTAATTCTCCTTGAACGGATCATTAGCGTGTGTCAAGCAGGGGACCAGTCAATACTTAGTGATGAAAGAAAAGCTAAAGCTGGCCTTTATTTTTCTCATGCATGCCAGTGGGATTTTTTTTTTCTTTCCCCCCGTGAATAAATATTTGAGCAAATACTCTCTGTGGAACAGCTCCCTGAATGCAAACAAATTTTGCGGGGCGCTGCATTGGCGCTGCCCTGGGAACAAACTTGTAAACCCGAGCCCTTCTGGAAGCGATTCCCAATGACACCATCTCTCCTCCTCCGATGTAGGATCCAGCAGAGGAGAGCGGCCACCCGCCAGAACAGGGAGCCCCCTGGGGAGGAGTCCCCCGAAGTCCAGGCGGAGAGGGAGAGGGTGCGGAGCGCGCTGGCGTCCCCGCAGCAGGAGGAGGTGAAACCAGCCTTCCCGCTTCTTTGCTTTTTCATTCTCCATCCTCGGGTCTGTCTCTGCTTTCTTAACTCATGCACTTATTATTTACTGATCTCCTGATGTCCAAGTGCCCATCTCACCATCCAGCCCACAGTCCCCCTGGCAATGGAGGGAGTTTAGCTGGCATTAAATTTTTACTCCAACTCTGCTTTATTCCCTCTCTTTTTTTTTTTTTTTTTCCCCCCCCCGTTGCTCTGTTTCCTGGATTTTTAATTTAGAAATTTTCTCTGTAAAGAGTCATACTTAATGGGAAGAACAGACAAGCTGTCTCAGGGGACAGGAGGAGAGTTTTTTACTTTCCACGTCATCTCTTCACAGGAGTCGGTTATCGTTGTCAACAGTTTGCGCAAGGAATATCAAGACAAGAACGCCAGTTCCATCTTTAAGAAAAAGAAGAAAGTTGCTGTCAAGAACCTCTCTTTTACTGTTAAAAAAGGTTCAAGTATTTTGCTGCACCCCCTATAAATGACTGCAATCTCATGTGAAGGTCACGTTTGGAGACCATATTTTTGATAAAACTTTCTCGTGTGCAACCAGACCCAACGCACCTGCGCTCCCGAGTTCATGGTTTTAATTTATTTGTATAAGTTAATGAGCAACCCTTTCTCCTACTGTACTCTTAGATACTGCCTAGCACCCAGGGAAGGTCTTATTAACAATAATTATTAACAGTTCTTGCATATTTGTTCTAGGAGAAGTGTTGGGTCTGTTAGGACCCAACGGAGCTGGAAAAAGCACAACTATAAACATGATTTCTGGAGACATAGCGGTGACTGCCGGGGAGGTAGGTGATTCGTTTGGGGAGCGTATGGGGGTTGATCTTGATGCCTTTATAAATGAAGGCTGTGATAAGGCAAGCTGGCAACGCAGCCCCTAAGTCAGGGAATTTATGAACATGCAACCTTGGATATTTACAGAAGTACGAAGAAAGTGTTGATTTACTCAAAGCATTATTCTAGTTTTCATCAAAATTAATGTTACAGATTTAAGGGTTTGAGGTGCACACCACCTTCGGTGTGCATTTGAAAGGCATCGTGAAATTTCACAAGCCTTATAGGAAATGTTGACATCTTAAAAAAGAAAGAAAAAAAACCCAAACCCACGCTTCATAAACAGCCTTGCAAAACCAGAAAATTGAAAACGAATGTGAACAGGGCTGGGCTAATAACAATCCATCACTTAATTATGAGCAGGATGATTAATGACATGTGCTGGGGGAGGGGAAATACCATTGCTGTTACAGATTTGGGACAGAATGTTTGAAATGGAGAAGTATTGCTAGGAAAAGATAGTCTTATAGTGCCAACGTACTATTACCCAAAGTTTTACGGTAGTAAATCCTGTTTGGTTTTGTGAAAACAAAACATCCACAACTGTGGATCCGGGTGAGCAGAAGCCATGGTAGATGGAGATGATGACTGCAGTGATGCTGGGCATCCTTTCCCACGTGCTAATGAGGTTCCTCACAACACAGGAGAAAACGTTACCGCGTTTCCGAGGGGGTGGTTGATTCACCCAGGATAACCCACTACAGCCGGGGAGGGGTTGTGTTTGTGCAGGTGATGCTCAAGGGCCGGGATGCAGCCGCCGCCCCCCCGGGGCAGGGCAGCCTGGGCTGCTGCCCGCAGCAGGACCCGCTCTGGCCAGACCTCACGGTGCACCAGCATCTGGAGGTGTACGCTGCCGTCAGAGGGACGAGGAAGGAAGATGCAGCAGTTATCATCAGCCGGTACAACGCCAAATGATTCCAGCTTTCCGTTCTTTCTCTCCCCAGAGGTATAGGACAGGGAAAGGTTTTTCTGCTGACAAACCTGGCCAGTGCAAATAAGAGATGGCACCTCCACCTTGGAGAAACAGGATCTCCTCCTGATGAGATCTGCTACTTTACACTGTTCTCAATCCCTTGCCTATGAAGATTTTCACCTTAGTTCATCTAGAAAACTTCATAAAACATTTAAACTTGCGCCAGTTCATGGCGTGTTACATCAGTAACTGGCTTCTCTCATTAGTGGTGCTTACTGTCTTAAGTTCCCGCAAAAATTCCTTAATTTACCCTCGGAGTTAGGAATAAAATCACCAAGTAACCCAAGGTGATGCACATCAACCAAAACCAGTATTTCAGCTTCCAGTTCCTCAGCACCCCTGCCCACGGTGTTAGCAGAGATGGTCATTTCAGTATTTTTCCTTTCCATTCCCCACAGCACAGCAAAAGCCTTGGATCTCCAGAAGCATTTAAAAACCCCAGCTAGGAGGTTATCTGCTGGAGAAGCCAGAAAGGTACGTGTTAGATTTGTGTCTGCTACTTCAGCAAATCCTGCTCGCTCTTCCTTGAACTTGGTGCACAGAAAACCTTCATTCAAGCTCGAGGATGCCTTGGGTTCCTCCTTGTCCTGGTGTCAGTGAAAGCAGAATGTAGTCCTTGATGTTGTAAAAGTTTTATTATTTTGTTTCACAAAGTAGAAATTTTCTTCTGGGAGTGAAGCCTAAAATTTTAGTTGAATAAAAATTTCTGGAAATTCCATGTGCTCATGGAAAATCCTTACGATTTCAAACACAGAAGTGGGGTCCTGGCCTGATTTGTTTTCATCAATAGCTTTTGCATCCAGCCTGGCAGGATCCCTCCTCTCCTCCCTCCCCACTCTCCCGTGTTGTGTGTTTAATAAATGCGAACCACAAATTGGATTTACGTGGTAATCGCCTCTTTATGCCCCACCGTGTGCCTCTGCCAGTAAGTGGGATGGAAACCCACTTTCGGATCCTTGGCAGGCTTGGGAGTTTGGGGGAAAGCTGATTTGGGGAGATTAAAATGTTAACCAAGAACACCTGGGGTGGGTTGTTTGGGGTTTCTTTGGATTCTTGTTCCTCCTGCTTTTTGGAATCAAGAGCTTCAGCTTCTAAAAGACTCCCAGGGATTAATATGTAGCAGGGCAACTTGGGGTTTTGTAGGTGAGGTAAAAGCTGACCTGACCTCGATGTCTTTCCCATTTCAGCTGTGTTTTGCGCTGAGCGTCCTGGGCGATCCGACGGTAATGCTCTGGGATGAGCCCTCGGTGGGCATGGACGTGACGGGGCAGCGCCGTATGTGGTGAGCAGCCCTGTTTTAGCAGAACTGAGAAGGGTCTAACAGCTTAAACAGGGGTGGGCCTTGCCCTCGCAACTGTAGTAGCCACTGGGCAAGCCAAGAGGTTCTGCCCTGGTGCCAGAGCACATCTGGATTTTCCCTTTTTCCTAATGCACAGGGGATTGGGTGCTGCTTGCTAAACTCTTTACTCTGCAGACAGTGAGTCCTTGCTAACTATCAGATTTAATCTTAATGAAATACGCCCCAAAAATGTGAGCAGACTCCGGCTGAACCCATGCATTTGGTACAAAAGACAAAAATTCCTGTTTTCCTCAGAGCATGAGGAAAAAAAAAATGTATAGGTAGTTCTTCCTTTTCATCCCTCAGCCCTAGTGCTTCTTACTTCTCATCAACCGCGTACACCAAAAGTGTAAAATCTGGAGGGGAGCTGACATGACAAATTGCAACACAACATTGGCGCCTGCACGTCATCTCTAAGCAGGATAACTGAAGTCTTTTGAATAGCCATCCACTTTTTTATAATTTTATCATTTCAGTTGGGTTTTTATGGGGGGGGAGACATAAACCAGGAGGTTTTCTTTGGCTCTTCCTGGGAAGTAAGAGCCGTCCCTCTGTTCCCAGGAAAGTGATTCAGACGGCCACGAAAGGCAGGGAGCGGGCAGCCATCCTCAGCACGCAGAACCTGGAGGAGGCGGCGGCGATGTGCGACCGGGTGGCCGTCCTGGTGTCCGGGCAGCTACGGTGGGTGCCAGGGTCGCATCGCTGAGTGGGATGCCACCTGATTTTTAGTCTTGTGTTGTTTTTTTTTTCTTCTGTTTGTTTTGCGTTTTGTTGTTTTCTTTTTGTTCTTCATCTTACAGAAGATGTTGGCTTGGTTTGTCCCAAGGGTGTAACAAACATAGTTTAGTGAGGAGGTAGGTTGTTTCAGCAGCACGGCACAAACAGATGATGAGCAAGAGGGCGTACATCTGCTGCTCATACCCAGTGATGGCTTTATTTGCTGCTTATGATGATTTGAGCACTCTTTTTTTCCCTCCTCTGCAGGTACATCGGTTCCCTCGAGGATCTGAAAAATAAGTTTGGCACAAGTTACCACCTAGAAGTCAAAACGACGGACACGGGGCAAAGTGATGCTCTCCACAACGAAATCCTGCGCCTCTTCCCGCACGCAGCTCGACAAGAAAGGTCACTGGGACCCTCTGTTGCTCCTCCTGACCTTGCCCAATAATTTACCTGGGAGCACAAGAACCCTATAAGCCCCCCTAAACCTCGGTGCTGACTCAAAAAACGATAAATTCATTTTTTTTCATTACTTTTTCAGGACTGCTTCTTTGCTCATCTACAAGATACCAATGGAAGATGCACTACCTCTGTCCCAGTCTTTCTCCAAGCTAGAAGCAGGTAAAAGGAAACAATCCATTAAGTATGAAGATGGCTTTCAAGTTGCTCGTATGGCTTTGGTTTTTAAGGATGACTTTTCCATCCCTCCGCAGCTAAACAGAATTTCAGGCTCGAGGAGTACAGCTTGTCACTGCACACTTTGCAACAGGTATGGTGATGTAGAAGTTACAGGTTAGAAACTGCCTCTATAAAAAGAAGAAAATACCCCGTGACCAGTGTAAATACTGCCAGTCCTTGGCAATAACGGGGTTGTTCCCTCTGTGGCACATTGCAGGTGTTTGTAGACCTCACCCGGGACCTGGAGGAGCACGACCTGGATGCGGCGTCCGACAGGGCTGTGGAGCAGAGACCGCTTCACCCCTGAGCCCTTGGAGCCACAAAGGAAAATATTCAGCGTATTTTGTCAGTGTTACTGATATGTGGGATCGGATGCAGCCCTAGGACTTGGTTAGCTGTGTCACATCACATCCAGCCTTGTAGGTTTTCTGCCTCACAAAGAAAAAAAAAAGAATTATTATTTTAATAAATAAAGCCTTTATCCGCCTGCCGTTCATCTGTACTGACTCATGAGGATTTGCTGTGCTGAGGAATAACCCCGCGGGGATGAGTTGCTGGTCCTAGGGCAGGCAGGCACGGGAGCTGTGCAGGGGGGGCTGTTGTGGGGAAAAAATCATGTGCAAGCTCAGAGGGGGCTCTGAAACCCTCACTCATCCATGGCAGGAGGACACCAGAGCCTTGGCTTGCTCAGTCCTGAGAAGCATCCTTCCAGCTGCTGTCAGGGTGATGCTTTCTGGTGGAGGGGTGCAGGGCTGGGTTTTGACCCCAAAATCTGCTGTCGCCCCAGCTCAGCGCCTTGGCCCACCTCTGGTCCCCACCCCTGGGGACACAGAAAGAAGAAAGCGCTCAGCAATCCCTGGAAAAATGTAATGAAAAGTGGCAGCTCTTAGATCATCATCTTTCAAAAAAAAAAAAAAAAATTATCTGGAGTCAAAATAAGGTTTGCCCAAAGTAAAGCTGGAGCAGGACAGTAGGTTGGACAGGTCTTCTGGCCACAGCATGTGTGTCTGACTTGCTTTGGTGGTCGGGAAGATGGGGTGGGCTCCTTGCTAGCACCCGTCCTCTGTGGGTGCTTGGGAGGGTTGGGGGGGGGGCACTGGTGGGGAGATGGGGGCAAGCACCAGCATCCTGGCTAGCTCTGAGCAGGTCAACATCTGTTCTGGGACATCTGCTAGCTTTAAATAATACACTTTAAAAATGAAATAAAATAGAAACTCCCTGCATTCAGGCAGCCAGGTGTTCCCCTGGTGTCCCGTCACCCTGCTCCCCAGCACCCCCAGCCTCTGGGAACGGCTGGGGGCTCGCTGGAGGACAGGGGCAGCGCCGTCCCAGGGGACAGACACGGCAGCAAGACCCTTGCCATGAGCATCCTGGCCCAGGTGGGTGATGCTGGCGGTGTGGGTCCAGATGGTGCAGGCAGGGCACGGGCAGCGCAGGCGTGGGTGCTGCGGGTGGATTAGGCAGCCAGAGATGCCTGAGGAGGCAGGGGTGCGGGCAAGCAGGTACCAGCAGATGGCTGCCGTGGCTCAGTGGTGGGCTGCTCCTGCCAGAAAAAGCCCCAAAGCAGCCACCCCACGCACCCGGAGAGCTGCTTTCTCTATGGGTCCCCAAGCATCAGTGCCTCTCTCAAGGGGATAGGCAGGGAGGGGTCTTTGCTTGAGGTTCCCTGATGGGGACCTGGCATATATGCTTCTTTGCTTAATTTTTTTTTTTTTCTTTTTCCTTTTGCAAGGAGGGACTGAAAGGGGAGGAGGAGGAGGTTTGCATACCTAGGAGATGTACTGGGCACAGGTCTTGACTTGATTCTGCGTCCTGTCTTATGACTCCTCTGGAGCCTGCCCAGCTCTTAAACACCCAAATGTTATTTAAATGGGGTTTTTTTGGTTTTTTTCTACTAGGCAGAGCAAAAGGAGGCAGCTCCAGCTGCTTCACGTTTGCAAGCCCAGCCTCTGTCCCAGCTGGTCGCTTCTCCCTTCCACTCTCAGTTCCTCACCCCTGCTGCGGCAGGGGATGCTGCGACGGGTGGCGAGGGGATAGCATCAAACCCAGAAGCACAGAGTTAATCAAGAGAAGTTTATTTTAACGTTTACAATATGTTTTGTAATTGGAAGAGCTGGTCCTACCCGGGAGGCCGTGCTTCACTGCTCTCCCTACACCAGGGCTGGTGGCACTGAGGTTTGCAAACACAACCTTTGCCATTCGGAGATGAGCAAGAATCGCTGTTTGCTCCTCCGCCTTCGGCAGCGTGCCGTGATATTTCTGTTGACTTCAGCCTCTCTTGCTGCACCAAGAAACATAAGGGAGTTTGACAGAGAAAGGATTTTTGTGGGGCTTGTTGTTGGGCTCGTTTTTCTTCCCTTGGCCAAGACTCAAGAATTTCCTGAGTAACTTTTCAGAGAATGTGCTCCAGCAACTCGACAACAATATGCTCTGTTTGCTTTTTATAAAATAAATAAATCTGAAGATCTGCCAAGGAGGAAGGGGGGAGGAAACCAGGGAAAAGCAAAGTGATGGTGTGAGGAATGCCTTTTGGCAGAAGCGTCCGAGTGAAAAAAAAAAGGGTGCATGGACAAAGGAGCACTGAGAGCCGCTGGGGCAACCGGCAAGTCCATCCCAGGGAGGCTCAGCATCTCTGCTTTTACAGGCACGCTGCAAAGGACAAGCTCTGGACTCCTTTCAAACCTTCCTGTTAAGGTAAGGCTTAAAAACTCTTCTTCAAATACATAAAAATTGTTATTTAAAAGGTATGAAAGCATCCAGTAATTAGTAACGCCATTAATAATACGGGGTGAGAGTATGAATGCGTGGGTGGGACACTGGGCATCTTTCTAACAGGCTGAGTTAAGCTTATGATTAAGCTCAGTGACTATTTAAAGGCAAGAGAGTCTATTTAACCTTGCTTTGTAAGGACTTACTTAGTGTTTTAAGTAACCCAGCACACATGAAGAGCAGATTTCTTTCCCTGCGTGCAGTGCAAGCTAAAGATTGGATTTAAAAAGCCTTCAGTCCATCTTATGCCCTTTAAAAATTCCTCCTGAAATTCTGAAGGAGCAATGGGATCCGTTCCGCTGCGTGTCCCCCAGCTGCCCAAGCGCTGCAGCAGCGTGGCCGGAGGGGGGGTCAGGCAGTGTTGAGGGGTGACGGGGAGGGGGCACACGTGGGACATCACGATGGGTGACGGGGAGGGGGCACACGTGGGATGTCAGGATGGGTGACAGGGAGGGGGCACAGGTGGGATGTCAGGATGGGTGACAGGGAGGGGGCACACGTGGGATGTCACGATGGGTACCTGGTGCACCAGCCCTCCCTCCCACCTGGGAGCTGCGGGGGGTGAGGCTGAAGCTCCAGCCATGCGTCAGCTTGTTGAGGTTACTCTGTGTGATGGTTAAAAGGAAGGGCAAACTGGAAACCTGCTTTAGCTGTGCCACCAACCCCGTTTTAGTTGTGGAAATGCATGCATGTGGTGCACGCCGTCTTACGCCTTGCTTCTGCTAGGTGAAAAGTGGCCAAGCAATTGCAAGTTTAACTTCACGGTCTCCTCAAGGAAAGTCGAGAGATCATTAGCACGGGCTGAATTCAGATTTTTATGTGCCTGGATTTAGTAAGAGAAAAATCTATTCAGAGAGCCATGGCAAAAGCTCTTCCAGCCTTTCAGCCCCTGCTGCCTCGTTACACCGGGGCCGTGCCGCTCCTGAGGGCCAAATATAAATATTTGGAAGGAGATAGACTCCGTCGTGCCTGTCAGCGCCGGGAGTCATCGTTCCCCCAAGGGAACAAGGCAATGTAAATCCTCCTCCTGTATGACAGGAAGGTTTGAAAAGGTCTATAAATGCTCTGATGTTTCTACCTGAGACCTCACCTACAGAAGATGAAGATCTCATCTGAAAGCGTGTTTCAGCTACAGATGTGACAGCAGAGAAGTTTGGCCATGAATGCAACCCTTTTGCATGTGGATACTTTGTCCTTTTGCTCACTGGAGTTATTAACTATTATCTTACTGGTGTTGATATGAATGTAGCTCATCTTCAGAAGTTACTCTGACAGCTTGCTCCATGCCTACTTCTTTAAGTTTCCACCACCAGCACTAATCCAGGCAACAAATCCTCATTTTGCTTTGACCGCATCTTTTTAAGCATGCTGCCATGTCTTTCAGAGTAACTCGCCCATGCATGCTTGTGCCCATTTCTCTCTCGTTTCCCATGAATATCCCCAACAGCGACAGCTCTCCGAACGCACTTCCAAAAACTTGTTCTCTCGTAGCTCCAAGTTTGCCTTCAGTCAACGCTGCTTTCCGTATGAGGTCAGCTCACACCACAGCCAGGAGTTGCTCAACACATCTTGGTGTGAAGCCTATAGCACATTAAAACTCCATGCAAAAAGATTTTGGTGATTTTAATTGACCGTCTTGTTGTCATTATTTCTTGGCTATTAAGGCCACCCAAGCCAGTTAGGTCATGTAGTCTGATCTTCCCTTTTTTATTTCATTAATAACTCCTCCCGGCCTTACCATGCTGCAGCACAGAAGCGTGGCCAGCGGCGAGGGAGGGGATTGTGCCCCTCTGCTCTGCTCTGGGGAGACCCCCCCTGGAGCCCTGCGTCCAGCTCGGGAGCCCTCGGCACAAGGAGGACATGGACCTGTGGGAGCGGGGCCAGAGGAGGGCTACTAAAATGGTCCGAGGGGCTACTAAAATGCTCCGAGGGCTGGAGCCCCTCTGCTATGGGGCCAGGCTGGGAGAGTTGGGGGTGTTCAGCCTGGAGAAGAGGAGGCTGCGGGCAGAGCTGAGTGCGGCCGGTCAGGGCTTCAAGGGGGCCCAGAGGAAAGGGGGGGACAAGCTTTTTGGTAGGGCCAGCTGTGACAGGACAAGGGGGGATGGCTTTAAACTGAAGCAGGGTGGGTTTAGACTGGATCTAAGGAAGAAATTCTTGACAGTGAGGGTGGTGAAACCCTGGAAGGGGTTGCCCAGAGAGGGGATGGAGGCCCCATCCCTGGGACCATTCCAGGCCAGGTTGGACGGGGCTGTGAGCAACCTGATGTGGTTCAAGGTGTCCCTGCTCCTGCAGGGGGGTTGGGCTGGGGGACCTCTGGGGGTCCCTTCCAACCCAAAACATTCCATGATTCTATGAAATTCTGGTTATAATTGGTGTCTTACTGCTGAGTTGCAAGGGCTGGGAGTACGCTGAGGATGATGAGGGTTCTTCCTCCTCCGCTGCTAGAAGCTGGGCTGCAGGGCTGGCTTGTGCTCGGCATGGGAGGTCTGAGTTGCTTCAGTTCTCTCTCATGTGGTAAAAAGGGAGAGGAAGCGTTACTGTGCAACGTGCAAGGACTGTGCAAGTAAAAGCAGTCACTGCTGTTCTACCTTCTGTTGTGTTTGAAAGTAATTTTTTTTTAAAAAATTGTTTGTAGGTTCAAAGATGAAGGCACTTCAGAGAAATACGAGCGTATTCCAGCAAACTAAAATTCTTTTGTGGAAAAATGTACTTATCAAGTGGAGGATGAAAATGCAGAGCTTTCAGGTGAGCTAACAAAAAAAAAAAGAGAGAAAAAAGTGATAAACTAACTACTGAACTAGTGGAGAGTGGGCAATCCCTGCCTGCCCCTATACCTCAATTTTGGTTTGTAAAGTTGAACGTTAAAGTATGTGTGAGAAGCCCTGAGTGGGAATGAACGCTTTACAAGACTTTTCTTTTTTAACTGATAATATTTCTGCCTCTTACGTGGGGTATGAGGCAGGTATGCACAGGTGGGCTCTCTGAGCAGGGCGATTTACTGAGGGGATGTGTGCGATGCAAAGACCTTGTTAATCAACATCTAAGCAACCCATGCGGCTGAATTTTAATCCCACAGAGAATCTGCTCTTATATTGTTTTATTATTAAATCCTCGTCTCCGCTCCCCCCCTTTACCTAGGAGTGGATGCTGTCGCTGCTGTTTCTGCTGCTGATGTTCATAGTGAGCTTGTTCATGATGAACTTCCACTACCCCGAAGTGCCTTACCGCTCCCTCGGGCAGCTGGATGACCCTGCCTACAATGCCACCGGGGTCACCATCGCTTTTACGCCCGTCACTGTGACCACCAGGCAGATAATGAACAAAGTGGCCTTGAACTCTGTCATGGCAGGTATGGTTTGCCTTTTAAATGAGTCTCGTTATTTAACCTAGTATGCATTATGTTTTAGTGGTTCTCCGGTATCTTCCCTCAGCAGAGAAAATTCACCCCAAACCCTCCATTCTCACAAATATTCTCTAGTATTTACATTACTAGTGAGGGCAGTGCGTGCTTCTGAGCTGTAAAGCTCTGCCTTTGCAGAATAATACTCCTAAGACCCATTAGTTCATTCTTCTGAGGTTCATTTCTTCCCAACTGGTAAAATATGAAGTATTTAAAGGTTCCAGCCTGCCCAGCAAGGAGAACTGGAAAAAGAGGAGTTTGCAATGCTAAAAAAGTGCCCCTGCACACATTTCCAGACCTACAGAAGCTCATTGCAATATTTTTCTTACAAACTGCAGGTATAAAACTGGAGGCGCTGGACAATGAGAGAGCCCTGCAGGAAGCGTGGATTTTGGATAGTGAAATTATAGGGGTTGTATTTAAAGGCAACTTCTCCTATCACCTCAGGTTTCCTCCTAGGGATGTGGCTATTCCAAATGACAACTTTGGATACATAGGTAATACAAAATGAGAACTTATGGGTGGGTGATTGCCTGGCGTGGATAGGCATTGCTTTGTTAGAATAAACTGTATATGTTAAATGATTTAATAAATTAATAATTTTTTTTTCCAGTGGGCCACTGTCCATTTGAGGGTTTCCCATAGTGCATGTGCATGCTTATCATAGAATCCCAGAATGGCAAGGGTTGGAAGGGACCTTGGGAGATCACCCAGTCCAACGCCCCTGCTCAAGCAGGTTCTCCTAGAGCATGTTACACAGGACTTCGTCCAGGCGGGCTTTGAATATCTCCAGAGCCAGTGCTCCGTCACCCTCAAAGTCAAGAAGTTCTTCCTCATGTTCAACTGAAACCTCTTATGTCTCAGTTTGTGCCCATTGCCCCTTGTCTTGTCGCTGGGCACCACTGCAAAGAGTCTGGCTCCGTCCTCGTGACCCCCACCCTTAAGATATTTGTGCATATTGATGAGGTCCCCTCTCAGCCTTCTCTTCTCCAGGCTGAACAAGCCCAGCTCCCTCAGCCTTTCCTCCTAGGGGAGATGCTCCAGTCCCTTTATCATCCTAGTTGCTCTCCTCTGGACTCTCTCTAGGAGTTCCTCATCTTTCTTGAACTGGGGAGCCCAGAACTGGACCCAGTGCTCCAGGTGGGGTCTCCCCAGGGCAGAGCAGAGGGGGAGGAGAACCTCCCTCTCCCTGCTGGCCACGCTGCTCTTAATCCACCCCAGGATGCCACTGGCCTTCTTGGCAACGAGGGCACCCTGCTGGCTCATGGTCTGCTTGTCATCCACCAGGACTCCCACGTCCCTCTTTATCATCAGCTTTTGTAGAGAAAACCAATGACGTCTCACTGCTCTTACCTGCGATGCCCTTAACCTTTCATTCTTGCAGATAACTGTTACAATTTCTCATCGCACTACTGTTACAGCCCAAAGTATTGGTACAAAGGCTTCCTCTCCCTACAGTCCAGCATCGACGCTGCTATTATAGAGGTAAATCAAATTTATGAACTGATGTGGGTGTCCTTTCATTTTAAATTTGGTCCAGGAAAGACAAATTGTTCCTGGACAATAGCAAGAGACTGGCTTGTCAGAAAATTCTGCAGAAAAACAAATATCTTGCATGTTATAGGCAGTGCCAGTGGGAACCTGAATGCAATAGGAAATTCCTGTGGAATACGACTGGTTTCAGTTGAGCCGTGAAGATTTGTAGTAGCTTTTGTGTCTCTTCAAAATGGGGGTTTCTCTTAAAGGCTGTGCACCGAGTGCAATACCACTGTTTGGTTTGGAGTATTTCTCAGATTCCAAGAAAAAGGCAATTCTTGCCAGAGACTGGGGTGGTATGAATGTCTGCTGGATGACTTGGTTATTAATAGGCATGTCTGCCACTTCTTGTCCTTCCTTTCCAAATTGTTCCTCAAAAATACACCAGGGTTAGGTGTCATTCCACCTGGCTGTGCACCTCCAGGCTGCTTTCATCCACGGGGAGAGAAACAGGAGCTTGGGGAGCATGAGAGTCCTTTGTGTGTCTGGATCCTTACTTCAGGGGGAGCTGAAGGATTTCTCTCCCTCCAAGGACAAGGGAGGGAGTCCAGCTGAGGTGCAGACACATGAGGGTGTTGGATAAACCCTTCCCTTGGGGCTTTCTTGCATTCCTTGTTGATGTTTTCTATAAAGCTGCATTAAAAAGTAAATCTAGGGATGATGAATCAGAAGGCTCCTTATATAAATACATCTCGCTGTAGAAAATAAACTAAATACTGAGATGTTGACCTTGAATTCCTTTAGGTGGTGGCAAATTGTTCTGTTTGGGAAGAAATGAAATCAATTGCTGGTGTCCGTGTGAAGTCCAGGAGCGTCATGTCCTCAATTACGTTAGAATACAGTTTTTTCATGATTACTATCGTGATGTGTTTCTCTCCGTTCATGTATTTCTTGTCGATGAATGTTGTAAGAGAAAAGAAGAAGCTCAAAGTATTGATGAAGATGATGGGGCTGCAGGATATTGCATTTTGGTGAGTTCCTTTTTAACCAGAGGATCTGTTTGCAAAAACTCAGTGTACTCCTGGGCACGTGCGCTGTCAGTAAGTTCAATGAGTTCTTAAGTTCTCTCCAGTACTCTAAGGACAAACCAGAAGGGTTGAGCATGGCAGCGGCATATTCTTCTTCCTTGGGTATTTCCTCCAAAGGTGGGTCATGCTCTGTTCTGCAGAGAATGTGAATGAGTTGACCCTGGGAAATACTTCATATTTTAATTTAAAACGGTTCTTCCATGCCGATGAAGTTATAAAAATCAGTTCTTAAACCAAAGTGTAATGCCACCTTTCCATCTCTAGGCTCTCCTGGAGTCTGCTGTATGCTGTTTACGTGATGGTCCTCTCCTGCCTGCTGACCGCTCTCATCATGCGGGATGCTTTCTACCTCAGCAGTTTCCCTGCCATCCTACTGCTACTTTTCCTGTATGGCCTAGCGTGTGTAAGTCGGGTTTTAAAGCCAAATTTTCTCACCACGTGATTTGTTACTGTGTCGATGAGCCTAAGCATTACTCCAGAGCCTTTTGCACAGCGCTCGGGTTGGTGTCCTTCATACGGTCGTACAAATTGAAATAGCTGAGAGGATTCTCTGACGCAGCAGCAGTCATTTGAATTACAGCCTGAAGGTCTGGTAGGCAGTAGGTTGGCTCAGAAAACCTGATCTGAAACTCAGATCAACCCACTAAGAAGGACTTTAGTGTATTTTAGTACACAGACCCAGCTCACCAGAGATCCGTTTGCCTGGCAAATGGAAGAGCTACTGTTAAAGATATTTATTCCTTTCAGTGATCGAGGGAAACTTCTGTTCTTACAGATCCACCTGGTTTTCATGCTCTGCTCCCTCTTAAGGACTTCCAAACTTGCTGGCTCCATGGGGTTCCTCATCACCTTTCTCTTCGGATGCCTGAGCCTCGTGGTGCTGATAGAAAACATTCCAGAACCGTGGAAGTGGTTTCTCAGTCTCTTCTGTCCTTTTGCATTTAATGCTGGCATTGCAAAGGTATGGGACATCATCTCTGCAGCCGAACCTTCCCAGTAGCATGCTGTCCTGGGCCCTCTCGGTGGGGACAGAGTACCTTTTGTCACAGGCAGTGGCAATGAAAGACCTTGCTGTACTTTGTTGAGAGAGAAAGGCATAGGAAGTCATAGTCCTCATTTCAAATGACCAGCTTTTCCACAGCTGTAAAGTCTTCAGATACTTTTCATTCATATCCACGTCCTGTTTTGAAACGTCCACGCGAGCTGAGCTGCTGTTGGGCAGCAAAGAGGGGCTCCAATGCCCCCATCCCATTCCCCTATTTAAAAAGCCAAAGAATGCAGAGAAAACCGCGTCCCTCGTCACAAATAATCTGCCGTTGTGCACTTTGGTAGCATCCACATGAACCCGAGGAAGCCCCAGCGAGCCCATCGCCTCACACAACAGCACCATTATCCTCCAGGGCTGGACCCCGGGCAGATGGGAGTTGATGCAGGGACATCAGCTCTTCGCTGCCCAATCGTTCCCCTCTCGCTGCCGTGACTCTTCCTGGCAACAGAGACTGTGCAAATACAATCTGAGTTTTCTGCTGCAGCCATCCATCCTCCATCCCTGCTCTGGATAACTCTGTGCCATTTCCCAGTGTTTCCATCAGTCATCTCTCCATAGCTCTGAGCAGTGCTTTCTAGCTCCAGTTAGTTAATATTTGATTTCCTGATATATAAAAAAAAAAATCTGCCTGGGAGAGGAGATTTCTGCACCAGGAGCTGAGTTTGCTGCTAATTTACCATATGCTCAAATCAAGCACTACGTAAAATTACACCCTCTCTGTCGTGACCCTGTCGCACCAAGAGTGCCAATATCGTCTTCCTTTAATTAATTCCTATAAAACTCTGATCTTTTCTTCTGCTTCTGGATTGTTCTGGAAAATTCTGAATGAAAACATAAGATCTCTGTGTGGAGTAAATTTATTACCCTTCCTCATTAGAAAGAAAGGAAGAAAACTTGGTCAGTGCTGTGGATAATTTCTGGGTTAACAAAGTCAATTCCATCCATGGTTTGATGGCATGGGCAGAGTTTTCCAGCCTGAAAATTACTCTTCTTTGTCTTTTATTTCAGGTTTTCCATTTAGAAAAATATGGAATAGGTTTCTCTTTTTCTAACCTTATGGAGGAGTCATACTTCTTATTTTCGACTTACATTATGCTGGTCTTTGACTCAGTCCTATACATGCTGTTAGCTCTGTATTTCGACAAAGTTCTGCCAGGTAGGTGTGATTTACGCCTGTGATCATGCTTTCTTCTTTCATACCTTTGATTTATACGGATTGCGTGTAATAGCTCCTCAAGGAAATGATGGGCTGCTCCATTCTCTGAGACAACCAAAATAGCTTTTGGACTTAAAAAAAAAAATATATTATATTGCTGAGTGACTTTTCTGCCCCTGGCACACACTGGTAATTCCCAAATCAAAGCCAACAAAGTATTTAGTGTTTTTTTCTTTCTAATTATACTGCTGTTGAACTGTTTATGAGAAAATAGTGTAATAATGTGTGGGACAACATTTTAATTCATTAAGTAAAATATTTAATTCATTAGATATAGCCCCGAAGCCAACCTTCTTGTCTCATCTACCCCAGCTCCAAACCTCTTTTTTAAATGGACAAAGTACCAATTTTGGGGCAGCCCAGTGCTTATTAGAACCTCCTAAATGTTTAGACTAGGATGATGTCTCAGTTGTGGCTTTGGTTAATGGTAGGTCATCTTCTTTTCATTCCTGTCAGGCAAATACGGCATCCCAGATCCTCCTTTTTTCTGCCTGAAGCCCTCATACTGGGTGCGGAGCAGGAAAGGCTCCACCAGGGAGATGCCCAGAATGCCAGCAAGCCCCGAGGAGCTCCTCCATGATAATGTAGAGCCGGTGCCCCCAGAATTCATGGGCAAGGAGGCCATCAGGTTAAGAAAGGAGTTGCTATTCAAGATTTTTGAGTTGGGTAGCTTGGGTTTAATGCTCCCACAGACCACAGCTTCTGCAATCATCAGCTTTGTTTTGACTTATCCAGGCAATATTCGTGTTCACGAGGCTCTTGCAAAATGCTTCATTTCACAAAGAAAAATTAGAGATAAAATGCAGATGAGGTAAATAGATCATTCAGGCTGGTCACTGATGGTGAAATTTGGATAAATTCAGGTTAAAGAAAAATGGTTTGGGTTTTTTTTGCCGCGGACTTTGTTAATCGTCCATTAGGAATAGCAAGGAGAATGCGGAGGGCAGCCTTTTGTAAAAATCTGTTGCAACGGGCTTGACGTTGTCTTTGCAAGGCTTGGCGCTCGTGTGCCCATGCCTGGGCACAGAACACGCCAAACTCTGCTGAACGCCAGGGCTGCTTCCCAGTACCTCTTACTTTTCGTGCCATTTCTGTCATTTTAAATGACATCCACAAGAATGAAAAGGGTACTAGGGAAATGCATTTACAGGAATCCTGAAATAGTATCCTTCTTCCCTTCCTTTTAGACTCAAGAATATTAAAAAAACATATAAAAAGAAGGACAAGAAGACAGAAGCTTTAAGAGGTATGAAAACCGATACTGATTCCTGTTAAAAAGAGGAAAAACAGTTGTGCAAACATTTCAGTCAAAGAAATAAAACAACACTTGCATTGCTTGAAAATGCATGTAAAATATTAATTGAGGTGACTGATTACTGTTTTGTTCAGTTTTTACTGATTTTCCATTTTTAATAAGACTAAAGAGATTCTTTTTTTCTATTGTCGTATTTCTGCTAAATACAGAGCAGCTTCTTATGCCTTCAGCTGGAGGTTTGCAGAACTTTGCCCCACATTGCTTAATGCACTTTTGGTTAATTATTGCTACTTAGTTCTCATACTTCTTGACTTGTCTTGCCTTCGACAATGAGTAGAGGCAAGTCAAACCTCATTTCTTCCCAAACTCGATGTTTTCATTCTAGGTTTGTCTTTAAATATTTACGAGGGTCAGATCACTGCCTTACTTGGCCACAGTGGGGCTGGAAAGACAACGCTGTTAAACGTGCTCAGTGGACTCACTTTGCCTTCTGAAGGTAGGACGGCTCATGGTGGGACAGGGTGGGCTTGATTCAAAAGCTGTAAAGACCAGTTTGTTCCATCTCTTCACGTTTATTCCTGTAAATAGGCTCTGCAACCATATACAACTACAAACTCTCTGAAATAGGAGATAGGGAAGAGATTAGAGAGATGATTGGCATTTGCCCACAATTCAACACACAGTTTGAGGTCTTGACAGTGAAAGAAAACTTGAAAACTTTTGCAGAAATCAAGGGCATCAAGTCCAAAGAGGTAGAGCAAGAGGTAAGTGTGTGTTCCCCTGAAATGCATCTCTACCCAGCAACATGAGGCTGTAGGCAAACCCCACGTTTCAGTAAAGGTTCCCTTTGCCCTGGGAAGCTCAAAGGGTCCACCTGGCTTTGTCTTCTGAAAATTGAAGCTGATGTCGAGCTTTGGCCAGGCTAATAGGCAAGCTTGTGGCCTTGATGCAACCACAGCAATTCCTCTGCTCAACCCAAGGAGATTAGGGGATGTAGCTGCCCCTGTAGTGGCTGCTTCTGCTGGTGGTGGTAGACCTTGGTACATGCTCATAGTCCCAGCCAAATCTACTGCATGGCTAATAAAGGACAGAAGGGCAACTGGTGCTGAGAATGGACGTCCTTGTGCTGTTCTAGGTGCAAAACATTTTGGAACTGCTGGATATCAGTAACGTTCAAGACACTCAAGCTGAGAAACTGAGTGGTGGGCAAAAACGGAAGTTATCCATTGGAATAGCCATGCTTGGAAACCCCCAGGTAAAGCAGCAGGCACCGCTCTGCAATATAGCAAATATTCAGGTCCAACACAACTTAAACTTTATGCATGTACTTTAAAGTACTCATAATTATTAAAATTAATAAATTTAATAATTTCATTTCATTAAATTCATAATCCATCTTGCTAGTCTAGTTTTAAAGCAGGTGGATAGTTCCCTGACCTCTGCACAGCTCCCAGAATAGCTGCCCTTGCATAAAAGGTGGCCTGGGTCTCTTGCCTTCAGGACCTGAGGCTTTCAGGGGAACACCAAACCCAAAAAGACGTGCAGTTGCTTCAGCAGCAAGGAGAGCCTGATTTCATCCTTTCTGTAGGTTTTGTTCCTGGATGAGCCAACGGCTGGGTTGGATCCTCTTTCCAGGCACCGGGTGTGGAGCCTCCTCAAGGAGCACAGAGCTGGACGGGTGATCCTGTTCACTACCCAGTTCATGGACGAGGCCGATATCCTCGCGGGTAAGCACGGGCTTAGCCTGTAGCATCTCTGCAGAATAACCCTGGAGCAGAACTCCCATGTGAGGTCCAGTTGCAAAGAAAAGTCTTAAATGACTGCTCTACAGTAGAAATTCCTTTGGCTTTTTCTTTAGACCGCAAGGCTTTTATCTCGCACGGGAGGCTGAAGTGCGTTGGTTCTTCTCTGTTCTTGAAGAAAAAATGGGGGATTGGCTATCATTTAAGGTATCTACTTCAGCTCCAACAACTGGTATCTGGGAACACGCATGTAGAAGGAGCCACCAGAATGACTGTAACGGGGAAGCCACAGAGCAGATGTTGTCAAAACAAGAAAATTAACAGAATTAATATTCAGTTAAATTAACTGAAGCAGCACTTTACTCTAGAGTAAGGAATGAGTGAAGTATGCTGGAGGGGTTTTTTATGCATCTTAGCAAATACAACAGTAGTTGTTGTTTGTTTGTGTGTGTGTGTGTGTTCTTCTCCCAAAACTAAACATCTGTTTTCTTTCAACTGAACAGGATCCATGTCAGTGAGTCTTGTGACTTAGAGAACCTGACATCTCTGGTTAAACGATACATCCCCAATGTCACGTTCTCAGGACACAGTCGATACGAGCTGAGATATAAACTGCCATTGGAAAACGTGAATAAATTCCCAGGTAATGTATATTCAAATAATTGAGAATTGTCCATAGAGAAAAAGTAATCACAAATGTGGGGGAAGAGAAACGAAGAGAGAGATTTTCTACAGGGGTCACATAAGGACCTGTTTGTAATGAAAAATTGAGCAGGCTACGTGTGTTAACAAGAGTTTATTTTGCTTTTTGTTGAAAGAGAAGACAGTGAAAACAAAAAACTGCATACAGACAGTACTGGTCCCTACCTGCAGTGGCACTGGGCAGACCCTCGCTTGCTGTGCCCGTCACACTCAGTTTGATGGTCCCACAGCCCTACTGCCTCAGAGGGTGCAGAGCCTGTGATGCTGGTGCTCAGTAGAAAAACATCTTCAAAGAGTTGTGGATTTTGTGTTCCTCCAGGCCCTTTCCATCCTGGCAGCTCGCTGCTTTATCACTTTCCCCGTGACTTGGACATGCCCCAGTCAGGTTGACTCCACTGAGCCAAAGTCTGGTCTGGAGATACGTGCTTATGTTTGAAACAGCTTGTGTTGTCTCTGTCCTGCAGATCTGTTCAGTGCCCTCGATAGCTGCTCTGACCAGGGAATTATCAATTATGGAGTTAGCATGACAACTCTGGAGGATGTCTTCCTGAGGCTGGAGGAAGAAGCCACAGTGGATCAAGAAGGTACAATCCTGGCTGCAAATACACAATCTGGCTACTCTGCAATAACCCCCAGGCACGCTTCCAACAGCTGATTACAGAATCACAGAAACCCAGAACAGCAAGGGTTGGAAGGGACCTCAGGAGATCACCCAGGCCAACCCCCCAGCTAAAGCGGGTTCTCCTAGAGCATGTTACACAGGACATCGTCCAGGCAGGCTTTGAATATCTCCAGAGAAGGAGACTCCACAGCCCCCCTGGGCAGCCTGGGCCAGGGCTCAGGCACCCTCAGAGTAAAGAAGTTCTTCCTCATATTCAACTGAAACCTCTTATGTCTCAGTTTGTGCCCATTGCCCCTTGTCCTGGCGCTGGGCACCACTGCAAAGAGTCTGGCTCCATCCTTGTGACTTCCACCCTTGAGATATTTGTAGGTGTTGATGAGGTCCCCTCTCAGCCTTCTCTTCTCCAGGCTGAACAAGCCCAGCTCCCTCAGCCTTTCCTCCTAGGGGAGATGCTCCAGTCCCCCCATCATCCTTGTTGCCCTCCTCTGGACTCTCTCTAGGAGTTCCTCATCTTTCTTGAACTGGGGAGCCCAGAGCTGGACCCAGTGCTCCAGGTGGGGTCTCCCCAGGGCAGAGCAGAGGGGGAGGAGAACCTCCCTCGCCCTGCTGGCCACGCTGCTCTTAACCCACCCCAGGATGCCATTGGCCTTCTTGGCAACGAGGGCACCCTGCTGGCTCATGGTCTGCTTGTCATCCACCAGGACTCCCAGGTCCCTCTCGGCAGAGGTGGCTCAATTCTTCACACGTTACAACATAGAAGTTGGTCTCAGACATAAATGTGCATGTGGAAAACTCTCTGCAGGTGAGCGCATCCTTGGAGAGGAGCAGGCAGAAGCAGGACCACGGTGCCCCGACGAGACGGAGCCAGGCTCCCTGCTACTCTCGGGCTCCGGGAAGGCAGCAGTCGATGGCTTGGCCCTCTGGAGGCAGCAGGTCTCTGCCATGGCATGGGTGCACTTCTTAAAGCTTACGAGTTCGGTGAAAAACCTGCGATCAATGTAAGTACCAAGCGATTCTCGCTTGCAGGTCTGGAACTGGACACAGTCACAGCATTGGGGGGGATAATTTTCACACCTCTGCATTTGGATTAATCGATATCAGGTCTTGGCTCTGAATGCTCTTGGTAATCTGCACTCAGAGGAGTGGAAAGCTTCCTCCTTTCCAGTGCCACTAATACAAAATCTCCCTTCCATGCATTTTCATTTCTATACTGAGTGATTTATGCAAGGGAAACCTCTTTCTGAATAAAAGAATCATTCAGAAACACTTTTATGTCAGATGGAGGAGGGAGTTTTAAAATAAACTGGTGTGTACAGAGAGAGGAGGGGAAAAATACTGCTTTCAGAATTCCTCTTGAATTATTTTTTTTAAACTTCTCTCATGCTGCCAGTGTCTGAATTCATTTGGTCCCATTGGTCTTCCATCTGGCATGCTGCTGGTTCCTGGTGGGGCACAAGAAACGGAAGGGAGGTGCTGATTTATGGAAAACTTATATCTTAAGGAAGTCTGAAAGGCATTTCATGGCCCTAAAAAGTCAAGCACTCCAGATCTGAGGTCCTCTCCCTGCCAAATTTTGAGGGTCTTTGTGGACGATCAAGGTTTGAGATGTCTGAAAATAAAATTGCTGAAGATTTTTAACAGAAAAAGCACTGGGTAACCTGACTGTAGTGCACCATTCCCAATATGCAAATGCATTCTGCTGAATATCTGGTTTCAGAGTGTTTATTCATCTCTTTCTGAACGTAGTTTGCTGCTCTATGTGGTTTTTCTGCTTCCTCTGGTTTTGCAACTGTCCCTGGTTGCTGCCTGGCAGAGCGTGAGTGCTTGGGAGCTCTCACCTGCGCGGTACTTCTTGCCCCTGGGGAGGAGGGCTCGCTCGGAGACAACCAGCCTCCTGGTCTACAACAACACAGGTGAGGAGAACCAGCCCTTCCTCAGCCATTCCTATTTGGGGGCTTCTTGGAAAATAAGTGAAGAGAGCAGAGAGTTGTAGGATGGAGGGGGATCCAAGGGATGGTGAAGGTTTTGGTGATGGAGCATGCCAGGAGATTCCAGGCCTGAAATAATTCATTTGGGCTGTGCTTTGTTTGCTAAAAACTGAATTACCAGGTACTGGAAGTCTTCTGTCAAGAGCATGGAAATAGTAATTTTAATGGGTTGTGAATGAAGCCTACTTTGGCTTCAGCAGCTGGTGAGATCCTGATGCAGTGATGTGAAAAGGGATATCGTAGCAGACGGGATTAGAAGTGACACAGGTCTTTCCCTGCCCCAAATCCAGACCTCTATCCAAACAATTCCTGCATTTGCAAAGTGCAGGATCCTCAAACCAGGCACCATAATCCAGTCAGGGCTCAATAACACTGAGTCAAATTAATGGTTTACTTCCAGCATTTTACCTTCAACATTTCTATGGGAGGATGCTCTTTTATATTATTTTGCCACAGTATGATACCGGTGGCTTCATCAGACCATCAGCAAGGAAAATACATTTTGCAGCAACTCAGCAAAAGCAGAAAAAAAAATTACAATGCAAGATTCGGTTAATGAGGCTGAAATCCATTAACTTCACAGAAATGAATGTGCAGTTATCCACCAGATACGTGCTGCCTGATGTCGACTGTTATTAGACTTTCTCTGTTTTAGTTTGGTAGTCATGGATTTAAAGAAAAACCCAAATCATCAAAGACTCCCTTGTTGTTCAGTGTTGTGATGCCTCCACTTCTGGCTTTCACACCAGGCGCAGGCATTGAAGACTTTATCCGCACGCTGGAGAGCCAAGATCTCACAGTGGAAATAACAAGTGAGGAAAATATCACAGAGGAGCTAAACCACAACGGGGCTATAAAAGTGTCTCGCAAAGGCCAGGTGAGGATTTCTGTTCTCTTCCTCCTGATTCTTCCCAACAATTGAGTAATTAAGCAAAATGCCTCCATCAGCTCTGGGGGATGGTCCTATTGAGTAAGGCCCATGGGTACAAAGATTTGGAAGTAGTTTTTTCACCAATAACCTGCATGCTAGAAGAGACCTCATCTGCCTCATCCTCCACCTCAAAACTTTCATTTCTGTAGGACAGCTACACAGACTTCCAATACCTAGTCATTTGGGGGTTAGCAAACAAAGCATAGGCAAAATGAATTATTTCAGGCCTGGATTCTCCTGGCATGCTCTTTTTCTGCTGCTTCCCTGCAGATGAGAAAAGCCAAGAGTCTTCATCTTGTTTTCTTGCTCTTTGAAGAGCTACAGGTTTACTCTTTTATGTCACATGGAGGCCGTCAACTGCTTCCCAGTCCTGGTGAACATCATTAGCAACGCTATGCTGAGAGCCTTAAATTCCACCGTGCACATTCGGATCTGGAGTCATCCATTTTTTGCTGTAAGTGTCAGAGCCTGGCAGCCAGAAGGTCTCAGAAAATAGTTCTTAAGTCTGCTTAAGGTCTCAGGAAGTCATCGGATTTTAATGGGAAGCCATGTGGGGCTGTCTGTAGCTGTAGACCCACCTTGCTCGGTGGTCGCTCTGGAACCATCACATTTGACTTCAGAAAAACCGAAGCTAATTTTTCCCTTGTGGGTCTCAAGGGTTGTTGAATGGAGAGGGTGGCTGGGAGGATTTCTTCAGGAGGTCCCTTATTTTCTACATGACATTATTCAAGCTGTGGCCCATCAGTTGATAGAAGAGAGAGCTCACCACGAGTCTGGTACGGAGGAGTGGGACCTGCCCCACGCATCTCTCCTCACCAGCAGCAAGCGTTTTGCAAAGCTATGGTTTGAGGAAAACCTTTTCCTGTCCATATTTGCTTTCAAATCCCCCTTTGTGTTCATACTGCCCTGTACTTGATGAGAAACGCAGGAAGAGGAATTGTGGCATCTAGCCATTACATTGCAGATGTTTTCTGCAAATGCTTTGTTCTTCTGTTTTCAGACAAAGAATCCAGGATTCTGGAATTATTTTCTTTATTTCTACCTCATTTATATGCTGTTGTTATTCCCTGGTTTTCCTCCTCACTTTGCAATGGGCTACATGCAGGATTATAAGGTAAATTCCTTGAAATGGAGCAGATTTGGGATGGGTAGAAGGGATGACAACTGCATTGCCATGATGACGTTTGAATGTGATTGGCAGCTTGAGGCTTTTTTCTCTGTATTGCCATGAGCAGCTTTGCAGATAGCACAAAAAGCTAAAAGACAAAAAGCCGTGGAATTTTACCCCAGTATCGCAATGGTATCAGCTTTTTGTTAGCTTTTTATTTCCTGGAGCCATTCCCTGGGGGTGCAGTTGGCCAACCAGGCACTGACAATAAACTGCCCTTTGCACTGTGCCTTCCCAGGTGGGAGCTCGTGCCCAGCTGCGGATCTCGGGGCTCTTTCCCTCGGCGTACTGGTGCGGCCAGGCGCTGGTGGACATCCCACTGTGCTGGCTTCTTCTCTTCTCCATGTTTGGGCTTCAGTTCGCAATGAGCAACAACGTTTCTGGAAACATCGACCGCCTCTTCTTGCTGGTACGTCCCATTCTGGTGATTGCTCGTTCACCAGGGAGGGATGGGGGTAATATTTTGAGGACCTATAGGGGTAGCTTATACGCTGTGGGTGCAGATGGCACTGGCACGCCTCTGGGTCCCCAGATGCTTACTGACCTTCTCCTTGTTTCACCTCCTACCATTTGGGTTTCCCCAGCTGGAAATAAAAGGCAATAAATTTTGCCTTAATATACTCCTTTTTACTGAGCAGTAAAATTGTGGTAATTTCCAAATGCCCTGATCTTAAGGTACAATCATTTAAACTGAACCACATTGCTATATATAGGTTTCTGGTTGTTTAGATCACTGAATTTTCTCCAATGAAAACCCTTTTTTTTTGTGTAGATCATGGGTACTTTTGGCTATGGAATTTCTATCGTTCTCTTCCTCTACTTGATCTCCATCATGTTTCGCAAAGGATGGAACTGTGATTTTTGGTCTTTTATCCTGATATTGGTAAGCATATGGCTAGATAAAGTGCTGTAGGTTTACAGAAATGGATTTTGAGAGCTTAAGGATGAACGAGAGGTCAAAACACCAAGTAGAGATCTAGACCATAAATACAGGCATGTGTTTTATAGCAATCAATTCTATATTAAATTCATGTCACCATGTTCTCTTCCTACAACCCTACTGTGGCATGGGGAAATGCTTGGATCCACCCTGAGCTGGTGCAGGAATGGAGGAAAAAAAGTTATTTTATCACTCTGTTCAACACCTCACATCCAAGAGATGGAAGGTGTTGAGACATGAGCCATCAGGTTAGATGCAGACAGCCCAAGCCCGAGCTGGAAGGAGATGGGTTATTTGGCATGAACTGGGATGGGAAAGAACAGCACAGGATCCCGTGCTTCATTCTTCTGCCTGAAGCAGCCCTGTGTCTGGGAAGAAGTTTCCCCATCTGACCCAAACCATCAGCCTACCATCAAGCAGAGATGGCTGAGGACCTGCTGAACCCTCACCGTTTCTTGCCTTTATATTTCTTGTCCATATTTAGAAATTCAACAGGGAATTCGAAAAGGTAGTCCCACACAATTTTTAAATCCAGTGAGGAGCATAACCCTTCCCATCAGCTAAGTTACCCTCTTGTTTTGTTTTTAGGTATGCTTTGTTTCTTATATCATCAGCAGAATCATCGATTTGTTAACTGGCATTGGAGTCTCCCTCTACACTGTGTCCCTCTTGATTCCCGTGTACCCACTGATGGGTGTAATGACCAACTGTCAGCAGGTAAGCGGTGCCACTGGGCGAGGAGACGCACCCCACCGTAAGACACAACCGTGTGTCCGTGTGAGCAAAGTCTGGTGGTAACCGCACGCTGCGTTCGGGGAAGGCTCATTGGTTTCCTCTCGTAGGTGGGGTTTTCCAAATGGCCAAAGCGCATCATTAGATGACCGTTTCAGGTCAGATCTAATTTTTCCAGCTGTTCGTTATGGCTAGGGGATACTTCTCATACAGCTGAGCTGTGACTGTAGATTAGGTAAGTGCTCTTAATTCTTCCCATGCAGAGTCGAGCAACTCAGCTTGAAAAATCATAAGAGGAAATCTGAAGTTAGGCATCTGACTCTGCATGGAAACTGAGTGAGAATTAAGAATACTCACAAGGTGCTTTACTCCACGTCAGCTGAGGGGGGTGGTGGAAAGTCAGCTAAGAATTTAACAAAACCCTCCAGCTATGTGCAAGACTCTGTGTGAGCCATAAGTGACTGAGGAGTGAAGTCCAAAGAGAAGAGACTCCTCCTCTGTCCTGTCCCACTCGCCTCCACCTCTTCTCCACCAGGACCCCAAAGGACAGTAGACCAGATGTTTTCCCATGATAGGCCATTACCCCTAAAAAGGGACTCTGATATGTGTACGGAGTGCCGTGACATTTTCTGGAATAGGACTGGGGATGCCCAAAGTCAAACATCTGTATTTGTTCATCTGTATAGTGAATACTTTTGGTAAAACAGAAGCTTTGGTATATTTTGTGTATTTGTTGTTTGCTTTAACCCTTCTAAATCTAGCCAGCATTATACTAACGGATTACAGGTCTTCATTGTGTATTTTTTTTTAATTCTTACAGATTTTTTTAAAAGACACTGAAGTATTTGACGTGACTCCAGTGAATGAAGTACTAGTAGCTGTCTTTGCAGTAAGAAAACATTTAAGATTACTTTTATATAGGTATGTGTGTCTCCTAAATGCCGTCCTACAGTATGAGGAAGCAGGCAAGAAACCTGCACTCGTGTCATGCAGAAGGAAGATCTCGGAGGGTCTGGATGACAAATTAAACCCCTGTGCAAAAATAACCTCACTCCTTTGGAATGGGGAAGGGAGAATGACATAAGCCCAGCTCACTTAATGCTTCCCTGTTGTTTTATGAATTGTGTTTCTCTTCTGCTATGGGTATTTTCCGCAGTGACAGTAGAGTTCACAGCCTTCAGGATTACCCTGAGTTTAGATGTTAATTGACTTCATTTTCTCATTTTGTGTTTTTCCCCCACGCGTTTTATAGCACTGCCACCACCTTCTCAGTTCCAGACATAGCAGGATGGAAGGCCAGGATGTTAATGTGGCAACCTCTTTTTTTTCAGCCCTATATCCATTCTGTGGGTTTCGTTTTTCTTCTTCGATATTTGGAGATAAAATATGGAAGAGCAGTTCTGAGAAAGGACCCAATATTCAGGTTTGTATAAACACATGTTCACCACAGGCACGTGCAAGATCTAAACTCCTACCACACTGCTTTTCCTTGAAGACAACGTTTTGATGAAATATGATTGCTTTTGTGTCCCTATATTTAAATATATTTTTTTAATACTGGTGATTTTTTAGAACTAAAATAGCCCCTTAAATACTACAGTGCTATGATAACATAAAACAGCTCTCAAGCTTGTTAGTGTCTCCATGCAGCGTTGCCTGTGCTGTGTGGATGTACCAGCTTGGTTCTTTGTATAATACAGAAAGATTATAAATAGAAAACAATAATAATAATAATTAAAAAAACACAAGAAACATTGAACCAGAGGGATATTCACTCTTGGTCTATCTAAAATGCACTGGTGGGGAACAAGGGTAAAGAACAAAATGTTAAGATGAATCTTTCGGGTTTGCAGGATTTCCCCAAGAAGAGAAAGCAGCCACCAGCACCCCGAGGAGCTCGAAGAGGAAGATGAAGATGTTAAAGCTGAAAGAACAGCAGTGAGAAATGCCATAGCAGCTCCGAGTCAGGAGGAGGTATGACTACTCCCTACTATGTCCTTCTCATTTTTTTTATATCAGTAAGAAGCCCACTGGTAAAAAACAAACCACCAAGCATCCAGAAGTGCAAGTCAGTCCTCTGGCTGTATTATTCTCACTGGGAAAATCAAAATCCCAAATGTACAGTGTGGGTCCCATCAGGATAGAGAAGAAAGCTGTTAAGAGGAACGTGGACAATAACGTGTCCTCTTGTACCTTATATTCTCTGTTGGTGATCTATAAAAAAAATTCAAAGATCTTCAGAAGGTTTTCTGACTTTTTTAGTGGAAAAATATTACTGAAGGATTGATGCTATCCAATATAAGATAGACTAATCTTTCTTATTCGTCCTTGCTTTCAGAAGTCAGTCATTATTGTCAGCAATCTGTGCAAGGAATTTAAAATAAAGCAAGCTGGTTCAGTTTTTAAGAAGAAAATGGCCACCAAAAATGTTTCCTTCTGTGTTAAAAAAGGTGAGAACTGGAACTGTTATCCTAGACCTGGTTTGGACCCCTGATCATACCCAGAGAGTTAATTCTCTGCAGGTTCTCGATTACCTGAGCAAGGACATAGAGGTCAAATCCATTTGCACTGTAGTTAAGGCATGTTCGGTCTGTGGTTGATGTGCTAATGAACAACATGATGCGGATTCATCCTATTAATTACCTTTGACTCCCCGTTATCTAACGTCACATATCTCCCTCTCTCCAGGATCCACTTCAGCAGTGGCTTCTGAGTGACTTGAGAGCAAAGCCCAGACTTGTAGCATCAGTTAGAGTTGAAATGTTATGGGCTCTCAGACCATATATTTATATTTATATATGTTTACTCTTATATGATCTTTGACATTAGCATGGTCTCTTTTATATTTTTTCTTTTATGGGACTGTGCCCAATATATTTGTTGAGTGGGTAGGTTTGCTAAGAAATTGTATGTATTGATTCCAGGAGAAGTATTAGGACTTCTGGGGCCCAACGGAGCTGGTAAAAGCACAGCCATCAAAATGATTACTGGAGAGACGCCACTGACCGCTGGGCAGGTAGGAGGCATCTGGAGAAACGGGATAGATCCATGATACAAGTGCAAGTGCAAACCTTGTACCTGCGCTAAGCTAGAATTTTTTTCAAAGCATTATTAGGGATCAAGGTTTTAACTGAACACTTTGGGCTATTAAATCAAATAACATATTAATAAAAAATATTGTGAGCTACCTCTAACTTTGACAAGCAGTTGCATCTGCCCTGATCGGCCATGTTTATATTTAGAAACCGTGTAAATGAGGGTTGAAAAATCACTCCCTTGCTCTTTGGGTCTCCTCACCTAAATCCCAATGCAGCTCAGAGCCTTACTCTGAGCCGTACCCTTGTGTCTGTGCAAGGCTCTGTGAGAGCAAAACGATCAGCCTGGTTGTGCAGGTGCTGATGAAGAGGAGCGATGGAGCGAGCCCTCACCTCCAGGACCACACGCCTGCCTTCCTGGGCTACTGCCCACAGGAGGACCCGCTCTGGCCAGACCTCACCGTGCACCAGCACCTCTGGGTCTACGCGGCCGTGAAAGGGGTGTGCAAGGAGGATACGGCTGCTGCTGTCCACCGGTAGGGATGGAGGGTGTTTCCAAGGGGTTGGTCAATGTTTTATCCCCTAGTCCTAGGGCATGGGGAGGAGACCAGAAAGGCGAAATTCACTGTGAGCCAGAGGCAACCTTGAAAGAAACTCAGGAAATGGAACTGCAAAAGAGATTTTGTGCTAAATGCCGTGATTAAGTGAGTGGGTTAAGAAAATCTCCAATTTGCCTAAGTGCACGTAGTGGAGATAAATTTACCACTAATGTCCTTTTGAGTATGTTTTCTTTAGGAAGCATTTCTAAACTCTCTGATGTTACAGTTCGGCACTACAAGAAAGGGTGCTTAAGTGCTGCCGGCTCAGCCGACACCGGCGAGGTGGAATGGGTTTATAATGCTGTTGACACTAATGATCGGATTAGAAAAGAGCTTGTGGCTTATTTGGTCCACTTTGCTTCAAAAATTCACTTATGTTTTAATAACACAATAAATGTTTAACGAAAACAAGCAGGAGTCAAGAGCAAGGGGAAGAGAATTCCTCTTTCTTATCATTTTGGGAATCCTTGATGAGAGTATTGAGTTGGGAATAACAAAAATGTTCTTTTTTTGCTTGTTCCCTTTCCCCACAGAATAGTGAATGCTCTGCAGCTTCAAGACTATTTAAAAAAAAAACCCAGAAAATTATCTGCTGGCATAACCAGAAAGGTGTGTTTTGTTTTAGCTATAATGAGCACTGCAATGCTCATAGCACAAACCAAAAATCCCCTCCGTGAGGCGAGGGACCTACCTGCACCCTGAGCTACCTGGGAGAGCATCGTGTTGTCTCCCGTCACGGGGTGATGGAAATTAGCCCTTTCCAAAAGCACGTTCCCTATAAATCAGAACCTTGATTCCCATAAACGAAGCGACACTGTCCACAGTAGCCAAGGACTACAAAAGATTTGACTCCAACCCCTTTCCCTGTCGTAGCTGTGCTTCGCGGTGTGCATGCTGGGCAACCCTGCGGTCCTGCTCCTGGATGAGCCATCAACTGGCATGGACCCCAATGGGCAGCGCTGTGTCTGGTGAGTGGGGCCTCAGGCACTGTGCCACCGCAGTGGTAAGGGTGTTGGAAGCCAAGAGTAGGTGGCTGAGTTTAGGTAAAGCGCGGTTTGCCCCATCTGCGGTTAGTACGGCTCATCGCATGCCCATGGTTTTATCAGAAACACCATCTCCCTGGTTCTCTCTAGCTAAAGCATGAGCAAGGAGAGAGAAAAACCATTTTAACTTCATCCTTGTTGCAAACTTTAGGATAGTCACGTATGGGATTAGGAAGAGTCCATAAATGGGCTTGAGTCAAAAATATTTCTTTTTGTCGTTATTTGGAAGTATTACCATGTGCACATCACTCTAAAGTTGCTGTATGTGAAGTTTTTACGCTTGTTTTAGGGGAGAGGCTTTTGGGGGGGACAAAGGAATAAGGAAAAGTGCCTGATATTCCTAAGGAGTGTCAGCTTTTTTTTCCCCCCTCTCTGGTCCTCAGGAATATGATTCGTGCTGCCCTGAAATCCAAGGAGACGGGCGCCGTTCTGACGACGCACTACATGGAGGAGGCAGAGGCGGTGTGCGACCGCGTGGCCATCATGGTGTCCGGGCAGCTACGGTGGGCGGCAGCACGGCTGGCCACATGGCTGAGCTGGGAGATGCCTCCTGGCCCCTCTTCGGTCCATGCAGCGACAGGAGGAGAGCCCATCACCATGGGCTTTATGAAGTGCTCCCCGTGTTTTCACCAGCAGCACAATTTGGGAAGGAGCAGATGGTGGGGCACCAGTGGTTTCACACTGACATCTCATTTTTTTTTCCTCCCTCCCCTGCAGGTGCATTGGCTCCATTCAGTACCTGAAGAACAAGTTCGGCAAAGGCTATCTACTAGAAATTAAGGTCAAGGATCCAGAGTGCACTGACCTCCTCCATGCTGAGATTTTGAGGATTTTCCCAAGTGCAGCCCGTCAGGAGCGGTAACTATAAAATATGGGATGAACAGTGGCTCCAACACTACCTCATCCCTAAAAATGTGCCCAGTGTGACGGCCAGACACAGGATCTCAGCTGGACAGGGACAAAGAGCTGGGAGTTTCTATATGGGGATCTGATTTGATAATGTCACCACATCCAACCCTGCTCCAAAACATCCATAGATCCATCTTCATAGCATGATATAAAGTTTTGATCCCAGAACCTCAATACAGAGCAAAAATCACTTTTTCTTCTTTTTCTTCAAGGTTCCCCTCTTTGCTAGTCTACAAGGTCCCAATGGAAGATGCACTGCCCCTGTCTCAGTCTTTCTCCAAGCTAGAGGAAGGTAAGAACAAAACAAGATGACTTTTTGAAAAGGTTGGAACACAGGCTGCTGATTTCCAACTCTCTCTCCATTTTTCCACAGCCAAAAGAAACTTCAACCTTGAGGAATACAGCTTCTCTTTGAATACTTTGGCTCAGGCACGTGATTCCAAGGCCAGTCATGCTGTAAAGGCATGAGTGGGAACAAAAGCTGCAGCGAGACCTGGGCCAGTGCAGTGGCAGAAGGCTGCTCCAGCAAAAAACTACCAGGGGGTGGTGGGTGAGGAGTTCTCTGCCAGGAAGGTGGTGAAAAATGTTTGGGTTTTTTCACTGCTGGGATTTAGCACGGTGGGAATAAACCTGGGCAAAGTGTTTCTGCATGACTCCACTCACCCGAGGCAGACACACGGGACTTCCAAGGGATGGATGCCCTTGGTAGATGCCCATGCCCAGCCTCTGTGGTTGCCCTTGAAGCAAGCAGGTTATTGCCGCTTGTACAGGGCTGGTGGCAAAGGTGAGGAATGTTTATGTCAGTCCACTGGTGGGCAAAACCTACTCTACAGATACACCTAATGGGCAGCTGGTGCCTCTCAGCAGGTTATACCAGAGAGCACAGCAGTCCTAGCTACTGCGTGTGTGCTCCCCACCATAAAGCCACTTGACGTAACCCCCGTAGGGGTTGCGAGCTCTACCTTCTGTAAAGGAGCATCACAGTGTCTAGTGAATGTCAGAGAAATAATCAGAGCTTTATCTTGCCCGTTTCAGGTGTTTTTGGAACTCTCCCGAGAGCAGGAAAAGGATAATTTTGATCTGACTTTGGATGGGACTTTCGAATGGAAACAGCTTCAGCAGGAGGACTGTTAAAGGTCTAAGAAGCCCATTTACACATTACTCAGTATTAACCTAACCGATGTGATACTGCACATATTTACTACCGCTATCAGCGTACCACAGAGTGGAGGAACAGGCTCTGCCTTCCCAGCGAGCATCGGTGGAGGGCTCCTCTCCAAGGCAGAAGACATTTCACCTGGCCTCTGCAGGTGTCTGCATTTCCAACGCCTGGTCGATAAAATAGTGCCTGCACCGGTGAGAGCTCTTGGCAAGCAGAGCAGCATGAGCAGAGGGACAGAAAGGGTTGCAGAAAGAAGGGTCAGAACCCATTTCTGGGGGCTGAGGCTCTGCTTTGCTCAGTGGATCTGGGTGCATCAGGGAATCCGGACACGCTGCCAAGCTTCTGGGCTCCTCTCCCACCAATGCGTGGGACTATTTGCCTACAACGTGTTTTAAGTACATCTTATTGAAATTTGTACTCTATTTTTATACCCTTCCAATAAATGGCTCTATAGAAACCATAGTTACACCCTCAGATGTCATCATTGCTGGGGACCGTCAGGAGCAGCTGAGCAGCTCAGACTCCTTCCCCTGGGGATGGAGGTGGCTGCAAAGGGCCCAAGGCTGCTGGCCAGGTGGCTGTTTACTATCACATTTACTATCTCATTACTACCTCACGTTTATTATCTCCAGCAGCCTGGCTCGGCAAACGTGCTCACCCATTGCCCTCCCTCCACACTGGGGCAAGTGGTTGTCGCTTCTTCCTCTGGAAACCAGCCTGGGTTGTTCAGCCTGGAGAAGAGAAGGCTCCAAGGACCCCTTACTGCAGCCTTTCAGTACTTAAAGGGGGCTTATAAAAAAGATGGGGACAAACTATTCAGCAGGGCCTGTTGCAATAGGACAAGGGGTAATGGTTTTAAACTAAAAGAGGGTAGATTTAGACTAGGTATAAGGAAGAAATTCTTTACAATGAGGGTGGTGAAACACTGGCATGAGTTGCCCAAAGGGGTGGTGGATGCCCCGTCCCTGGGAACATTCGAGGTCAGGTTGGTCAGGGCTCTGAACAACCTGGTCTGGTTAAAG
Source organism: Butorides virescens (assembly GCA_017310255.1). NCBI lineage: Eukaryota > Metazoa > Chordata > Aves > Pelecaniformes > Ardeidae > Butorides > Butorides virescens. The sequence continues at coordinate 61,016 of JADKXX010006944.1, forward strand.
GTGTCCCTGCTCCTGCAGGGGGGTTGGGCTGGGGGACCTCTAGGGGTCCCTTCCCACCCAAAACATTCTATGATTCTATGATTTCCTCCTGACAACTTGGGCACGCGTTATCCCTGTGCCCAGCTCATTTGCAAAGGTTAAAACTCTCACAGAAAATATTAAGTCCAATTCTCTTTACATAATCTGCAGCAGTGGCTGTGTTGCAATCACTGCTTGTGTATGTTCTCCACTCAGCCTCAAAACACATTTTGGCAGTTGGAAGACACCTATTTAGAGACATCATGGTTATTTCCCTCCTGGTGGCACGACGGCTCTGTTTCTGCTCCCCACCCATGGAGAACAGGTAAGTGAAATCACGAACATTTCGGTCGCCTGTTCATACACTCAGCTCTGGGAAATGGGAACTCGGTGAAGGGGGCAAGAGTTTTATTTAGCACCCTGGGGATATCAGCAGCACTGGGGAACTCAAGCCATGAGCCTTCTGATATTATGACAGCTTATACAATCCATTCCTGTTGGGTTTTTTTCATCAGCATTTTGTGGTTTGTGCCTCTGGAGATGCTGCTGGTGAGAGGTGCCCCTCTGCTGTGGTGGCTGCTGGTTTGAGTGGACTGGTAAAACACCATGGCTTCCCCCTCCTCTGCCCCATGTATCCCTGCTCTTAGACACAGACCCTCGCTTCTTTAACCAGGAAATCTGTTTTCTACCCCACAGCAGCCTTTGGAGGTCTTTGATTGATGTAAAGATGCAAACACTAATAAAAGCCCCAGCAAAAAAGTTCTGTCCCAGGGAAAGCATCTCTGGGAGCTGGAGAGGGGCAGCGGAGTGCACTGGGATAGAGGGAAGACAAGAAAGCAGGGAGCAGGACCAGGGTGTGGAATCTTCTCACAGCAATTGCATTTTCTTCTCTGGGGTGAAGAGCAGCTCCTGCCTTGGCTGTTCCTTCCAACACCTCTGGCACAGCTGTTTGGTCTAAGTAACTACCACCAACACACTTCACCCTCCACTACCACAGGTTTGACAGGTTATTCTCCATGATTTTGGGGGCTTTCCATTGTAGAGGCAGATGAAGCAAGCAGAGCTGGTTCCATCATCTCCTGCACAAGGAGGAGAAGGAAAAAGACCCACAGAGAGTCCCCCAGAGGCGAGCTGGTTGGAGCTGGGGCTTTGCATTCAGCCCTGAGGGAAGGGGGACAGAGCTTGTGACATTGCCAGCACACAGCCGAGATTTCCAGGTCCTGGCCCATGGCCAGTGCTTGGAGAAAGGGGTTCTGTCACCAGCACAAAGCAGAGCTTAGCTGGCAAGAGGGAACAGACAAAAGTTCTCAATGAGTTCATGAGGACACAGCTTTTCTGTTGGAGGGGAAAGAAAAAAAAAAAAAAAAAAAAGAACATGAGAGAGATTTCCTGGAAGTAAACCAGCTTCTTAAATATTCCCTTCAGAGGTCGCCTCTGCCTCTTTCCTTTCCCCTGCCCTGAGCTTAAGGGCTGTAGAGGAAAACCATCCCCCAGCAGCTGCAATCGCTCTGCCGAATCTCTGAGTGCAGGGGCTGAGAGCAGCCCGGGGGGAAGCAAACCAGCTCCAAAACTGGCCTAACGCTTTGGTTATGCTCCTTGTTTTCCAGCACAGCACAAGCCCTCCATGCCCACGGTGGCTTTGCTGATAAACCCAAACCAGAGCATCTTGGCCGCGCTGCAGGGTGCATCCAGGGTCCCGGTACAAAGTGGGGGAGGCAGCTCCCCGCTGCGATTGCCGCACGTCCCGGCAGTAATTCATGCAATAACTTAGTCTTGTTAACAGGGGGAATCTTATTTATTAGATTTAATAATGCCCTCTTTATGCGGCGAAGTGCCGAAGCGCACAAAGGGCCATTCACTACCAGCCGCCTCCAGCACCGCTCCCCAAGCCCCCTGCCCCAAAACGGGCACCCCGCACTGACAGCAACGAGCAGCCCAGGCTTTTCAGGTTAGGGGAGAAAAACGGTGCCAGCCCGTAGGTTTTGAGTGCTGGGCACCAGGAGAGCTGGGCGCCAGGGGAGCAAGGCATGTGCGTGCTCAAGCTTTGGGAGCTCAGGGCCAGGGTTGCACCCTGCAAGTTTTTTGGGAGCAAAGGTGCATTTGAAAAATGTCCAGAAAGGAATGACCGGGCTTTCCAGGTCTCCTCGCCCTCTCGCAGCTGCGATAGAGGTGTGAACGATGTCTAGTTCAAATGCTGGTTAAGCAACTCCCCGTAAGTGCAAGTAAGCAACAACAAAAAATTTCTGAGAATTTCAAGGAACTTCAGAATTTCTATTTCTGAGAATTTCAAGGAACTTCACAAAAAGCAGTGATGCAAGCTTCAAAATAGCTATGAGAAACTTCTGCGGAGTGGAAGGGGGGGGAAAGCAAAGGAGCAATGTCCTGCAGGAAGCCCATGGGCAAGGCTGCCTGCAAGATGGTGTCCAGTCAGCAGACACCCCATGGGGTGAAGGCAACGTACCCCAGCCCTGTGCCCCCCCCCCGTATCCCCCCCTTCACAGCAGCAGTGCCACGGCCATGCCTGCTTTCTCCCGGGCAGCCACCTCCAGATCTTATAGCTCAACTGAATAAAACCCATCCTTTCTTCAGGAATAATAAAAAAAAAAAAAAAAAACAAACAGGAGAGAGGACCAGCACGAAACAGAAAGTTATTTGTGTCTGCTCTGGAAGGAAAGCCACCACGGCCACACGGTCTCCCGAGGGGCTTTATCACAGCGAGCGTGGCCCATTCCTCGGCGACACAACCGGCCCCACGTGGCTGCCCCAGAGCAGAGCCAGATGTTCCTCAAGCAGGAGAAATGAGGCAAGGCAGGTGCTGGCAGCCTGGGCGGCGCAGGAGTCCAATTCTCTTCTTCCATTCGCTTGGGACGGAGGAGGAAATCAGTGTTGGCTTACACGTGAACTGCGAAGGGGGTGATCAGGTCCTCGGCTAATGCGAACCAGCGTACGCCCTCCGGTTTGCAACATGTGAGTACCGGGATGTCGTAACAAGCATCTCTCAGAGTATTTATATTTTAAGGCATTTCAGCTTGAATTACGACGCGCGTGAAAGCCGAGAGGAAGATTTTCCTTTTGCGCTGGTACGCCTTAATCCTACTCAGCACCTCAGAACCCTTTCGAGACTCTCAGATCAAAATATTCTCTAGTCCTTTAGCAGCAGATGGATAAAATATCAGGCAGAAGACTATGTGTGGCTGTGACAGCAGCCAAACCCAACAAAATATTTACTTCAAAGCAGGCAGAAGGATAGCTTGTCCAGCTGGAAAAAGCAGGAAACGTTTTTTTTTTTAAAAGAGTGGAAGAAGGGGACGGAGAGGGAGATGATTGTGCAAGTCATGATGTTTCAATTAGATCATGCCTGAATGATAACAGAAGTTCGTGAACTTGTGTTCTAGGCAAATGGAGGTATCCGGTTTGTCCCTGTGCCTCTTCATCCTGGCACAGATGATGTTTTATGGACAGGTAAGGAAGGACGTGGGCTGTGCAGCAGCTGAGCGAGGAACATGCGTGTGTGGCTGTGGTCATGGTGGATGCCACCGGCATGGGGACCGAATATGTCCCTCCTGCAGGGTCTTACGCTTTTCTGAATGGATTTTGGCTATTTGAAAATATCTGAAGTCATCCAGTCCGGTAATTAATGTCCATGGAGATGCGTTGGGTTGGGTCAGAGATGGTTGATGGATGTCAGTGGGAGCCCAGATGCCAATGGCAAATCCTTCCCATGGATTTGGGGCATGCTGGAGCAGGTCCTTCTGTGTCATTGTGGCAGTAAAATACCATGGTTTTGCTGGAAGAATTGTTGCTACCTTGTCTCCCCCTGGTAAATGGATGCAGTTATAGGAACCTATAAATGATCAGCTCTCTTGCAGGTGGCCACACCAGCCTGACCCTCGCTTTGAGCAACTTTCTTTTTTGCAACTGTCTCGCTCTGTGTCCCACGGCCTTGAGAGCCAAGAGCCAGCCCAGCCATCACTTCCTTCAACCACAAAACCTGCCAAGATGACCTAGGACGTCTTCCTTCCCATCCATGCATGTGAAGGAGGCTATTTTTGCCAACCATTGCCTACCCCAGACCCTGGTGGGATCCCAGTCTCCAACAACCACACATCGACCTCAGCAGGTCTCCGAGGAGGTAACTGATAGCAGCAATTCCCGGCCATGAAGGGAGGTAGTACTGTCAGGATTGAGTTGTAAATGGTCTTTTTTAGGTTTATTCAGCTATTTAAGTACTCTGTCCACAGATGGGCTAAGAGGCAAGGTCTGCACGGGGCTGCACTGGAAATATTCCCTATGTTCCCAGGCCCAGCAAACTTTTATGGTTGGACTTTAAAGCGAGTGTCACAGGACACAAGGAGGATCGGAGGCAGTGCTGGGCCTCACCTCAGGCGGCTGAGGACATCACTTGCTGGCACTGGCTGCTGGCATGGGCCACAGCTCCTCCACCCACGCACCTTGGTTTTCTTTGGCCTCACTGTAAGAAATTCATTTCATGTTCTAAATGCAAATCCTCTAAAGGGTTTTCAGGATGCTAAGTAGGAATTCAGCAAGAACAACAAAATAAGCATGATTTTTTTTTTGTCTTTAATTTGAAAAATAACTGGCCTTGAAACCATTACGGATTTTTCCTCTCTCAGGATAGGACAGAAGACTCCTGCCAATGTTGTGTAGCAGGGCTATACCGCATTTCTCATGGGGATTTGTAATTGCCTCTCACAAGGGACTGAAAAGCGAGAAACAGGCTCCGGTGAGCAAATGATTGCACAACTTCTTCTACATCTGATTCCTTGCATTTGCAGAACATCTATCTACTGTCCTGGGGCTTTCCTGGAAGGCTGGCTGGAGCGGTTCCAGGGGCAAACAGATGGGGGCTCTCTGCGTGGGAGGGACTCTTTTCTGGGGAGAAATCACCTTTTTTTTTTTTTTTGTTACAAACTGGGCATGGGCTAAGTGCTATGGTATAGGGTTCACCAACAAGAGCAATGTATTTCTGCCCCTCTGCTCTGCTCTGGGGAGACCCCCCCTGGAGCCCTGCGTCCAGCTCTGGAGCCCTCAGTGCAAGGAGGACATGGACCTGTTGGAGCGGGGCCAGAGGAGGGCTACTAAAATGATCCGAGGGGCTACTGAAATGATCCGAGGGCTGGAGCCCCTCTGCTATGGGGCCAGGTTGGGAGAGTTGGGGGTGTTCAGCCTGGAGAAGAGGAGGCTGCGGGCAGAGCTGATTACGGCCTTTCAATACCTAAAGGGGGCCGATGGGAAAGGGGGGGACAAGCTTTTTAGTAGGGCCAGCTGTGACAGGACAAGGGGGGATGGTTTTAAACTGAAGCAGGGTAGGTTTAGACTGGATCTAAGGAAGAAATTCTTTCCAGTGAGGGTGGTGAAACCCTGTCAGGGGTTGCCCAGAGAGGGGGTGGAGGCCCCATCCCTGGGACCATTCCAGGCCAGGTTGGACGGGGCTGTGAGCAACCTGATGTGGTTCAAGGTGTCCCTGCTCCTGCAGGGGGGTTGGGCTGGGTGACCTCTAGGGGTCCCTTCCCACCCAAAACATTCTATGATTCTATGAAATTCCGGTTATAATTGGTGTCTTACTGCTGAGCTGCAAGGGCTGGGAGTATGCTGAGGATGATGAGGGCTCTTCAAGTGAAATACGGACAATAATTTTCTTGAAGTGCAGTGTTTCTAGCAGAAGCACTGTGGGTCAGTGTTTCGTTGAAAGCAAATCTTTCTTCTGGTCTGTAAGGGCTGATCTCTTGATTCTGTGTACTCTGTTCTGCCTTTGTTGGAAGGGGAAAATTGCCAATGTTTAGAAAAAAATACCGGTTTGCCATTTCCAGCGGTATCACCTCAGACACAGGTGCCTGAAGAGTGCTCCCACCAGTGAAGATGGGCTAAGCGTGCGCTATGGGGAAAATCTTTTGATCCCAACTGGAAATCAGCAGATCAAGACCTGCAGGTGGGAGGCTTGGGGGCCATGAACTTCTCCTTGCTCAGCCCCAGAGACCTGCAGACCTTGCACTGCTGCTGGCTCTGCTTTTGGAGGAAAAACCCATGTAAGCTGCTGACTGTTCACATGCTCTAAGCCGCAAAAGATGTTTCCTGAAGGAATGTACTGACAGATGGGCTACCAGAGCAGCGAGCCAGGGCACCAGGCAGAGGAACCGGAGTCAGCGGAGGCTCCGCTCATGCGGAAAGGCCATGGGGACATAAGGCAGTGGATGTCCTGACAGCTGCGTGTTTTCAACGGGGAGGGGTGGGTGGGTGAAATGTGCTCATTTTTTCCCTTCTCTCCAAAGAAAATGTGGGGTTTGTGCTTTTTTTCTTTTTTTTTTCCCCCATGCGAAAGGATTTTGCACAATGGGTTTCCGAGAAAGAAGATGCGAGACGTTTCTCCTCTTTCCTGGAACTGCCCTAATGAATCACTTCGCTCCCCTTTTGGGGGGGGGCCGGCTCCGCGGGACCCGGCCTGGGGTGCGCTCCCCCCAGCATCCCCGTTCCTGCTGTGCCACCTCCTGGTGACACCGCAGTGATGCACGGCTGGGACTCCTGCTCCTCAACACCCCAAAACACCGCCGGGACACCCCTGCCTTCCCCGGCAACCAGGCAGCAGCAGATTTGCACCTCCAGGATTATTATTTTTTTTTTTTTCCCCCACCCAGTTATCCTGCTCCCATCCCGTAAGGTGCTGGACCAGCCAAGGGGGACTAAGGCCAGCTGTGCCCCCGGTCCCTTGGCATCCCTCGCCCTCTGTGCCCGTGCAAGGTCGGTCAAGGTCACCCTCCATGGGCACTTTGCAGGCTGAAGCAGGTCAGGCAGGAGGGGGTCGCTGGGGCTGAGCCCCCCGCGCTGCTGGGCACAAGGGGAGGTGAGTGCAGGGGGGTGGGGGTGAGCTGAAGTCCTGGAGCAAAAGCCAAAGTCCTTGTGTGAGCAAAATACCTGCTGGGACCATAGGAACCGCAGCTTGAGAAAGGGTTACGTAAAGTGTTGGGATGGCAGGGTTAGGTTAACGGTTGGACTTGATGATCTTAAAGGGCTTCTCCAACCTAGACGATTCTATGATTCTATAAAGGCAAATAACTTCCAAGATTATTCCAGGGACCTGCTGGGACACTCCGGGCCCAGTTTGCTGCTCCAGGCAGCCAGAACATCCCAGCCTGCCATTTCAGGATTGGTTTTTCACTCAAATACTTCCCTGACCCCCAAAGGAGTATGGTAACGGACGATAGGACGAGGGGGAATGGTCTGAAGTTGCACCAGGGCAGGTTTAGGTTGGACATTGGGAAAAACTTCTTCACTGAAAAGGCTGTCAGGCTCTGGAAGGGGCTGCCCAGGGAGGTGGTCGAGTCCCCATCCCTTGGGGGGATTTAAAAGAAGGATGGATGAGGTGCTGAGGGACAGGGTTTAGTGGTGGGATGGCAGGGTTAGGTTAAAGGTTGGACTTGATGATCTTAAAGGGCTTTTCCAACCAAAGTGATTCTATGATTCTATGACTCCCACCTGTATTAGAGTGTTAATGAGAAATGGGGCAGTGAAGACCTGAACCATGCGCAGCCTGGGGGAGATTTAGGACTCCAGTGCAAGACCAACTTATACCTTAATTTCCCAGCCAGGAGCTGGTGATACCCTCATCCCAGGGCCAGGGGCTGTGAGCATCGGGAAGGAAGGAGCGCTCACCACATGGGACCACAGGCTCCAGAGGCAGAAGCACGGGCGGTGAAGAGGATTGAGGACAACTCAGCAGGTAATGCCGTACCACTCAAAAAAAAGAAAAAAAGCTGCTCAGAGTTTCTCCTTTCTTAGGGAAAACTTAGAAGAGCAGCGGAACCTTTCATTAGAATATTTCCAATTTTCTGTGGGGCATCCATCCAAGGGAAAGCCCCAGTTCCCAAGTGAAGGCTGCCTGGTGGGGAGAGCCCCTGGCCACTGGGAGAGGGGCTCAGCCCCCCAGGCTTGGCTGCTCTGTGCTGAAGGTGGCACCACTGCCTCTCTTATGAGCCAGAGCCTTGCTCTGCAGCGCTGCTCTCTTGCCCTCCGGTGGCTTTGGATGCACGTCGGGGGTTTGCAGATGGAAGGAGGAGGTCAAAAAGCTGGACCACAGATGCTGCGGGCATGGCTGGTGCCCACAAGGATGCAGCAGCCACCGCCAGCAGGGATGTTCAATTCTTCAACATGTCCACGGTGAACCTCCCTGAGGATTTTTTTTTTTGTTCAGTGGGTGCACAGACCTCGCCGGCAGCACCCGACCTGGTCTGAGCTTGAGGGGAGATGGAGCCCAAGGCACCCCCCCGCCGCCAAGGGGGTCTCAGTATCAAGTATATCAACTTGATAGTGGAGGAAGAGAGAGGAGAAGTAAACAGGTATTATTCTAATATATTCCTCTTCCAGGTCAGATCCATGTGCCAGCTTCGCTGCACTGCTGATGGGATGAAAAGGTATCGTGGCCCTTTCCGCTGCAGTTTGGGATTACAGCTATCATCTGCACCCCTTAATCCCTGCTCAGCCGAGCAGAGTGTTTCTGGTCACTTATGCTGCTAAATCAAACTCATTTTTTACAGTCGTAAAACTCCTCCCGGTCCCATGCTGACTTCAGCAGCCATGAGGCCGTGCCCCCTTTCTCCTTCGAGGGGCTGAGGATGCCCCCGATTCAGGGCAAGAAGGAGACGTTAACTGGTGCGAAAGGAATAAAAAGTGTGGGCACGGATCCGAAACCAGGATTTCTTTAGGAAGATTTTCTGGTTATTATCTGCTTAGGAACAGAGGATTTGTCAGAACAGATCAGAGCATTTTCCTCAAATCTGGCATCCTGCATGCAGCCGAGATAGTGAGAGGATGTATTAGGGGCAAAACTCTCTCCAGCCTCTCCCAAAAGTGCAGGTACAGGGTTTGATGCTGTCGGGGAGCAGAGGCAACGCTGTGGGTAGGAGCAGAACGGGCTGCAGATGTCCAGTCCCTGCGAGACCGGAGGCAGCAAAGGCAGCTCCAGCCTGACTTGAGCCTAGGCTCGACCTGGGGTGGAGGTGCTGCATTAGGCTGGGCGAGAGCTTGCCTTGGGCTACAGCATGTTAACCTGAACTCAGATGTGTTTCTAACTCAGCCCCAATGCCGGCCACATCCAGCTGGCTTGGCCGAAAGCATCCATCGGTCCTCTGCATCACATCTGACCGCCGGGAGATGGGCAGCACAAAGTCCCCAGGCTCCACTAAGAAATAAATGTTCTGAGCTTCGCCCTGACATTCCAGTAACAATAACATCAGCTGAACCATCAAGCGCTTGGGAAATGTTTGTTTTACAAAGCGGGGGTAGGAGCTGCTACAAAAACAGTCCCCGTTTTCTGAAAGAAAATATTTCCCTTGCCAAAAGCAAAAAAAAAAAAAGTGTCTGTACCCAAAGGAAAGAGCCCTGGGAAATGCCCTTTCCCATACCCCATGGCAGGGCTGCTGGGGCTCTGGAGACGAAGAGCTCAATGGCAGAGGGCGAGAGCTGTGGTGTGGTGTGGGAGCACTGGGACGGCGGTGGCCGTAGCCACGTGAGCCGAGTTCCTCGCTGCTGTTCTTATTTATAAATAGCAAGGCAGTGAGTTATTATTAGAGCTTGTTGAGTGGGTCTGGAGGAACTGCAGAAAACCCTTCCAAATGAGCTGCTTTCCAGTTCAAGCAAAGCTCCTGGGGTCACGTCTGGAGGAGAATGTCACCGGGACCACCTCGAGCCTTGGAGGCAGGTCTGGGCTGGCCCCAGCACGAAGGGCTGCCCCTTTGCATTGGGCCATGGTGGTCCCAGCATGGCTGGGGTGGGTGCAGCAGCACCCTAAGGGTGGTCTGTCCTCACCCCATGCACCCATGTTTCCCATTCCCATGATAAGAAGGCAGGGCATCAGCAGAGAGACTTGCCTTGGGCCTTTTATCTCCAGCACCTTCCCTAGGAACTTGGAGGACACCGCCAGCTCCTGGACGGTCCTGCCATCCCGACGTGCTTAAGGAGGCTGCTCCCCACACTGGGTAGGTGGCACAAGGAGACCTTTCCATCCCATCTTCAAGCTGCCCCAAGACCTCCGTGGGCTTATGGATGAACAAAGAGGAAGATGCACATCTGGAAAAGCCAGAAGGTGGGTCAGTTCTCTCGGCTCCGGCAGCAGAAACACCACCAGGTAAGTTAGGGTGGGATTTGTGTGTCCCCCCCAGGTTGTCCTCATGCTCAGCCCCTGCCAGCCTCCTCCAAACCTCCCCTGGAGAGCAGCACACAGGCGCTGTCTGGGGGCTCTCAAGCCATGAGATAATTTTTGGCCATTTCTCCTTAAGCCATGGAAGACAAGATCTTTCAATAGCATTTAGCTCCTGAAAGACACGCCTAGGCACATCACGGGCCAGGCTTATCGTGCCTAAGCTGCTCTGTACCCCCTAATTGTAGAGGTCCTGCTATTAAATCTTATTTTTCTTGCCCGTCTCTCTGTTGGAAACCCCATTTTTTTCTTTTATCTATACATTATACCTTCTAAAATCTGTCCCTAAATCTACAAAACTGCACTCAGTTAATGCACAGAGATGCAGGACTGACAGCATTTCATTAGTGCCTGTTCTTTACAGAGCCAGCAGGGTCAGAGGAAAGGAAAAATAACACACACGTGATCGGTATTTTTTTAAGTAGGGTTTGAAAGCAACGCATGAGAAGCATCTATCTGGTTTTAATTTCAAAATAAAAAATACGGCTATTAATATATTGGCAATGCTGCTCTATCATAAGAACAAAGCGTGGATAAAACCTGCAAGCTTAATGAGGCTCAGGAAAAATAAAATTTGAAAGCAAAGCTTTGAAAATCTCTAGGTACCCTCTGTTCCATTTATCAGGCTTTGGCAATCAGAAAGTAAAACCAGCCTTAGCATAATGAAGAAAATCAAACACACTTTTTTTTTTTTTTTCCCCCTGCTGCTCTAAAATCACAGAAGAATATAGTCATGGAAAAAAGAGGAAAAAAAGGAGGAACTCCTGCCCTCCTGCCGGTGCCCGGGGAATCTAATTGCAAAGGTTTCTTCCTGCATGTCTGAGTAGAGTATGCGAGACTGGAATTTTTTAATCACAATATTTAAGCTCTCCTTGGTGACACAGAACTAATGCAGCGGTCCTCTCTTGATCTGCTGGAGATGTGAAGGTAACAACGGTTAATAACCGAGTCACAAGCTGAAAACGTGAAAAAGGTCCCTGCAGACCTGAAAGTGGTGGCTCCCAAATATTGCCACTCACAGCCCCATTTCCTGGGCTCCCCCCACCCCCCAGATCTTTTAGCGGAAAAGTTGATTTTCTGTTGGGCTGGTAGTCCCAGCTCAGCTGCTGGGTCCCCACATGGCCTTGCCACCCTCCCTTTAGAGACCGTTCCTCTGAGGGCATTCCATTCCCCTGCAGAGCCAGGTAGAAAGCCACCCAACAGCATTTAAACCCCCTTGTTTGGCTCCTGACAGCACCAAGCTCAGAGCAGGAGGCCGTAGCATCACTGTAACGTATCCAAACCATCTTCAAAACAGTGGCCATGACCTACTTGTCCCTTCCCAGCTCCTCCAGCTGCAGCTTCCCCATGGAGCACAATCACAGTACGGCTCTCTTCCCTCCCAGAGCTACAAAGCTGGGCTCTTTCACAACTTCCATGTCTCCTCGCCTACCTAATCAGGGCCGGGGGGGGGAGATCCTTCAGCTAACGGTTCACTGGAAAGCAATTTTAGATCCTTGGGTGAAAGATTAAATATACACTCGATGCATTATTCCCGTACAAACTGCGTCTGTTGCTATGGCCAAGGAAGACGTGTGGGGCCGTTTGGAGGTAATAGGAGTTGCTTTTATCTCCTATCCCCTTTGGCAGTGGCCACAATTACTGGGCTTTGAAATCACTCCTTTCGCAGGCAATTAGGAGGAGGGAGGAATTCTCAACCATTACTCACTCTAAATCACATGTGAGCATAAAAATAATTGCGCCTTCTTGAGCTCACTGCAATGAGATTGGATACGGGCAACTCGCATATATTAATATTTTGTCTCCAGAGCCACCACTGCTAAGGATTTCTTTTTCAGCGGTGCTGAGCTCGTGGTGCTGTAAAATGGGCATTTGAACGTTGCCTCTCTTCCCAAAGGTGCCGTCAGGATGAGAACTGCAATGAGCACAAAGTGTTTTAAGGCTCTGCAGGCCATGCTACAGGGCTCTTCCCATTACTGCCCTTAATTCTGCTGGAAGATGGGTGTAAAAAGAAATAAGTAAGTAATGATCCAAAGCAAACAGTTCCAGGCAGAAGCTTGGCTGGTTGGGGCTTTCTGCCTCCCTAGACTCATGCCCTTGGGTAGGACAACAGTAATGAGCCGCTGGGGTTGCCTGCTGGGAGGGGGGGGAACGGGGCCGTACTTAGACTGGTGCTCAGTGGCCAGCTGGCTCCATGCAGCTTTCGTGATAGCTTCTTGCTCTTCTCATTACGTAGACATTCGAGTGAATGTTCAAAGTCCAGATCTGATGAAGCCACGAAGCTCAGACTTGAATATTCCTACAACAACAGGATTGATCCCTGCAGCCACCTCCAGCTACGAGCAGCAGGAATGAATCACAGAATCACAGAATGGCAAGGGTTGGAAAGGGCCTTGGGAGATCACCCAGTCCAACCCTCCTGCTAAAGCAGGTTCTCCTAGAGCATGTTACACAGGACTTTGTCCAGGTGGGCTTTGAATATCTCCAGAGAAGGAGACTCCACAGCCCCCCTGGGCAGCCTGAGCCAGGGCTTGGGCACCCTCAAAGTCAAGAAGTTCTTCCTCATATTCAGCTGAAACCTCTTATGTTTCAGTTTGTGCCCATTGCCCCTTGTCCTGTTGCTGGACACCACTGCAAAGAGTCTGGCTCCATCCTCGTGACACCCACCCTTGAGATATTTGTACATGTTGATGAGGTCCCCTCTCAGTCTTCTCATCTCCAGGCTGAACAAGCCCAGCTCCCTCAGCCTCACGGCTTCTCTGTCTCCTTCTCACCTCCTCAGGTGCTGCAAGGCTGGGACGCTTTCTTGGAGACTGGCCTGAAGGTTCTTGTGCTGAAGTTCCCATGTCTGCAGCCAGGACAAACACTGGAGAAGGGGGATTTTTTTTCCCCCCATGCTCACACAACAACCTCCCTGCCTCCTCTTAGTCTCATCTGCAGCGGACACCGGGGTGTTAAGGCTTGCCAGTAGCAGCAGGTATGAAGAAGCAGGGACCCACGTCGCCTCGCTGTGCTCTCTGCAGCCGCTCCACCCGCCAGGTCAGCCGCCCCCCTCGCTCCCACCAGCAATGCCAGAGGGATTCATCCCAAGCCAACGATCCAGTTTCAACAGAAATGCAGAAGTCGAGCCCTGCTAAGTGTCACCACACCACGCGGCTCTGTCCCCTGTTAGTGAAGAATGAACAAAACCCATCCCCAGGCTGCTCTCGCCGATGCTGCCCAGCGTTTGCCTCGGGCTCCGCTGCTTTTTTAGAAACCAGGTCGAAAAAGTTGCACATAGAAGCACTGCAATGCCTGCCTTTATTTCTTCCTTCATGAAGACTTTCCTCCGATGAAATCTGCCGGTCATAAGTCACAAGGGGGCTTGTTCAGGCGCCAGGGATGTGTTTGCTCCCAAGAGCAAGCTGGCCATCGAGCTGGGACAGATCCTTATGGAGTCTCTTTGCTCCGGGTCTGCCCCGGCACACGGATTGCTCCGAACATGCACCGTAGGGCCGGCCCAGCTGGCGCCCGCAGGCGGGAGGAGGGGGCCTGATCTTGTGCCCGTATCGTCCCCAAGAATGGAAAAATCTGCAATTGCAACCAGTAATGACTATTGCTGCGGTACAAGTGCACACCGTTGGGAGAGACTCCAGCAGACCCTCCTGAGACCTTTTTGCATGACTAACTCCAGGAGAGAAGAGCCCTTCTGCAAGACCTTCCCCATGCAGCCAGACTAGAGCAGAACCACATCTTTTCTTCTGTAATGAGACCTTTTAACTTCTCCGTGCTGCACCTTGCAAGGAACAAGTCCTTGCATTGAGGGGGTTGCAGCATCCTCTGGGATCCGAGAAGGGGACAGTGCCATGGCTGGCCCAGGGCTCAGGAGGTGCTAAGGAAGGAGCTGGGTACACATCCCTGTTCTATTATTTTTGCAGCGTAAGGAGATGGCAATCCAGTGGGACCCACCAAAGGTGCCTTGCTTGCTCCTCATGTCATTATTTTAATCCATTCCAAACCAAGAACAGGCCACCAGCCCATGTCACCAAGGGTGCCACCAACAGCGGGATGGTGAGCAGTGCAGCATGTCCGGCCCCGCTTGTTTACCATGACATCAGTCACTCGCTTCCTAAATCCATTGGAAAAAACACAGCCACAGGTCCAATGCTCCAGCCTTCCTGCTGCCAGCCCGACGTCAGAAGCCACAAGAAACAAATGGGCCAGTTCTGAGGCCACTCAGCACCCTGCAGTAAACAGAGAGGGGGAGGCTAAAGCAACGTCCCCTAAACCCACCTGGAAAACAAGTCCCACGTGCCTTTTAGCTCGCCACCTTTGCAGGTCCCTGAGTTCATGTCATGGTTTGGCTTCTGTCATGTTGTGATTGGGCCTCAGCACAGCATCATCATTTGGGATCTGGGAGGAAGAAGCGCTTGAGCGAGACTGAAAAACAGTCCACAAAACCCACCCCACCCCCCCGGCTGGCATTAAGTCAGTCTTGTGCCTGGCATTACCTGGAAACCCCTGCTAGGATCCTTCAGCGTCCACTTCAGCCTCTTTGGGGAGGTCAGGAGGGGTTTGCCTCCTCTCCTGTCCCTGCAGCCACCCGTAGCCTCCAGTTTGCTGTCCATCCTGGCTGGGCTGGGACCCACCACCCAGCGCGGAGCCTGGCAGCACCCTTCTGCCACAGGTCCCTTGCAGGTTGCACTGCCTTGGGCACCCCCCCAGTGCAAACACCCCCCTTTCACCTCTCGCATCTGCTGCCTTCAGCCTCCAGACTTTCACACCCACCCAACGCCCTGCTTGCGCCAAAGGACACCTCGTTACCCAACATCTGCCTCCCCTTGGAAACGCTCCTATGAAGCACCCAACCCCCACCTTTTATGAGTATATTTGGACTATTCCCCACTTTCACAGCCAGTAAAACCCAGCACAGCCCCCACGTGACCTCTGTGTTACCGACTGCTGACTGCAGGGTCTAACAGGGACCGTATGCAGCAGAAATTTAGCATTTACCTTCTGGGGCTTTCTCCTGGTTGCAGCGGGGTGGGTACCACGCCAACCACATCTCAGCCTGGGGCCAGAGCATGTCTTGGCTCCCCTCCCCATGCAGAAGCCCACGGGCAGTGGCTGATGTGGCCCATGGGGCTTCTCCCTCTGAAAAGCAGAAGGAACCCATCATCTGGCCAAAGAAGATGCAATTCTCCAGTACATGATGTCATGGCACCAGTTGCCTTCTCCGGCCACTCTTCATTAACCAAAGGCAAAGCAGAACATTTCACAGCAAGTTCTCCTGTCCTGGTAGGTGGGGACGGGACCTGGTGGCTCCACCGTTGCTGGGTGGGACGTTGAGTTGGGTGGCAACCTCCTCTCCATCGGCCACGCACGCAGGAGGGGTAACACGCGTGGCCCGTGGCAGCTCCCAGCACAGGCTGATTGCTGCAGGAGTGAGCCCATCGAGGTCTGCACGCCAACCCGGGGTTACGATCCAACCCCACACCTCAAGACTGGTTGCCACAAGGATGCCTCCCTCCAGGGGCAAACTGAGTCTCGGGGCCAGGCTGTGGATGTACATGGATTTATTCTGAGGTTGGAGCTCTAGAAATCGACTCAAAGCATCTGATAAAAGCATTTTAGAATGTGTATGTGTCGTGTTTAAGGAACCTCAGGAGAAAGCATGGATAAATTGCTCTTCTGCAGCGTGGCTGCAGATGGAGCACCTCAAAAGACAGAGCAATCCTTGTGAGGTCTGAGCAGGGATGCGGCAGAGCCCTGGGGCAGCCCCGTGAGCGTGGCAGGGCTGTTAAAGCTGCTCTCATCCAGCAAGATGCTGTGAACGTCCTGACCTGGCAACCTGCAGGGATGCTGGCTCCATCGCAGCACTGGGACTTTTTCCAGTGACTTCAGTGGGGACCAGGGTCCCGACCCAGGCATTTGGAGCACTTCACTGAAGCTGTGAAGAGACAAAACTCACCCAGTCTCGCATCCCAGGCCAGTGCCCTGGCCATTTCAGGATAGATCCCAGAAGGATAAAGTCCTAGAGTACAAGTTTTCCTGCCTTGTTTGCAACCTGGGCTCCCTGAAATAGTTACAGGAGCTCCTGGGCCTTGTAGTCCACAGCTTTTCCCAGCATAACACCGGGAAGCGTAGCTGAGCCGTTCTGGTTTACTTCACTTATTTATTTATTCTTCCCCATTTTGAATGTGCTCTATCACAGCCGCTGAGTTACAGACGCTGCCACCTAACAATTGCTGGAAAACATTTAAGCCATTTATGGACACCGAAATGCTCGCTAAATAGAGATGCTTTTGAACATTTTGCAAGACCAGCTTTAAAAACAGGATGCCCAAACCCTTTATTTTGGGATGTGTTTATCCCAGCGATCAGAAGTTCCACCCTGGAATCCCTGTCATGGCAATAAAAGCCCTACAAAAATTTAAAAAGAAAAAACAAAACAAAAAAAAAACAACCAAAGCACAAACTTTAAGTTGAGCCCAGGGAAAAATAAAGGGGAATGCTGTGCTGAAAGGGGAAAAAAAATGTGCTGCAGATTTCAGTGGCACCCACTTTTTCCAGGAGCACCCTTGGGTGGGGGGGGGTTCCCCCCCAAGCCACGACTTGCTGCTACCTGTGCCAAAATAGGGCAGGCACCAGGATGCAGCAACATTCGCATCGCCTCCTCCCCTTCTCTGGCACCAGGACGAATTAACTCCACTTCAAGGAGCTGCTTTTCAGTGAAAGCAAAAAAAAAAAAAAAAAAAAACCAAACCAAACTCAACCTTCTGTCACGCGGGGAGAATTTGGCGCTGTCATTTCAGCCGAGGAAGGCATCACCCGTGGAGGAAGAAGAAATCTGTCACGCGGGGAGAATTTGGCGCTGTCATTTCAGCCAAGGAAGGCATCGCCCGTGGAGGAAGAAGAAACGCTGTGATTTGGGCCTGGGGACACAGAGGAGCCGATGCATTCCTGGCCGGGCCCCGCCTGGCAGGTGCTAAAGACAGACGTGCTCGATTTAATACCTTGTGCCGCTTGCACGGCGTGCGAGGCGCAGAGAAGAGGCGGGTTTATCCCTGGGTATTAAAAATAGCAGCGTGATGGGTTTAGCAGGGGAGCAAAACCGAGCACGGCGAAGAAAGCGTGTCAGCAGGACGAGGACAGGTTGCTCTGGCACAGGACATGCCACCGGCCACCCGGCCAGGAGGGTGGGTGTCCCTGCGAGCCCGCGCCAGGAGCTGAGGCTGGGAGAGGAAAATATATTGGGAAAAACGCAGAGGAGGAGAAATGGGTTCAGGGTGGGCTTTTAAATGCATTCCAAGACAGCTGCACCTGGGGGCGGTTGTTGGCAGCCTCCTGATGTGGTGGCAGCCCGGTTTGGGTTGGGATTTTGCTTCCTCAGGAGCAAAGAGGCAACGTGGGAAGCCCAGCAAAGGGGGAAACGGGCTCGTCCTTTAGCCTTGCAGCAAACGAGGTAAATCACCGACGCTGCTGCTGGCAACGGACCCGGCATCTCATGATTGCTGCTGGTTGAAAGCGATGCTAACCACAGGAGGAATTTTGCTTTATAATACACAGGTGTTGAAGCTGAAAAAAAAAAAATCCTTTAAAAGTTGAGGATAAGCTTTCAGAAGAATCCTCCCACTGCAGGGCAGTCCCAAGCCCCGGCACAGTGACATCCTTGGTTCTCCAGCACCTGGGAGGAGCACAGTGTGTGGGCTGTATTTTGGATGCTGTCTTTCAGGGTCTTCTAATTTGGGGGTACAGCGCTTTTGTGCCAGGCACCCCTTTGCCCTCACGGATTTCCCTGCTAGACCCCCGAGATCTGCAAAGCTGTGGCTGCAAACCAGACTCGTAGTGATGTCCCCTCCATCTGCCTTTGCAGCACCCCGATTTTGCTGAGCAGCCTGTCCCCTCTTCTAATCCCCGTAGGATGCAAAGGGTTGTGCAGACAACACGAAGCCCTTGGGTTGGGCACTGCTAATACATCTTGCCTGGCTCTTCCTTCCACTCGGAGGGTGGGATGCTGAAGCAGAGCAGGATGCCGTGGCTTACCCCTGGTCAGGCAAGAGGTCCCCGTAAAGCTGGACACGATTCACCGGGCGAGCTCCCTACTGCCAGGCCAATCTTCTCCTCCACGGTCCCTGACGCTTTCCTGGGAGACTCCTCATTATTTATGGTTCATCACATTCCGCTCGTAAATGCTCCTGCTACGTTTGCTCAACAGCTCAAGCAGGCAAAACCTGCAGCGATGCGGTCTCCGAAAGCACTGCCTGATTAAAACATACAAAAAAAAAAAAATAAAAATAAAAAAACCCAGAGATATAAAACTTCCAGTTGCCCACAGAATGAAATCAAATTAGTTCAGCTCAGCCTCTCCCATCTTTCCTTATTGCTCGGGTAATAAAACGACTCACTATACAAATATCTAATTTCAGGTGTATAGGGAAGCAAGTCGTTGAGGTTGCTCGGGGCAGCGGGCGAGCTCTGCCCAGTGCAGGGGTGTGCTGGGGCACCCATTCTCTCATCTCAGTAATTGCTATTTCTATGATCCAGAGTGCTAAGCACTTGATGAAAGAAATAAAACAGCTCTACAGCAAGGGATAGGCAACAGGGGTAGACCATGACCTTGCTTGGGGCTGTGGTGGCTCCACGCAACAGCCAAAAGTCTTCTCCTTCCCATCCAGCAGCCAGTGGCCCAGAGTCAGGGCAGGTTTCTCCTCCACCAGCACGCATCCATCCGCACCCTCCTTCTTCCCTGCCCACAGGCTCAAGAGCCACAGTCCACCCTGCAGGACTGTTGAGGGTCCAGCTGCCAAGGGTTAATGTGCAAAATATCCTCTATGAACCAGGCTGTTTAATGAGCATCTCTCCCCCAAGTAATGACCGGTGATGAGAATGTGCTCTGCTACGGTGATGCTTCCAAGGTAACAGCCCACCAAGGAGGGAGCTGGTAGGTGAAGTGAGACAACCCCCCCTTCTCCTCGGCTAGATCGCAGTTCCAGCCGAGCTCATCTGCATTAATCTTACACTCATTAAAATCAGTTGTTCTGTTTCTAATTCAACCAGTGCTGCCAAGCTCAAGAATTAAAAATTCATGAGCCAATGTCCCTGAAAAAAAAAAAAAACCAAAAACCAACCCATAAGTTCATCTTAAGCAGCACAGATTTTTTTAAAACAACCACCATAAAACATGTCTAGCAGCTCCTTTGTGCTTGAAGCTTTCAGCTCGCATTTTCTTGAGGGATGGGAAAATGAACAAAAACTGAGATTTTTTTTTTTACACAATCGTGTGACTCCTGAGGCTGGCGCTTCCTAGAGGCAGCCTCACAAATTGCATCACTTCTGATGAAAACCAAGAGATCGAGCAACACAGAAGGAGCGAGCTCATTTGGTTCCTGCCTCAAAACAAGTGTCATGGCTGAAGGGACAAAAAGTCCACCCTGCAGACCCCGGGGCAAGCTGGCCACTGGGTTTTACTGCAGTGAGGTCACGAGCCTAGAAATGCCATCAGCAATATTTTTTTCCAGCCAAAATGGACCAGCACATAGAGCTCTTAGCAGCCCCCACCCACGCCAGTGCCACGCGAGCAGCGTTAGACCCCTGACAGCGATGTGGGGTGTGAGACCTGGTGCAGACCCAGCCGCGGACGGCGGTGAGCAATGGGCAGGGCTGTGGGAAAAGCCGAGGCACCGCGTTACAACAGGTTTTGGTGGGCCTCCAGCATCCACCGCAGCTCTCATGCCACCCCTGTGGTCCCTTCTGGTCCCCTTCTCCAGCTTCCCAGCACCCATCCCGTTACTTCTGCCCTTGAAGTCTACATGGACAAGAAGGGCTTTCCTCTCCAGCGAGCAGCCGCCCGCTCTCGTGGCTGCAGAGCAGCACCCAGGAGGAACGTGCAAGTTAACAGTAAAAATAAATAATTACTTTTTAATTCTGCACGCGTGAGCGACAAACTAGACACGATTTTTAATACGCTCCTAATTAAGGTCACCGATGACAATAGCTGGGGGGGCTGGAGACAAAGACAATAAACACCATTTATTTGAAACAGATGGGAACTCAGAAAGGGCTCTCCGATATTTTTTTCAATAGCCAAAGCTAAACAACATTTCAGAGAGTGCCAGAGACCTCCCAGCCCATGAAAACACCCCAGGTCTCAAATGGCCTTCGCTGGCCCAGGCTGGAGCGATTACGCCGTGCTGTCTGGGTCTCTTCTCCACAAACGCTGCCGTTTTTCCCTCGGAAAAAAAGGCACCGTGTTTACAAAGTAAAGCTCAAGTAGGAAAACATCGAGCCAGGCCAGTGCAAAACCAACCCTGGGAAAAGGTGAGGATTAACTCCTCTGGAGCCGAGCAGAGTTTGTTTTCTGAAGGAGCGTAACTAAGGATGGGGTGTCGGCGAGCGCTAGCGCGCATTGCTGCTGTTATTTATAGAAGGCATTCATTTCCTTCATGATCTGGGTAAATATCCATTAGCTTTCAAGGTGATTAATCAAGTATTAATTAACCTGCCGGGGGAGAAAAAAAAAATAATATGGACATTAATATTTTAAAAGGAAGCTTCCAGCTGAGGAAAAAAAAAAAAGAAGAGAGCTAATCTGAAATTTTCCAATAAGGCCTCATTGTATTGGAAAGGAGCAACGAGCAAAGAGCAGACCTGTTGGCTGCACTTACTGGGGACGTCAGCCTCTGCTTTGGTAACAGGAAAAAAAAAAAAAAAAAAAAACAAACCACTGTGATCTTGGCACATCTACAGAGCTTCAGGGTGGAGAAGAGCTTGGAGTGAAAATTTAATGGGTGTTTTTCAGCCGGCAGCGACAGCACCCACACCTTTTATAGCTGCCACCTCCGGGCAAGGCACAGCCGCCGGGTGCCTGAGCCAAATGCCCCCCCAGCGCAGAGCCGTTCCCCCCCAGGAACCCATCGCAGAGCCAGCAAAGTCATTTCTCCTTCAGACACTGATGCAACAACTTTTTTTTTTTTTTTAAGTTCCCTTAGATGTTCAAACTACAGCCCGGACCCTTCTTTTAGTGCAAGCAATAAAAACCCAGAGCAACCATCAGGACGTCAGCAGGGTAGCCAGAACACGCCCTGGCTATTGCACACTCACGTAAACGGGAGGAGACCTTGGCCCTCCAGCTCCCCCCCTTCCCTCTGTCCTGCTCGGGGACCCCTTGAGCTAACTCTTCATTTTTTTGGCCATCCCGCAGAGCAGCAGCATCCTGCGGAGGCCGGCGGGGCTCAGCTCGGCGTAAGCATGAGGAACACGGAGAAAAGAGAAATACTTCCTGAAGAAGACGACTGTTTTCTAAGCACAAATGCCAAAATGAGATGTGACACCCAAACTGGACAGCAAAAAGAAAGAAATTTCCCGGTGGCGCCGACACAAGACCATCGTGCTCCCAGTGCACTAGCCCGGGGCGGCTTGGCTGCAGCCCTTCTCCTCTCTGCAGAGCCAAGCAGCTTCCAAGGGACATAAATCAGAAGTTTGGACTGGTTATTTTGCAAACTGAGACACAGCTCGCCTGGGAGGCACGATGTTTAACGAAGCACAAAAGATCCTGTATTAGATGTGGTCTTCAGGATCGGCCTCCTCTGCCATGCCTGTGCTCCACCCCCACGCACCCAAAACTTGAACAGCTTCAAGTTCTTTTTTATTTCAGAGAGAAAAAAAAAAAAACCCATATGCAGTCAGCCTGTTCCTGCCCATTTTTAGCTTCTTTTTTTTTTTTTTCCCCTCTGCATATTCTCCAGTTCTCTACCCACACTACAGACAAACTATCCTAAAAAAAATTGAGAGGTCTAAAAAACCAACAGTAATCCAGGGCGTCATCAACTTCCAGGAATGCAAACTGGCTTAAGAAACCACAACTTCTTTTTGTTGTTATTTTTTGTATGGGTGGGTTTTGGGTTTTATTTCCCCGTCTTTTACAGTCTTCTGTTTTAAAAAAATAGCATGAATTTGCTCTTCCTTCACCCTCCCCAGCCCTCTCTCCCCTCAGCTATATTCAGAAAACATTTCTCGCCGGCCTTGTTTAGCTCTCATTTCAGGGCAGAGCAGATGTGTGTGCATGGGGGGGCAGGGATGATGAGTCAATTAGGCACCTAATAATAATAATAAACTGATTTTAAAAATTCCTTTCCCAACCGCCAGCATGATGTGAGCTTCGGCACTCACAAAACCAGTGCTGCCCAGTGCCTCCCTTGCAGACCGAGAATGGTTTCCTACAGTGAAACCACTCTCATCCCGCATCCAGCGCCGTGTACGATGAGGCATCTGCCACTTAACGTGAAAGACACCGTCACAGCCTAATAAATCACATCGCCAGGAGGACTTTTGGGCTATCACCGATGCTCTTTTCACTCTACAGCCTTCCCCCTCCGTCTGCTCCCGTTCATCACCACGCCTTGCAGACCTCATGTGTTCTACCTGATTAACCCACTCCCCCTCTGCTCTGCCCTGGTGAGACCCCACCTGGAGCACTGGGTCCAGCTCTGGGCTCCCCAGTTCAAGAAAGATGAGGAACTCCTGGAGAGAGTCCAGAGGAGGGCAACAAGGATGATGGGGGGACTGGAGCATCTCCCCTAGGAGGGAAGGCTGAGGGAGCTGGGCTTGTTCAGCCTGGAGAAGAGAAGGCTGAGAGGGGACCTCATCAACACCTACAAATATCTTAAGGGCAGAAGTCATGAGGACGGAACCAGTCTCTTTGCAGTGGTGTCCAGCGCCAGGACAAGGGGCAACGGGCACAAACTGAAACATAAGAGGTTTCAGTTGAATATGAGGAAGAATTTCTTGACTTTGAGGGTGACGGAGCACTGGCCCAGGCTGCCCAGGGGGGCTGTGGAGTCTCCTTTTCTGGAGATATTCAACCCCCACCTGGATGCAGTCGTGTGTAACATGCTCTAGGAGAACCTGCTTGAGCAGGAGGGTTGGCCTGGGTGATCTCCCGAGGTCCCTTCCAACCCTTGCCATTCTGTGATTCTGTGAACCCGCAGCCTTGCAGCCACCTCTTCTGTTGTTCCCATCACTCTGGCCACAACTTTCCGAATCTGCACCGGAAAGCCCTGGAGATGCACCATTTGTCACGCAGATGCCAGTCATTGCACAGACAGCACCTACCGCTGCTTTTTTCCAGGCATGCACTAAATTGGAGGGGGTGGATGCGAGAGATGGTGCCTGTTCATTCTCCTTGCAGATGGTCAAGCCACAAAGCACCCAAGCGAAGCCGCATGCTTCCTTCCAACCTTCTTGCCTTGGCCAAGACCCAAACCACCCACCGGAGGACTCATGTTGGACTTGCCCGCTCTTTCATAGAGCATAACCTTCCCGCATAGTGCAACCGTCCTGGCAATGCGTCTGAATGTGCTCATTTCCCGTGTGTGCAGTGCAGTTTGAGAAATTTGAGTATTCCAGGTTAGATTTTGGTTTCATGGGACCGGTCAGGTTTAGACGAGAAAATGGGACAAAACATCCTGAGCTTTGGCACGTTAGAGCAGCAGTAATTCCAAGCAGAACACAGCGCTGCAAAATTCATACTAGTAAAAGTATGAAGAAAAGCTGAATTTTAAACATTCCACTGTCAAACCAGCCATTTCATAACCAAGAACCAAGCAAGATGCAACCAAGCTGGACGGATATCACATCTGGGACCACATCAACCCTCCGTGAAGCCTGCTATGAGGCACACCAGCCAGCCGCGCTCACCAGCAACGACCAATGCCAGTGGCCAACTGGACCGGGATGAAGCCTGGCCTGGCTGTGCTGATCACAGCCTGGCGTAACCGAAATCGCAGTGGATTGGAAGGCCATAGGATCACGGCGTGCTTGTTTCCATCGACAGCTTCACATCCCTCCCACAACGGAGCTGGTGGTTTCCTTTGTAGCACAGACTATGCCGTTGCACCAGGAGGGCCCCTGTTTAATTTAGCTCTGGCTAAATATGACCGGTTTTGTGGCTGGGTAAAGAAACTTAACTCATTATTCAATCAAACTTGCTTGGGTTTTTATTTGCCTTTTTCTGCAGTGAGCCCTGGGGGCACCAGGAGAGGGCTCTGAGCGGGCAGCAAGGCATGGCCGATGGGCTCCAAACCCCGGAGAGGACGGGGTCCGTGGGGTCAGTGCCAATGCCAGCAGAACAGAGCAAGGAGAGCATCAGCCAGGGAAGGATTTATCAGCCAGCCCAGACCGATGCATAGATTTTCCACAAGCCTATCCTCCTCTCGCCAGCACAGCCCAGCCTCTGGGCGTGCTGGCCCAGATTATAAAACCTGGGTTTCTAGCTGCTCGCTGGAGATAGCACATCCCAGAGTAACCAAAAGCAGGGGAACGCTACTGCCCTTGGATCTGTCCTTTCCAGCCGTGAAAACAAGTTAGTGTTGGTGTAATTAGAGAGTGACCGTTACTTGCCATTGAGCTTCATAAAAATGTAAGGAAAGATGCATGCACTTTAATTAAGCTCGGGGGGTGGGGGGAAATGTGTACCTGGCTAAATTGCAGAGAGATGAACTCATTACTTCATCCACGTCTCAGTCTGCTGCCTGTTTTCCTCTGCAACAGAATGATCAGCCTAGGCTGCAGTCAGTGACTTTAAAAAGCAAATCATCCTTCCAAAAGAGCCAGGCCAGCACTTTATAACTCTGGTGTCTCTGAACTGGGAGCCTTCAAACAGCCGCGTTTCTAGCGAGGGCGATGGGCTCAAAGTCTTGGAACCCTGTGTTGGGGCGCTCCCCAAATCTGGGTGTCAGGAGAGGACCCCGACGGAGCCGGCTACAGATTTTTCCAGCAGGCAGACGGCTCCTGCAGCTGCCAGACTTTTCCATAGATTGCCCAGGTCTGACTTTCTGCTACGAAATAGCCTGGGCCTGAGCTGCCCCTTTTCATCTCAGGAATGCACAGCTGCGAAAGTGAGGGCTCAGTTCGTCTTGCAGGACGTGGCTCCAGGAGCACGGGTTTGTGTCCAAGCCCTTAAGGCCACGCTGGGATGGGAGTCACATTCCACGTACGGCGAGGGATGGGTAGGTGGAGGGTGCAGGCACCCCCGTCGCCTTCGGGTGGGTGGAAAAAAGAAACAGCAAAACCCATCCGGAGTTCAAAGAGCAAAGTTAAACAACCTAAACCCTTAATCCAAAAAGTTTCTAGGGCGCAGAGAAAGAAACAACGATCACCAGCAGCCTCCTCTCCTCGGAGAGTCAGCTGATCAACCTCCCACATGGGAAACCAGTTTCTGCTCTTCTCAAACCCTCGCCCCCCCTGTGACAGTCCCTGTGCCTCTAACTGGGCTTTATAAAGCCCGACTGCTCTGTTTGCTGTTATTGCTCCTTGTATTAGACCAGAGCAGGTAGATCTCATGCGTCAAGGCGTGAAGCGACAGTCCCGGGCGTCTGGGAGGGAATCCCGTGTACCCCCCGATGGCACTGCATGGCCAGATGCACCGAGACCCCTTCCCGGCCAAAGGTTTACCCATGTCTAACCCCCACGGCACTCAGTGAAACGTATCCAGGTCTTAAACACCTCTTTAAGTGTTTTGCCCGAGCGAGGCGCGGTGGTGACAGAGACCGTCAGCGCCGTTGGCCACGCAGGGCGGGCTGATGGCACATGTGTGATGCCTGGGACAGTGCTCAGCTCAGCAATGGGACTGGATCATCACAACATCTTTGTGGTTAAGTAAGTGCATTGCTGAGCTGGGGTCCAGTGTCCTCCTCTTGGCAGTTTTGGATCCCAGCCCTCCCCGAGGTGGGCCAGCAGCCAGCGGCGGGACAGTCTAGGGCAAAACCCTTACATTTCACAAAGAGCTGACAAAATTGGGCAACATCTCATCTCTACCAGTGCCACGGCCTTCACAGGCAGGGAACTGAGCCAGTCCCTTGCAAGACCCAAGACCGCAGCTCTGCGAGATGCTGGCGTGCCAAAGCTGCGGAGGCTCAGCTTTGCCAGGCGCAGGCTCCCTGCCTTTCCCATCCTGCTGGGAAGAGCCTGGCTCCAAACCCAGCGGGCTGACCACAAACCCCATCGGCATGAATGTATTTGTTAAAACACTCATTCACACTGTAGCCACGGCACTGGCTGGAAGAACATATATCAGGCTTTTTTTGTCAAACAAAACCCACTCCAACTGTCTGGGAGGACAGCGAAATCTGCCACCACGCTGCTTTGAAGGGTTTACAGCTCGCTGCAGCACTTCATATCTGCAGTTGTTTCCATAACCAGGTCCAAGGGAGCCTGCGAACAGGAAGGAATTAGGCACTCATGCACAGACCATTAAAGTCAAGGGGAATCTTTCCATGGACTTGAGAACGTTTGGCTCCCAGCCCTGGATATCACGGTCTGTTGTGCGGGATGTAGAGCAGGAAATGGGAGCAGGACTTTGCCGGTTTTCTGGGCGTTCGTTACAGAGTTTAGCACAGAAACTCTTCTGTGCCTGTTGCCCTGCATGTAAATTAAGAAGCGACCGCTCATCCGAGAGGCAAGGCCCTAACTGACCGTCGTTTTGTTCAGTCCGGGCACCTCCTCCATCCTTCCCGGGGCAGCCAGACCTGACACCATGACAAGCTGGACTAGCCCATCCCTACAGAATCACAGAATCACAGAATTGCAAGGGTTGGAAGGGACCTCGGGAGATCATCTAGTCCAACCCCCCTGCTAAAGCAGGCTCTCCTAGAGCATGCTAGACAGGACTTCGTCCAGGCGGGCTTTGAATATCTCCAGAGAAGGAGACTCCACAGTCCCCCTGGGCAGCCTGTTCCAGTGCTCTGTCACCCTTAGAGTAAAGAAGTTCTTCCTCCTATTCAACTGAAACCTCTTATGTTTCAGTTTGCACCCGTTGCCCCTAGTCCTGTCGCTGGACACCACTGTAAACAGACTGCTTCCGTCCTCTTGACTTCCGCCCTTAAGATATTTGTAGGTGTTGATGAGATCCCCTCTCAGTCTCCTCTTCTCCAGGCTGAACAAGCCCAGCTCCCTCAGCCTTTCCTCCTAGGGGAGATGCTCCAGACCCTTTATCATCCTCGTTGCCCTCCTCTGGACTCTCTCTAGGAGTTCCTCATCTTTCTTGAACTGGGGAGCCCAGAACTGGACACAGTACTCCAGGTGGGGTGTCACTACGGGCAACAAGATTTCTTTATGGGTCCTGACATGTCCTGACGCAAACCCCACGGATGACATGTCAGTCCAAGAGGCAAAACTACACAACCCAGAAGCTTCGACGGGTCTGAAAAGTTTGTTAATCCAAAATTCAAATTCACATCAGGGATAAACTTCCTACTGGGCTATAGGCAGAATGTCACTGATATCTCTTCTGCCTGCGCACTTACAGCCAACAGTTTTGCCCAGGGACATACTGTCTTTTACGGAGCACACCAAAATGACAAAAGATCTGAGCTGCCTCCGCGTTCACGCAAAGCAGCAGAGATCGGCATTGCTTGGGACTTAACCCCTGGAAACCGATGCTCTCCCAGGAGCATCTTCCCAGGCACCCAAACCTGCCAGCACATGAACCACAAAGCACCGAGGGAAACTTCAGGCTCTTTTAAAATACAACCGGTAGGATCCTAATTTGCTGCTGGCAGGAGGAGCGATGCTCCTCTGGGCTTGCAGCAGGACAGCCTGTCAGGTGAGTTCAGAATCACAGAATGTTTTGGGTGGGAAGGGACCCCTAGAGGTCCCCCAGCCCAACCCCCCTGCAGGAGCAGGGACACCTTGAACCACATCAGGTTGCTCACAGCCCCATCCAACCTGGCCTGGAATGGTCCCAGGGATGGGGCCTCCACCCCCTCTCTGGGCAACCCCTGCCAGGGTTTCACCACCCTCAGCGTAAAGAATTTCTTCCTTGTATCTAGTCTAAACCTCCCCTGTTTTAGTTTAAAGCCATCCCCCCTTGTCCTGTCACAGCTGGCCCTACCAAAAAGCTTGTCCCCCCCTTTCCTCTGGGCCCCCTTGAAGCCCTGACCGGCCGCACTCAGCTCTGCCCGCAGCCTCCTCTTCTCCAGGCTGAACACCCCCAACTCTCCCAGCCTGGCCCCATAGCAGAGGGGCTCCAGCCCTCGCATCATTTTAGTAGCCCCTCGGATCATTTTAGTAGCCCTCCTCTGGCCCCGCTCCAACAGGTCCATGTCCTCCTGGTGCTGAGGGCTCCAGAGCTGGACGCAGGGCTCCAGGGGGGGTCTCCCCAGAGCAGAGCAGAGGGGCACAATCCCCTCCCTCGCCGCTGGCCACGCTTCTCCTGATGCAGCCCAGGGCAGGGTTGGCTTCTGGGCTGCCAGCGCCCATGGCCAGCTCATGCCCAGCTTTTCATCTCCCAGCACCCCCAGGTCCCTCTGGGCAGGGCTGTTTAGTGAAGTGCAGCGCCAGGTACCGGCGGCTGCGAGTCGAGGGTGGAAGGCTTTGGCACAAGGGTGCTGTACTTGGGAGATGCCGGTTCATTTTCTGCCCCAACCCCATGCCCCCAGCTTCGGTCAGCACTGTCACTTCATCACCTCCTCTGGTGGTGAGAGCAGCGAGGACGTTTCTCTGCTCCACGTGCCATGGGAAAGGTCGTACCAACACTCCAGCGACAGCGAAATGATGAGGCTTTGACTCGGCGCTGGAGCGAAGGCAGCGAGCCTGGCCAGCTCAGGCCAGCGAGGATGCTGCGTGCTGGTGGCCATCGCGGGAGGCAGCAGGAGAGGTTGGAGATGTCCTGCCCTCTCCTCGTGGGCAGCGTGCACCTGGGAGAGGGAGCAAGGCTGTGAAGAACCAGCTATTCAAACCACGGGCTTAGGGAAAACCTCTGCCTCCTGGCAGATGCTCATTACTTGGGCTGGGCTTAGAAAAACAGAGGTGACCAAGCCCTGCTTCAGCCTTCAGTGGGAAACCGGGAGAGACACGAGTATGCTTAGCTGCAAGAAACTTGATCCCAGAAAGAGGAGAAAGGAGGGTGGAGAAGGAAATGCATCCTAATGCCAGGGGTGACCCAAACCAACCTCAAAGCCGAGCTCTGCCCACAGACCCACGGAGCCAGACGGGACAGACACATCTGAAGAACAGAATCACTTTTGGTGGCTGCAATCTCACGGAGGCAGTGCCACGTTCAACAGGACGGGCTTCGAGCAGCGAGCATCAACTTTTCTAAGATGACTCGACAGCGATTTGACTCGTAAGCGATGGGCTGGTCCAGAGAGCCCCTCTGCAGAGCGGTGGTCTGCAGGTCCCCTGTGCAGGAGCATCCATCCCCACGCCCGGGCATCTCCAAAAGCCTGGAGGGAGATGAGGTCGCCCCACCACGGCAGGTCAGGTGGGGCTTTTTGTTTCCAGACGGATGTGGTTTTAGGAAATGAGCTTTGCTACCACCTGCTGCAAGTTCACCGGTTCAGTGGGACAAATTGCCAAATTCGACAGGAACCGGGGTCTCATTAGCGCGACTGAGGCTTTGGCAGAGGGAAGGCTTCTCAGCTTCCATTTATAGGACGCGCCGAGAGGCCGTGGCAGGAGTTCAAGGTGCACCGTTGCGTTCTGAAGTCTAGACAGCGCTGGAGCCCTGCGAGCCTGAAAAATTCCTTTTCCCCACCCTCGCAAACTGTTCAAAACCCAGCAGCATTCCTCAGCCAGCAGCGACGTGGGGAAATATTTCATTCCCTTGGTCAAACAGACCCTTCCTTTGCAAACCTCCACCTCCAAAGCTCTGCCTGGACGATGGGAGGTTGCCAGCGTCGCTGCACCCATGCCAGCACAACCTCTCGTTTGACCAAACGCTGCCAAGCCCCTCAGAGGAAGGAAGTAGGGAACAAAAATTTTAAAACCTGCCTAAACCCCTTGGTTTTATTCCTACCTGGAATGAAAACAACGCCTTTGGAACAATTCTTGGAATATCTGCTTTGAGCTAGTTTTATTCCTCCCTTTTCCTCACTCTGAGCCAGCCAGGGACACCCACCTGCCCGGGAATTCTCTGCCCCCGTGGACTTCCAAGCAGCGTTCCCACCTCCGTTAAAAGACGCCCAGCTGAAAAGCATCCAAGCAGCTGCGCTCATCAGTATCTGCAGCCAGCCTCAGGGAGAGCAGGAGACGTTCTGAACCTAAACCAAAAATGAAAACAGAAGCAGTTTTAATTTATTGGAAGGTTTCTGTCAGGCTTTCGCTGCCAAATGCACTTTTCATGAGCTGAGGGGGCAACTTGCCCTGCGTTAGCATTTCTGCAGCTCCCAAAATGCAACCTGGGGGCAAGGCTGGGGGAAACGGGGCAGCACTTTCCTACCCATGTCCAAAACCAGGGATGAGAGCGGGGCAATGCCTCCCCACCTGTAGCCGTTCAAACTGCAGCAGGGTCTGGTGGCGAGGCCTCAGTCATTCAGCAGCAATTCGAAGCAAAAAAAAAAATATATAGGATCAAATGATGATCCTTTAGAATTTGCCAGGCTGCCTCTGACTGCATACCGAGCACGTACGCTCTTTCCTTAAGTGGATTGATAAGCACTCTGAATCAGTATTAACACATGCCAGATGCTGGGGAATCATCTCCCACTTATGGCAATTACGAGGATGTCCCAGAATCCAATAAAGCAACTGAGAAGATGAGCATCTGGTGCTGGTTGTCAGGCCCCGACACAGCGAGATAAATCTGTGTAATAAAGAGGTGTGATTTTTTTTTTTTTTTTTCCTTCGCTTGAGTCATATGCCATTTAGCACTGGATACGTGCGATTCCTCCTCCCTTCGGGGGTTCTCCTCGGGAGGAGATGAGCAGAGCATCCTTCCTCCAGCGGGATGCCAGGCTGTGCTCCCCCGCCCCTGCCTTTTCTCTGCCAAAATCCAGCTGCCACATGTTGATCCCCCAACCCCATCAGCATCACCCAGCCACGCTTCTTCACCTCCAACCAAAGAAACCACCAGGTGAGAGCATCTCCCTCACCTCCCCGTCCTCTCCGCGCTTCCAGCCAAGGGCAAAACCCCGTAGCTCCAGGTAAGAGACTCCACAACATCTTCAGGTTCATTAAAAGCCATACAAAGTAGTGAGGCGGCGAAGGTTACTTCCGACACCAAGGAGCCAAAAAAATAATCAGCATGCACGGGGAAGGCTGGGGCTTACGCAACCGCGATCTCATCTAGCGCAAACACAAGGGCAAACACATGGCTGAGCAGCCTTTTAAAAATACTTAATGGATGATTCCTAGAAGTAATAGCCAGCAAATTTTATTCGTGTGCAAGGCGGCAGAGCTAAGCTATATTTAATAGAGGGAAGAAGATAAAAGTAATCTCCAAAGGTCTGATAAAGCAGACTCTGTGCTTAGCTATACGTCGGTACATCTTTCTGCAGCAACTGCCAGTGTAGCTACAAGGATGTTCTTCTTGGTTTGGAGAGCAATTCAGGGATGCGTCGGTTTTAGGGTCAGAAGCAGCCACTAAAACATCTCGTATGAGCTGCTCTCCACCACAAGGTGAAAGGTTTCATCTAATAACGGAACAGGGCCAGAGGTTTGATAATTTAGGGCTATTTGCAATGAGTGACATGCCAGCCTTCGCCCACAGACAAGGGCCAGCCTAGCTCCAGCCGTTCCCGCTGCCAGAGCCCTTCACCCATGAAGGCCGCTCTTCAATTCAGTCCTTGCTCTCACAAACAAATTTTTCTCCCATTTTTCCTTCCCAAAGCTTTCTCACGTGTGGAAAACGAGCCGAGGAAGAGACTAGCAAGAAGAAAAGTCGGTGAGCAAACATTGGGGACCATCAGCGCCAGCAAATGCCACCCGTTTGGGACCATGTGCTCACCTCGGGGGACCCCAGCAGTCACGGAGAGCATCCTCCCAGGCTCGGAACCCGCCAACCCTGCTGAAAACCATCCTGCCAGGAAGACTTCCAGGAGACCCCCAGACTCAGCAGGGCCTGGAGAACCTGCTCCTTCTTTTTGTTCCATTTTCCTTCAGGCTTTTCCTAAAGCAGAGCTTTTTCTCCGTGTAATCTCCTACAAACCTCTGAAAAGGAACACGACCAGCATCTGTTGTAACAGCAGCCTCCATTTTAAAAGCATCGAGGGGTCCTGAAGTCACATAAGACACTTACAGTGTCACTTACAATGTCAACATTGAAATCATTTTAAAAGTCAATTTTTATGTAAATTTATGCTCATTGCTTGTTTTTAGTGAGATTAAAATGCTTGGCATCACTTCCAGGCTTTCAGGACTGTGGATTCAATTTGCAGAGGGTGCCTGGGAGAGAGGGGGGGGGTATTTTTTCCTAGAGGATAACACTACTTGTCTGAAGCATCTTAAAGGCTATGAAACCATCGTTCTGGATCCTGGCTTGTGTGAAAGTCAAGGTTAAAAAGGAAAAAGAAAACGACATTTGGAGTCAAACTCACCTTGTTCCTTTCAAGAAGCCGCTGCTTTTCTTCTTAAGCCTTCGTTTAACTTTGATCCGTTCTGTGTTTGAGATCTGCCCATCTCTTTGCGCACGCGCTATCTGGGTTCCCAGGTTCCCCTTCCATCACTTGGGACCTTCGGCAGCACAGTGTTACAACTATATCAACTCCATGAAATACATTTTTAACGTCCCCCCTGGGGGACGTTAAAAATGGGCTTTAAAGTATGAATTTAATGACTTGGAATAAAATTCAGAACAGACGCAATATTCGACTTTAAAAGCATTGTGTAAATATTTCCGCCATCAGTGCACAAAGTCCCATGGCAGGGAACACACTTAAGATATTTTGCCCCCCATTTTTCAGCAAGTTTACCTGTGACAGAGCTTTCTGGAGCATTTGTGCAAAGCGCCGCCAGCAGCACCGGCGGCAAGGCTGCGCAGAGAAAGCTGCTCCACTTTTGGGGACCGAAACGGTCTGACCGCAGAAGCCCAAGGCTCAGCGTGGCCAAGCCACCCTGCTCCTCCCAGGAGCCCTCAGCTTAACTAAACCAGACCATTTCACCCGGTCTAGGCACCTCCACACTATTTAATAAAATACTGTGTTAACATCGCCCAAGACCACGGAGCGAGGCTGCGGTGGGGCGTTTTGCTCCACCAAGGTCCATGCGCAGGAAGGAAAGGGAAGAGCGTGTGTTTGCCCGGCTGGATGCCTTCGGAAAACATCTCGATGCCTCCGGGTACGTGTCTGTAAAGTGCCGAACAACAGGAAATCGTTTGACTTGTATCAGACCAAATCCAGAGAGCATCAACCCTGCAATTAGCTATAATTAGAAGTGCACTCCGGCAGTGCTCCCCCCGGCGGAATCCACACACACCCACACACACTCGGGTGCTAAAACGGTGCGGGTAGGCAAGCGTGTGATGGCCACCTCTCCCAGGGTGGCCCACGGGCTCGCTGCGGGATCCTGTCCCCCACGAGGTGCAAGGAGCCAACCTTACAGCAGGGCTTGCCCGTGACCTCCCAGATGCTGAGCGAGGAGATGGTTTGTAGCACGGAGCCTTTACAACGAAGCTTCCCAACCAGCCAGCTCCCTTCCCTGCTGCCCAAGTAGCCGTCCCCTGCCCAGCCATGCCAAGTCTCAGGCCCAAATTCCCCTTGGATAAGCATATAGAATTAGTTTAATGTGTCTTTCTGCGCTGTAGCTTTTCTGTCTTGAATAAGAAAAAAAGATGTTGCCAAGAAGGCCAATGGCATCCTGGGGTGCATCAAGAGGAGCGTGGCCAGCAGGGCAAGGGAGGTTCTCCTCCCCCTCTACTCTGCCCTGGTGAGACCCCACCTGGAGCACTGGGTCCAGCTCTGGGCTCCCCAGTTCAAGAAAGATGAGGAACTCCTGGGGAGAGTCCAGAGGAGGGCAACAAGGATGATGGGGGGACTGGAGCATCTCCCCTAGGAGGAAAGGCTGAGGGAGCTGGGCTTGTTCAGCCTGGAGAAGAGAAGGCTGAGAGGGGACCTCATCAACACCTACAAATATCTTAAGGGTGGGTGTCACAAGGACAGAGCCAGGCTCTTTGCAGTGGTGCCCAGCACCAGGACAAGGGGCAATGGGCACAAACTGAGACAGAAGAGGCTTCAGTTGAATATGAGGAAAAACTTCTCGACTTTGAGGGTGCCTGAGCCCTGGCCCAGGCTGCCCAGGGGGGCTGTGGAGTCTCCTTCTCTGGAGATATTCAACCCCCACCTGGATGAAGTCCTGTGTAACATGCTCTAGGAGAACCTGCTTGAGCAGGAGGGTTGGACTGGGTGATTTCCCAAGGTCCCTTCCAAC
This sequence comes from Butorides virescens, assembly GCA_017310255.1. NCBI lineage: Eukaryota > Metazoa > Chordata > Aves > Pelecaniformes > Ardeidae > Butorides > Butorides virescens. Next base: position 95,364 of record JADKXX010006944.1, read on the forward strand.
CCCTGCCAGTCTGGGATTCTGTGATAACTTGGTGATGGGAGATCCTGTGGTGAGCAAAAATTAATTAACTTCCCAAGCCCCCACTCCAGCCATCTTCAGCCTTTCCTCTCCACCATCACCCAAATACCAAAGAGCTCCTAACCAATACTGGATGTGGCCAAACCCAGTGCTTTATGGCAGTGCCTGTGCCAGCTCCCAGAATAACATCCAGAAGGTAATGGGAGAAGCTCAGCCCAGACACAGAAAGATTCAGTTGTCACCTTGTTTTCAAGGCAATTTTGCACTTGCGATTCCCTGGCAGTTAAGATGCATTTTGAAAGCTCCCTCCTTTAACCAGCTCTCCAGCTAAAGCTAAATATTGCCATATGAGAAAAACAACCCAGCACTTACAAGATCTTGGTACTTGGGGATCTAGTGGAACAGCAGCAACCTCGGCTACAATTACTGCCCTGTAATCCGCACGTCACGAGTAACCACGTAATTCAGCAATAGCTGTAATCACTGCACACAGTCGCTCTTTGCTTTGAAATAAAATAGTGGGGAAGATGGACAGCAATTGAGTGCTTTGTAAATACGCAGTAATTTTCAACCTTTTTTTTTTTTTTTTTTTTTTTAATCAACAGACCCTTAATGTTTTTCCCGTGGAGGCCCCATGCAACAAATTCTATTGCTTAGGGACAGGGTTTAGTGGTGGGACGGCAGGGTTAGGGTAACAGTTGGACTTGATGATCTTAAAGGGCTTTTCCAACCCAAACAATTCTGTGATTCTAAACAGAGCAAAGGCACGCACAGGCTTTCCTGGCCAAGCTACCTGCTGCACACCCCCAAAACCGCCCATCAGCCCCAGTGAGAGCCGAGGGCTGGGAAGAGAGGTGGGTAATTTGGAAAAGGAAAAAAAAAAAATTACTTTAACCACAATTAAAACTGAGTCTTTGCCCTTGCTGTTCTTTGAGCCATTTGGTTCACAGATGTTTTTTACAGCTTTCAGAGCGAGAGAGTCGCAGCCAACAGGGCACCCACACCACGGCCAAGGGGAAAAATTGCCGGTTTGATCTTGTTTTGGGTGCAAGGATTAAATGTTCATGTTTTCTGCAGTGAAAAAGTACTGAATATTTTGATTTGGGAACCATGAGAGGCCCCGTCCATCCGATGCAACGCGGTGCCAGCGTGGAGGAGAACGAACGCCTCTCGTACCTCCCAGCTCTCCTAGGAAAGGTTATGACTTCCAGCTATTCATCACATCTTTGCACATCAGCTGGTTTCCTCTATAACTCGGTTTTTGACAGAACAAGCCAGGTCAGCTCTGCAGCCAAGCTCAGCTCTTTAAAGTGCTTACAGCCAGCTGGTACCTGCACTGGCCTGAGACGGGAACGCTCGCAGGAGACGGTCCACGGAGGGACCAGATGGACACTGATCCCAGCACAGGGTGATGCTGAGGATGACACCAGCCCAGGAGCCACAAATCATCAGCAATATTGACTCACTCCTGTACAGCAGGAGGCCCCAAGCTGCAATTCCCACAAGACAAGTACAGACCAACCTCTGAACCCACCCAAATTAAACCTTTCCATGTCCTCGGAGATCAAGTGCAGCAAAGCCAAAGCTGTTGCACAGACAACACGGGCCTCCTTACAGCTGCAATTCCCACCAAAAAAAAAAAAAAAAAAAAAAAATCACATCAACAGGAACCTCCCAACTGTACTGAAACGCCCCACGCAGGATGGCATCCCCAGCACACGACTTGAACATGACTGAATGCTCCACCGCGAAACAGAAAGGGTAAGGCCAAATTCAGGATTTTCTACTGCTAAATCCACATGATTCCCTTGGTTATGATGGTTGTTTATTAAATTACATACAGTTCTAATCTTTCTCTAAAACTCTTAGTGCTTGCAAATGCCTCTGTGGGCATATTAGCGGCAGAGATGGACAAAATGGTCACGCAGTGATCTCATGGCTCCTTCTTTCCCAGCATCTCATTTGTTCATAGACTGAAGAGACCCTGGCATTAATAATTACTTATTTTAAATTAAATGCAAGACTGGGGAGAGGAGAAAAATCTTCCTGAGTGTGGCAGACTTCTTTGTATCTTGCTAAACCTCCCTCCAGAGCTGTAGCTGTTGGTGCCGAGAGACAGAAAATCAGCTGAGGCGAGGAGCTCAGCCCTGCACGCTGGAGGAGTGCAATAAGAAATGCAATAAGAAATGCTTTCACACTCGGGCCAGAAGGACCATGCATTGAGCTGAGGAGGTTTTGGTGACCTCCACCCCACCATGTGCTACAGAAACCACGCTAAACTCCAGCCGGCTCCACCGAGCAGGCATCGGCATTTGAAGGCAATTTTCATACGTGACCTAAAACACCTCTCATGGGAGCAAAGAGATGGGGTAAGGGAAAGAGGAGCCAAAGGATGTCACTTTCTTGAGCAAACTTGGTGCACGGGGAGGTAACCTTGTTGTGAGACCAGCACCCATGTAGAGGGGAGGTCCCTTACCTCTCCGAGCCCAAACTGTCCCTCACCCAGCAGCGATGCTCTGCCCATCACTCTCTGGCCTTCAGAGGTTTCTCTAGGGTGACAGGCAGACCCAGAGGAACATCTGGAGCCACAGCAAGCAAAGAAACAATTTAAGCTGTTTGCAGGAACAGCTGGGGCTTCTCACTGCCAATTAAACCATTCCCTTGACCACTTTTTATACAAAGATTAGGCATCCCTACACATCAGCGTGGCCTTGCAGTTCCACCAGCCAGGACACACACGACAAGGGCTCCAGAGCCTTTTGCTTCCCACCATCACAGAGGACTAATTACCAAGGGCAGAAAGAAATACTCCTTCTCCGTGGTTCCTGCACACAGCAGGTGAACGAGTTCATTTCATCGGCATTTTCCTCCGGATAAGCCACAAAGGCAGAAATAAAAACCAAAAAAAACCCAAGGACAAGCACAAACCCCCTGCAAGAGCTCTTGTGTTACACCCAGTAGCTCATCACAGAAATGTGATGCTATAGGAATATTTTGGCTCCATGTGCAAACATGAATTGTTAAGTGGAATAATTCACTGTGCATTGACTTTCACCACGGGCCCTAGGATTCAAATCCATGTTCTCTCCAAATCACTGTAATTTTCAGCCTATCTCCTGTGACGATGTACATAGCTAGCCTGAAATTCCCCTGTGGCACTTTAATAAACAGTTTAACCTGAGATATAATTTACTCAGATACGTACGCGCTCAGGAAGATCTATTTCTGCTGCGGGAACTTCTACTAAAATTGGCATCACCTCTCTCCAAAGGTTCTCTTCACTGAGCATGCTGTGCTGGGGTGAAGAACTCTGTCTGTGCCCTTTCCCATGGACCACAGAGGCCTGAAAATATGGAGAAAAACAAGTTCAGTGATGTTTTCCACTCTTGGAGGTCCTAGGAGAGGAGAAAAGTGACCTTCTCAGCCCCTGCCCAGAGACCCTGGCTGCACCCCGGCTATCCAGGCTTTCATTGCAGCACCCAAAACTTCACACTGCTGGGACACAGTGCAGAAGCAGAAATAGGTATAGCTGACCCTAAATCCCAGCAAAATATGCCATGCAGAAATCAAGGATGAACCACCAGGACCTCCAGACGGGGTGCAGAGGCGGCAGCTCACCCCTGCTCACCTGGCTGAGGTTACCAGCTTGTCCCCACGTCTCCTCTTCATCAGCTGCCCCCGACACCCCTCCTGCTCCTTTTCTGTGCACTTCAACCGGCCTCAGTCGACAGCTTTGCTCAAGTGCTTTTTCTCAGGGGCTATCAGAAAACCCTGGAGATTTGACGATGTGCCTGAAAAGCCAGCGTGGTTGTAAGCAGTCCTGGTACTTCTGTGCTCAACCTGCTCTCCAGATCAACCTTTTCCCTTCAGCAGCAACCCCCTTTCTGCTCTACACGGTGTTCCCTGCCCCGGCGCTCGCCCGTTGGTGGTGCCTAAGGGTTAATAAGGTAGTCACGGAAGGGCTGTGTTGAATAACAGCTGAATTTTCTGCTGATAAGAGACTCCTCCTTTAAAGCCTTGTTAAAACGATTCTGATTATTTTCTTGCATCAAAAAATATCTTACTGCTGGGTGTCCAGACAGACAGTGAGTTTTCTGCATCTCCCCCGGCGCAGGGATGAACTGACTCTAACTGACCCCTAAAGCAGGACTAGGGGGTAGGTGAAGTCAAAGAGCATCCTTCTGGCTTGAGAACCCGTGGTTGAAATGCTAGAGACATTTTTTTTTTTTTTATACAGCGACATCGGAACCTACAAGAAGTCCCAGTGCCATAATTGCATCTTAATTTGATCTGAACACGCAACCGCAGGCTCCCCCCCGGGCGAACACACGCAGGCTCAGCGGCTCTTCGGCAGGGCGCTAATTTGCTGTTAGGGCGAGAGATTCACTGATTCTCCTTATATGACATCCTACTGGTTAAAAATAAATAAATAAATAAAATAAAATAAAATCAACATTGCTGTTGACTTCCAGCAAAGTGAGAAAACAGGAAGCGAAGCTGCCGAGCAGTTACGGCTCAAATAGTTCAAGCTGTTCTGATGGCAAGGAAGCCAGAGGAGCCGGCAGGCAATCAATCTGGATGTCGATCATCCACATCCAGCAAACCCATCTATTCTGGCACCATCAGGAATGGAGCAGTTGTCCTCTTGAGGTCCCTCCCAGCTCCTCCATTTGTTCTGGTTTTTTGTTGTTGTTTGGTTTTTTTGGTTTGTTTTTTTTTTTTTTTAATTTATGCTTCATTTATTGCAGAATAAACTATTTAATAAATTCTTGGGGCATAGCTCCCTACACAAGCGCTCTGTTCCAAAATCATTACTTTTATTACCGAATACCATGTCCACAAAGAGAGCGTCCCCAGAAGAGTTATTGCCAAACAGCCCATTCCCGGCGGCCAAGCCAAGGTTAAGATGACCCTGCTGAGTGGCAGAGATTAATATGGTCAGGAGGGGGAAAAAACAAATACAAATGGGGAAAAAAAAAAAAAAAAAAGCTCAGGAAAAGCTGAGCAGGGATATGGTGCCTGGGAAGAGGAAGGATCTTATCCACACACCGACAGCACCCTTACCCAGCAGGAAGCAACAGGTTGTGGTTTGCTCTTGACCATCCCAATGTAGGGGTGCTCTTTAATTATCAATTTTAATTGCAGATTGAAGCTGGAAGGGCTTTCCCCGCTCCCCTCAGCAAAACAAACAATGCTGGAAAACAGTTTGCAGTTGAGAAATTCGCTCCCTTTCCTTTCCCTTCCTTTGCGGTTTTGAAACATGAGGGCATTTCCAAAAAATCAAGGTATAGAGAGGCTCTGGAATGAAACACTGGTGAGGATTAATTTGGCACAGGCTTTCCTTTTGAAACTTGTTACAAAGCCCAAACCCAAATGAGTGCATGGTTGACTTTAGACTGAAGTTTGGGGGAGCCGGCTCTGCCCCCCAGCCTGCCTCTGCATGCAACCACAGATGGGGTCTGAAGAGTTCGGGGGGTTCAGGGCTCCGGAATCTCCTGCCCTGAAGCCCACCCTGCTCTGACACAACCATTGCCTCGGCAGAGATGCCCCCACCAAGGAACCAGCCGCAAGCAAAGTGCCCACACAGCCCCAAGCTTGTGGCTGGTTTTTATCCTTTTCCTTCTTAAGCTTTTAGGGAAGGGTCAGGGAGCCACCATCTCTCCCATCATTTTACCCCATCTCCTCTGCAGCACCCTTTTCACCCGAAAACACACAAAGCCAAAATCTCCCCTTCATCCCATGACTGTTCCCTGGGCACTACCAATGCCATCCAAGGTCTTTTTCAAATCCATGAGCTCACGTATAACAGTATGTCCCCAGGATAAACTAAAAGCATCCATGCTTACCTGGTTTAACAGTTTCACTTTATCTTCCTACTAAAAAACAGCCGTAATTTTACAGCCTGTCCGCCTGCGGTTTTCACCGGGACAAGATGTGCAATCGTAATAGCAAACAGCAGCCAAGACTCTGTAGTTTCTGAATAATTTAAAGCACTGTTCCTGCAGACAAAGAGGAGTCAGCCAGCCTCCTCCATGGAGGGGCATAACGTACGAACGACATTTAACTCATGAGATAAGCATTAATTTCTCAGCAGATGATAAGGGGGGGTTATTTGAGACTATAGGCACTTGAGGATAAAGGTGTCCCAGTTGCTATCACAGCCCACTATGCCCAAAAACCAGAGACTGGCTATTTTCTTTTGTGGTCTGGATAAACTGGTACTGGGCTGGGAGTCGGAGGTTTGGGATGCGTCTGTGATTTTCCTGTCAATGGAAGAAAGCACAAAGCCCTTAATTTTCTCTGTTTTGTAAACAACCCTTGTCCCATCCACTGACACGCGTTTAAATGATTACAGAGGGAGTCCCACACCAACCCTCAGGGGTTTCACTAAGCAACTGGTGGGCAGATGAGCTATTGCAAGACTTGGAAAATGTTACAGCAGCTTCAGAGGGAGGTTCAAACCTTCTGCCCCAGGTTTGGGTGCCTGGCCCGGCCAACAGCAAAGGGAACATCTGTGCCTCTTCCCAGCCCTTCTGCTTGGTTTCCACTCCACTGTCTGCTAACAAAAGAAAAAAAAAAAAAAAAAATAAAAGTTCCTCCCTTTGAAAGCCATTAAAATTTAAAAAAACCTCTGCAAACAATCTGCATTTTATCTTCTTAATGGCTCTAAAGCCTCTACTTGTATCCAAAAATAATTGCACTCAGCAAGGGTTGAAGAATATTCTTTTCGAATCGTGGACCAGATGTTCCACTGAGACCATTACACGGTTAACTACCAATAAAAAGTAATTCAACAAACTAAATACTGATTAAAGAATGCACGCACACAGCCCAGCCCCGTTTGCAGACGAGAAATGGGATGTGCTGTTGTTTAACCTTTAGCGACACCGACGCGTTGTTCCCTTCCTCCTTGGCAAGGGCGACGCCAGCCAGCGAGCCCGGCTGTTTTGGTTTTACTATCTCGGAAATCAGATCTCATAAACTCAACGCAAGCTGAACCACTGGCCGGACAAAGCCAAAAACCCAGCGTTGCTTACGAGGTCAATGCTGTTTTCCAGTCCGCCCCACCACGTCCAAGACAAACAGCCCATGTCACCCACTCCGCAGGGGACGTACAGGTCACTACCACCCTTCTTCATGAGCTGTACTTGTTGCAGACCTGTTTTTTTTTAGGTTCCAGGGGTTGGTGTCCATCAGCTGGACTTCAGGTGAGCGCACAGGGAGCGTAGCCAAGAGCCTTCTCATACGCCACGTGCTGAGCGAGGGTTTCATGGCTTGCTCACCATCCTGGGACAGGATGGTCTGGTGTTGGGGTCAACCATAGGAACCTGCCACATCCACCCAAGGCTTTGCGCTAAACACACAGCTCAGCTTAGAGGGAGGGAGGAGAAGGGGGGAAAAGCAAAGCTGCGCTGGAAGAGACAGCCCAGAAACAGCCCCAGCACACACCAGCCACTCTCCTGGACTGTGAAGGTGGTTTCATCTCATTTGCACTTGGCAGTGCAAAAATTAATTGCCAAGTAGGATAGGAACTGCCTGGCCTCCCAAGCCCAGAGCGGCTGAGAGCTTGCAGAGACCAAGGGGATGAGCCTTGAAGAGCAGCCAGGGAAGAGGAAAATGAAACTGGGAGCTGCTGGGAGCTGCTGCCAGGTCAGACAGGGAAGCATCAGGGGGTGTTGTGCCTGGGGCACCCCTTACCTTCTGCCTTCCCCATCCTGCAGCAAAGGAGGCTTCCGACCTCATTCCCACTTTCCATGTTTCTGATCGCTTCCTTTCATACTCTGTAATTGCTTTTTTGTACCCAAAAACCCTCTGGAGCGAACAGGCTTCCTATCTCAAAAGATTCATCTCCAATGCCAGTGGAGAGGCACTAATTGCCCTATCAGGGTCTCCAGGGCTCTTCTCTGTATGGTTAACTAACAAAACCACGTTCTTAATTTAAGCACTTAGCCCAAGGATTTCACTTTTCATTACGAGATGAGGCAGAGCACAGGACAGCCCAGAGCAACAGAGAACAGGGCAGAGAGGGGGGAGGGATTTCAGACAACCCTGGTGGTGAAACCCCCCCCCAACCCGAGGGGTTCAGGCAGAGGGGACCCCCCCCGACACCCTGCAGGAGGTACTGCCTTCCCTGGGAAATCAACCCCAGCCCCTGCAAGGGCTCAAGGCTGGGAGAGGCACCTTGGGGACCAGACCTACCACAACCCCCCCTACCCTCCCCAGCTGCTCACAGGCAGCGCTTTTATAGGCAGCACCGCTCCCTGATTGGCCCTTCCTGGCCACGCCTTGTGGGTGGGGCTCCCAGCCCATGGCTCCTCCCCCAGGATGTGGCTCCTCCCCCCACCTGCATCCCCTGCCTGCAGCCCTTGCCTGCAACCCCTGCCTGCAACCCCTGCCTGCAGACACTGCCTGCAGCCCTTGCCTGCAACCCCTGCCTGCA